>CM044016.1:40102874-40150374 GCA_024085815.1 Flaveria linearis | reverse complement strand
TGGTCAGGGCAGCGATCCGGGAATGATGGATTAGATATGTATTTTGTTTGTATTTTATTTCTTTTTGTATGTAAAAACTTGTTGTGTGTGTATATATATATATATATATATATATATATATATATATATATATATATATATATATATATATGCAGTTTCAGTTATGATGACTTGTATATTTGGTTATGTTTGTTTGGTTGTGTTTTTTTGTTGTTTGTTTTATATTTGTAATGTTCATAATGTTAATTGTATATGTTGATAACAACTGAATTTTACGATTAGGTTAACCATGTGATAAAATAACAACCAACTTGTTTAATAAATAATTAAACAAAAAAATTACTTGTAATGTGATAAATTAATAATAAACACAAAACACAAACACGTATGTTACGATTAGGTTAACCGTATGATAAAATAAAATAAAAACAAACTAGTATGATTACTCAAATTTAGAAAATATATACAATATGTTTGTATAATGACAACCGATTTTTACAAACTCGTAAACAAATTAAACACAAAACCGTCACATTAATAATAAATAAATACTTGTAATAAGATAAATTATTAATAAACACAAAACACAAACTTGTAAGTTACGATTAGGTTAAACGAGTGATAAAATTAAAATAAAATCAAAGTGATATGATTAAAAAAATATAGAAAATATAGGCAATATGTCACGGTTTGCCCAAACCGTGACATATAGCCCCTTAAACCCTACCTGCGCACAATCAATTCCCCATTAATTACATTAATTACATACCCAATCATTGGGCTACGGATCCCCAGATCTAACTGTCACGGTTATGCCTCACCGTGACAGTTAGGTCTCACACCTGATCAAACGGTCACGGGGAGCCCTAACCGTAACCGTTTGAGTCGGTTTTCCCCAAGAAAAAACGGTGCGTCTAAAATTTCCCTTTACTTTTCATAATGTCAATGTTCAATACACACAATAAAATTTAATGTTCATTGCAATCAGTTTAAAGTTATGACAGAAGAAAGGCTTTTAACAGACGACAAAATGAAAGTTAGATGTGGGACGGGAACCAGTCGTTCTAATTGAAAAATATGGCGGTACAAGACTTGATTTAGAAAATATGACGGTACGATTTATGATAAATCTTATTCATATTTATCACATTGATTATTTACATTTTAAAAATACATATTTACATTCGTCATGCCATCCTGTTTGCCAATGGAGGGGAAGGACGAAAGGTGTTGGCACTCCTACCATCATGCCATGTTATCTCTCTTGCCCCTTGTCATTGCCATTCATCGTTTCCCTTCTTTCGATCATTTGGGCATGGTAATATCACCTTCCATCTCGACTCCGTCACTCCACCATCTGTCTTCGTCACCTCATGATCATTTCTCTATCACTTCACTAGCTCTTCTTTGTCAATTCTCCTTTGTCGAGGCCACTCCCTTCAAGTTTTTAGTTTTTATCATGGTGTAAGATAATTACCTATTATGATAATGGGATGCTGGTGGAAATAATGGTTGTTTTGATTGAATGATTATAAAGAGAGGGCAAACCACATGTAAGTACGTGTAAAGTTATATCATTTAAAGTTTAAACACACCATCCACCCCGCGGAACGTGTGCCTTCAATTTTGCTAATCTAATTATTCATAAATCATATAATGTTTCTTAAATAGATTAATAATAGAGGATATATCAATAGATAAAAAATGTTAGATACGGTAAAGAAATAATTTCATTAAATTTTGGATTGTCATTGTCATTATTATTATTATTAATTTTTGTCATTATAAAAAATAAACAAACTTTTAAAACCAATATTTTTAGGGAAAATTTCATAAAATAGTAAGTAAGTTTTAAAATTGTTCCAATAAGGTCAGTCATATTTAATATTTTTATTTATTCCAATTAGGTTACTGATATTTTCATTTGTTCTAATTAGGTCACTAAAGTTTTAGAAATGTTACAATTAGCTCACTCATATTTTTTTCAAAATTTTTAACTAATTCATAATTTTTAAATGATTTAATTCTTTCTAAATATTGTTAGTATTTTATATATTACAATTGTTTTTAAATATTTTTACAATTATGAGTGATCTAGTTAGAACAAATGTAAAACTTTATTGATCTGATTGGGTAAAAAAAAATTTAAGTGACCCGATTAAAACAACAAAATTTATGAGTTACCTGATTTGGATAAATAAACTTATTAGTTATGAGTGACCTAATTACAACAATTTTGAAACTTGATTTTTATTTTATAAAATTATTCCTTTTTTTATCATGACGTTATTGATTGTCAAGATTTTACTGTATAGAAAAATAGATTATTTCTTAAACAGCAATGGCTAGATTTTTCGCAAATATAGTTTGTGTTCTTTAGATCACACATTACTTCTCAACGAATTAACGTTAGTTTAATTCCTCGATCATCCGTATAACGAATCTATTACATATAATAAAAAAAGCTTTTTTATATGCCACATGTCAACATATTAAGCATTCTTATTTTCATTTTCCCGCCTCTCTCTCCTAATAAATAATAATTATATATATATAGTAATATATTATTTAAAACATTTTTAAATAAAAATAGATATTGTAAAAATTAAAAAACTTGATACTATAATGAAAAATACACTTTAAAAATACATGACACAATTTTTTTAAAAATAGAAATATTTTAATACTATTTTTTCTAAGTTTCATAACATAATTATTTTTTTCAAATAAAACTAAAAAAGTCCAGAATGTTTAAGAAAATAATTAAAAAAAACACACTCTTATAAAATGAAATTTTAAAATGATATTATTGTTGTTTTTACTTGAACTGCTTATTTATTTCTAACTCAATCATATCTTATTAACAAACATCATTTATAATTTTTAAAATTTTTATTACAATTTATTTCATATATATTTTAATCAACCCGTGTATTACACGGGATACTATACTAGTGTCAAATATAAGAAAGTGATGACCTTGTACCCTATGTTAGAAGTAAAGTTTGTCACCAAGGGTTTTACCACGGTGGACCTTGGGTGGTGGGTTTCTGTTTGAATGATGGCGAGCCGGGTCACCAGCGTTGTCTGTGTTCACGGCGTGGGTGGCGTTTCGCCAATGGGTTTACCCGGTGACCAGACTTAAAAATTATTCGTTAGCTGTTCAAAAAAAATGAGACCTTTCAGTAAACACTGAAATTAGATAATAATGAACTCGTCTACTCTTTTGAATTTATGAGTCTAAGCATATAAAAAGGTCATTAACTTGCACATAATAACTAAGTGAAACGCATTTGATTCACCCCCCCCCCCCCCGCTTTTTTCGTCAGTTAATGTTAAATGTTAGTCCGATAGTGTAAATTATTGGTCCGGTATTGTAAATTTTTATATAAATATCGAGTTCGGCTTCTTTAAAAAAATTAATTTCGCCCCCGCTCCCAATTATAAAATAGCTCAAGCTCCGCCACTAATTGTAATACATTTATTATTGTTATTACTTATTAGTAAATTTTACCCAACAAAGTCCTTAAACCCAAAAAAATAACTGAACTTTATATGTTTGGTTTTAAGTCTCAATTCTCAACAAATATGGAGGATGGGAAACTTGTGATACAAAGCCCAATATTCTAGCTAGGTTCTAAACCAGGGCAAAATAGTGATTGCACAATGCTCTTTCAATAAGGTAACTGATGCTTAAGTTACAATTTTTGGTACAAGCATAACGGCAAACTTTGTGCATGTTTTCTTTATCATTCTTAATGATTAAGTGGTTTCTTACATGCTATAAAATTATAAATGACCAATCCAATTACGTTTCGTAGGTTATATGAAGTGAAAGCACATAGATAAAATTTATACTTTTATTATCATAATTGTCACGTGTAAATTAACCAAAAATTATAATATTAATAATATTAATATTCTTCTTATAGGATTTTTACTTTAAATTATAATCTTGGGGCATTTACCTTAACACAACACACGATAATATCTATTTCAATTATAATCATATATTTATTTTTTTTACATTACATGTAACATTTCTCCTTTAAATAAGAACTAATAATTACAACATAAAAGCATAAACCCAGTACCATAAACCCAGTAGAGAAAACTCTCATGTGCGCCTGTCCCGTATTGTCGGGCCACTTTAAGCCTTATATATGCATTCATACTCTCTATTTTTACAAGATGCCATTTTCTTAACTCGAATATGTGACATGTGATCATAAAACTTATACCTTACAATAATTAGAGATCCAGTCCAATAGATATTTAAATAAACATAAATAAACGTGAATTACCATTTAATTCAACATGCATTCCAGGTTTCTCCCTATGCGGGAGACCGGGGTTCAAATCTTACAAATGATGAATTTTGATTCGCTGTAAGTCGGGGTGTTTTACAAGCTATTCTATCTCCTTCTAGAATAGTTAAGGTAATCCTCGAACATCAAACTAACAATCAAAAGTTAAAATTCCATCTGATTTATGATTCAATCCTGGTCTACGAAGAAGCATGTCACTGAATCCCATTTCTAACGCGGTTAAAAAAAGAAAAAAAAACATAAGTAAATGAAAAAGGTAAAAATTGAGAAGGTGAAAATAAAGAAAGGAGACATAGGACACAGGTACCTGAGCGTGCGTGCCATCCGGAACCTACTTTTGCAGATTCATCTGTGCAATCCTTTGACTCCATCGGTGGCGATTGATGGTGATTGCGGTGGCGTTACGGTGGCGTTACGGTGGCGTTACGGTGGCGTTACGGTGGCAGTGGCGGCAGCAGTTTATTCTTCTCGATCGACGAGCAGCACCACCACCAACACCACCCTGGCTTCCTTCTGTCGCCATCTGATCTGCTATACGGCATCAGTTGTTTTCTTTTCATCTTCCCCATAAGATTCCTTTGCTTTGAATAAACCAACAATCTGACTCCACATGCCACCATTAACCTTCTTATTTCATCTTCAAACACTCTGGTCTCATGTTTTGTTTTCTTGGAACATTGGAATATTATTTGCTTTGCCTATCCGTACCGCGGTACCGGGGCGTGATAGAGATGTCAAATAAGGTTATCACGCGCTGAGCGTTTGTTATTCGTGGTTTGACGGAGGAAAACGTGATTTTTTTCGTCAGTAGTGTTAAATTTTGGTATGATAATGTAAATTTTTGATCCGATAGTTTAAATTTTTATATAAATATAGACCACGCACCCCCTAAAAAAGTTAAATCTCGGCGCCGCCACCCTATGGAAGAGTTGAAACCCCGTTACTAGTCGCGGGCAGAGGGATTAGAGAATATATGTTTTTTATCGTTACCAACTATAATATTATCCATCGTCTTTTTTTATTAGATGTGATCACTATCACTAACTTATTACATGTTTTTGAACGACAAATGTATGACACTGAATAATATGTGATAATTTAATCGTGCCCTAATATAAATTGTTTTAGTCGATACCGCATCTTCAACCCTATTAGAAGGAAAGTTACAATTGGAAAAACTCAATGGCTCAAACTAAAACATTTTTAGGATTTGAGTGAGACTCAAACCCGTAACCGTAGATTTTTAATTGTATTAGATATCTCATCTTAACTACTAAAACTAAAAATCATTACACTACTAGAAAATTGAGTAATTTGCTACGCATATTTGCGTCGCTCATATGTAGCAAACAGCCATTTGCGACGTAATTGCGACGCACATGTTGTGTAGCAAAAACCCTCGTCGCAAAATCATTTGTGACTCATTTGCTACGGGTGTTGCAACGAATTTGTGACACAAAATTTGCGTTAGAATTTTGCTACACATTTGCTACGCACACCCTTAATTATTATTATTACTATATTTTAATTAATTATATTTACTTTGCTACGCATTTGTGACAACACATATTTGAGTTAAAATTTTAAACTTTCTACGCAATAGCGACACATCATTAAATTACTCTTTGCTACATACTTGTGACGCATTATTTGAGCACATTTGCTACGCAATTTGTTAAAATGTAACAATTAATAAAATAGAAAAATCCATATCGTTTACTAATAATATTAACAAGCCTGATAAAAAAATAATAACAAAACCAATAAAACCACAAATCAAATAACCTAAATTAGAAAAAAATCACGCACTACAACCAAAGTTAAATATCGTAACCCATAACTAGTATCTAAAATAACATCTAACAATTAATACTAATTACTATGATTGATAACTTTTCATAAAATCTTCAAAGTTCTTTTGCATCGCTTGCCTCTCGTCCTCCCTGCATTTCCTGTCAGCTTCACGTTGAGCTTGTAGTGCGTCCTCGAATGCTTTCCTATCAGCTTCACGTTGAGCTTGAAGTCGAGCTTCAAGAGCTTTAAATCGAGTCTCAGAATCTTGAATTTGATTTTCCAAAGCTAGGATCTAAAATAATAGTAAAAACATATATAAATAAACAATAGACAAATTGGATCACCCATTAAGTCTTCTAACAATGTAACAAAAGGGGTCAACTTAGATGTATATACAATTGTCATAATTGAATTTGAGTGGAATATAAAACATGATTCAACGATGATGACTAGTTAATAATTTAATAATTTAATCATCTAAATATATAAAACTAAAGCAAGATGGAAGAACCTAAAATTTCTAAATATATAAAACAAAATCATAGGAAACTAATGTCATATTAGAAGAACAACAATTGACATGTTAAAATAGATTTTGCTGATTTTTTAAGTTAAGATGATATGAGAAGTTATCGATATTAAATGCCAAAACTAAAAGTTGTGATATAACATCTAACAAGTTTCTTGACATTGGGCTTTAGTTTGCTACCTGACACATTTCATGACATGCAAAACTTGAATCAGATCTACAAAACGGAATCAAAACCAACAAAGCCAGACCACACATCAAACCAGTCACCAGTGTGATGGCTTAACTGGTCCTAAAAATCAGATTCGTCATAAAATGTTATGTATACAAATGGTAAAGAAGATTAAGAAAGAAGAATAGTAGAAAATATATAGAAAGAATCACAGAAGAGAAGCTAAAGTTTAATCAATGTCGGTCATTCCCTGTAACGAGTTCATTTATTAAAGGTATAGTTCTTGAACGGAACAAGATAAACACAGGTGTTGATCAACATATTGGCAACAGATTGGTATGATTACTTCAGATGGGTTTTGTCAAACGTTTTGTTAGCTATGCAGGTGGAAGAACCTAAAATTTCTAAGTCCAGTAATTAAATAATTCTAACAAACACGTTTGATCCAATTCTAAAAAGTCAACAAAGGAAAAGTCAACTATAATATACAAGTGCGCTACTATGTTTTAAGATATATGTTTGTTATTCAAATGATTATATTAAAGTCCGATAGTATGAAAGGTCAAAATATAATACCTTATCATGAGATGGTCCAACATTAAAAGATGAGGTTGGGGTGCCAGTCATCAGGAAATTTATATCTGTAGATCCTATCCCGAATACGCGAGACGTACTACCCCCGGTCTGCACACGCTTCCAGACATTAATGTCATCCTCGGTGAATTCTGGTCCGTGCAACTCCTTCATATCTTTCAAGTATTCCCCCTAGAATTTTCAAAATAACATGAATTGGTATAAAGCATTTCAATCATTAGGGACCAAAATAAAACTTCTAAAACTACACTATAGCAAAGGGTTTATAAATAAGATATAATGTTACTATTGTAAATGTTAATAGAGTAGTTATATAAAAAGAATAGTGATAACTCACATATATTTCTTCAGCTCGACCTGTACAGAAATCCATCCCCTCCAAGTTATTTATTTCAAGCTCTCCCGCCTTGAGTCTTGCTTTGGACTCTTTTGTGAGGTGAGTTTCGAGAAAGACTTCTCTAAAACTAGGTTCTCTACCCAGTTTAGTTTTCTACATAGAAATAGAATTTTGTTAATAAATACTAAAGTAAAAACAATGAATAATTGTTATAATATAATTATCTTACCAGTCGAGTTCGATGCTCATCAAATCCTAATGACCCGCCAGTATGCCGAGATCTCTTGCCAGTGCTATCGGCGCTCGCGCGGTTTTTAGTCCCGCTCTCAGACTTCTTTGTCCAATCATCTTTTCCCCAAATCTGTAGAGAATAAAACAACACACACATATAAATAAGATAGTAAAATTTATAAAAATAATATTATATTTAGTCTCTTACCTTACACATATCACGCCATATGTTAACATGGATATGACTAGGTGGAAACTCACTAATTATACTGAACCGCCTAGGATCTTTTTCCTCGATAACACGTCCGGCCTTCCTTGCAGCCGTAATAGCTTTACCTCTTAATTTCCCCATAATGTCTCTATAGCGTTCCTTTAACACGTTTTTAAATCCCTCATAAATCACTTGCTCGTTTCTGGGGTCCCAACTCCAACGGGTCTATAGAAAAATTAAACAAGAGTTAAAGATGTAAACTAAAAAATATAATTAAGATACAAATAACCAATTGATATATTACCCTAAATCTATTAAACATTCTAGCCATCACATTGTTTGGAACATCTGGAAATGTGACCCAGGGTCCTTCAATATGTTCCTTTAGTATATCGGTGATGGACTGTACAACTTTGTTAGATCCAAACCTGCAATATAACAATCTAACCAAATAAGTACATTTATAACATGATTAAAAAATAGATTAAAAAACTATAATTAAAAGCATACTTATCTCCAAGTCGAAGGATAGGTGGTCTTTGAGATACATCATGAGCACCCTCTCCGTAATTTGAATCACGTTGAGAGTTGAGATAAGAGTCATGTAGAGAGTCACGTGGAGAATCACGTGGAGAGTCGCGTGGGGATTCGCGTGGATATTCATGTAGAGAGGCATCTATGTCAACCCCATCATTACGCTCACTATAATCCTCATAGAAATCATCATCTTCATCACCATCGGTGCGACCATACAGAAACATCTGACATGTTGCGAGGCTATCACCTCTCCTATTCGTAGGTCTAGTGGTATGCCCCCCACGAACGAGGACGCGCCCTGCTGAGTAATATGTACCCGGACGACTACCAGAGAACTGTGGAAGTGGTTGTCGCCTACTCTCAAATGTACCTGAATGGCTACCAGGGAATTGTGGAAGTGTTTGTCGTCTCGTATCATCAGAACCTGAACGAATACCTGAGAATTGTTGAAGTGTTTGTCTCCTCACATCATCTGCACCCGAGCCACCTAAGAATTGTGGAAGTGGTTGTCGCCTCGTATCATCTGCACCCAAACGATTACGCTTACCAACCTTTCCACGAGCACCTGACATCGCTTAAATAAATGATATATACACTCTGCATATAACCACAAGAATAGTCAGAATGATAATATAAGAATAGTATCCCTATGATAGCAAACAATTAAAAATGGACATACCATATGATAAATCATAAATAATTAATAAGGTATACAACAAGAAGTTTTTTTTTCTAACAAGCAAATTCGTCTTCATCTGAAGAGTGATCAGAAAAAATAATTTCATCATCTTTGTCATTGGATGTATCCTCTGTATCTTCAAATTCTTCCTCCTCATATCGTTCATCTTCAAATATTTCATCATCCTCTTCGATAATTTCATCCATCATATGGGTATTTGTGACTAAGCAGAGGCGTTCGCTCCTAGTATCATCTGCACCCAAACGATTATGAAATATGTTAGATTATAAAGATGTTATGTATTATTGCAACAATATTGTTTTTGCAATCATAATCACTGTGGTGATTTAATAATAAAGTTTTAAAACGGACAAAAAGTGTTTGCAGATCAGATTGATCCAACCCACCTTGACCTCTAAGAGAAGACTGCGGGTCAGATGGATTAAACAATTGAAAGTGTCTTAAAGTCTATATACTTATTGAAAACAGCATCTAAATTAGCTAACTTAAAGATGTAGATTCTTATTGTTGTAATATAATTTTCTATAATCATTCACATAACTTGTTTATAGTAAATTCATACACATATTTCCTGTTTAAACCCAAATACGGGTTGACCCGTTACCCAGCCCGATCAACCCATTCGTCTTGCCACCTCCATCTTATATATTTAAAGCTATATATTATCTAACTGCTCTTGTTCACTCCCGTAGGGATAGCCTGTATTTAGAGCTAGATCAGCTCCAAGCAACATCAGCTACGATGACTGCCACTTTGGAACAAATTGTTTTCAGAGGGTAACAAAAGTGAAATCAAGGGTAGTATTGGAGATTCTGAAGCTGGGATACAATGTACTAATGAGTGATGTTGATGTTTATTGGTTTAAGAATCCTTTGCCTATGCTTACCACTTTTGGTCCTGCAGTTTTTGTGGCTCAATCTGATGAGTACAAACTCACAGGTTTGTATTTCAAGAATTTTGTGTTTATAAGTTAACATCTTTTATTGTTAGATTATTAGAGAGTTCACGCTTACAGGCACCTCTTTGGTTCTGCAAGTCTCCATAAACCCTAACTTCTAAATTCACAAAATATGGGTCGATGACAACAATTTGTATTCACAGACCGAGAAACTCAAATATTCATAGTATATTGTACACAATGGTAGGGATTCCAAGCTCAATTCAGTTTATTACTCGTAACATAAATCTATAAGCAAATCGATACACAAGAAGGAGACTTACCTCTTGAGGCTTGTATGATCGATCAAACTCAAGTTGAAGACCCCAAACTTGAAAAGGAACATAAGTCTGAATGTATATACAAGAAAGAGGCATGATTCAGTTCGATCGGCGGTTTTCTCTGGAGGTGAGGAACCGAAACAACAAAACAGAGAACTTTGGGGAAGTGGGGAACTAGTTTTAATCCCTGTGGGGATTTTTTTATTTTTATTTTTTTTTGTCATCTTATATTTATATTTGATGTTTCAAAGTCATTAAACAAATTGTCTAGTGAGTGGAGTGGTTAAGGACTTGAGTTTTTACTCTACCTTCCCTGGTTCGAATCTAACGAGTAGCAACTTTTGTTTTTTTTTTCTTTTACTCTTTTGATATTTCTTTTTTCCAATCACTTTTAATTTTTCTTGAGTGATTGTCATGTCAACGCTACGTTTTATTTATGTCGTAGTGTAATTTTTCTTGAGTGATTGTCGCGTCAACGTTACGTTTTATTTATGTCCTAGCGTACTAGACATAGTACTCTTTTATTGTTTGGAACGACTTGAGTCAAATATTATAATTTTATTTCGTTGGTATAAATTCGAATTACTCTATGTTTTGATGTAAATTTTGCTAGGAAATGTGTTAGAGCGAATGTAATCTATGTTTTATCATGTCGCCTATGTCTTCCCGCACTTGCTTATTTTGATGTACGTTTTGACGTAAATTGTGTTGGAAATATAGTCGATTTAAATAAAATATGTTTTCATTCGATGGTACAAACTCGTGTTACTTTATGTTTTACGTAAATTTAGTTCGGAAAGAAGTTGAGTTAATTATATTTTATACTTGATCATGACACGTTATACGTTCGCCGCCGCAGCAACGCGCGGCGAGTTAAATAACTAGTTTAGTATTATTTATATTTCCTATCTTAAAATGTTAGTATAGATTACAATAATAGATTAGGCTTAGGTAGCTTTGATAAAATTCAAACAATAAGATATGGTTTCAATCAATGTTTTTAAAACCGGACCGGATAGTGAACCGGACGCCTTACCGGTTCACTGGTCGGATCGGTTCAACCGGTCGGACCGGTTCAACCGGTCGGACCGTATATACGATTTTGTCTAAAACGTTGACTATTTCATTTAAAACAAATTTTTTAATCCGTAACAATGGATGTATCACAATTTTATAAAAATATCAAACCCAAGAGAGCCCGCTGCAACGCGTGATCTCAAATTCTAGTTAATAATAATAGTACATACCAACATCCATATACATACAGACATACATACACATGAATGTATTAGGTCACTGACAACCATCCAATTTTCTCTATTTTTTCGCGTGTGACACAATTCGTTATATAAGCTTTTTCATCCCCCCCCCCCGTTACACTTAGTTTTCCTCGTTTTACATTTTGTGGTGCAACTTTTTCTCCGTTTCTCCATTTCCCCAATTTAGTTTTTAATTTGTGGGGGAGTGAAACAATGAATATTCACAAGGTTATAGCAAATTGGAAACGGGGGCATGCCATTCTCGGTCGGCCCTGGTTTTTCTTAGGATTACCCAGGCTTTTCTCCATGTCCACTCCGTCCCTCGTTAGTGTTGTTATATGTATGCTTGTGTATGTGTCTCAACATATACACAAAGCCATATACACATGGTTGTAATGATGCATGTTTAAAACTAATATTAACATGTATAATTGTGTGAAAGGAAGTATTTCAAGTATAATGAAGTTTTGCGATATATGGAACAAAAAAACAACATTTGGCACGTAAAAATGAAAAAAATCTTATGTGGTTGTGGGAAATGCGTAGGAAACATGAAACAATTTGCTACGCATTTGTGACAAACCCTGTAATTAAAAGTTTTTTTGTCTCAAATGTGTAGCAATTTGCTTCCCATTTATTACATATTTCATACAATATGTTTCTTTCTTTCGTTTTTTGTGTTTAAAACATTGTATTATTTGTTTCATCTTTCGCATAATTTCAGTGTACAATCAATACATTTATTCACAAACTTATGTATGTTATACGTTTACGTACATACATGTGCGCATCACAACTCGTTGCCGAGAACACATATTATATAATTATTTGAGCATCATGCGTTTATATATACCCAATTAAGCCACATACACAAACAACACACACACACATACATACATACA
Organism: Flaveria linearis; assembly: GCA_024085815.1. Lineage (NCBI taxonomy): Eukaryota > Viridiplantae > Streptophyta > Magnoliopsida > Asterales > Asteraceae > Flaveria > Flaveria linearis. The sequence continues at coordinate 40,137,562 of CM044016.1, read as the reverse complement.
TACATACATACATACATACATACATACATACATACATACATACATACATACACACATACACACATACACACATACACACATACACACATACACACATACACACATACACACATACACACATACACACATACACACATACACACATACACACATACACACATACACACATACACACATACACACATACACACATACACACATACACACATACACACATACACACATACACACATACACACATACACACATACACACATACACACATACACACATACACACATACACACATACACACATACACAAATACACACATACACACATACACACATGCATACATACATGCATGCATGCATACATACATACATACCTACATGCATACATACAATATTATTATTATTATTATTATTATTATTATTATTATTATTATTATTATTATCTAATCGTTTAATTATACAACAACTCTTAACAATAATAATATTATATATCAAATACCATAAACAAGTTATTCATATGGTAAAATAATTGTAATAACATCTACGTATAATAATAGTAATATTAATTGTAATTGTAATTGTTATTGCACAAAAATAGAATTTGTTAAATAATAATAATTTTATAATAATAATAGCGATAAGTAAATTTAATTACTTTGTGACTTATTTGCTATGCAAATTATGAACAATAAAATCATTCTGCTTCATATTTGCTACGCAATATGTATAGATTTTAGAAAAATACATATCGCGTAGCAAGTGTGTAGCAAGATGACTATATTATTATTATTATTGATATTATTTTATATTTATAATGTGTATAATTTAAAGTATTTTGTGACTCATTTGCCAAAAAACTTGAGTATCAGGTTCTGCGTAGCAATTGTGTCTCAAAGTACAAATTATTTATAATTAATGTATATTTTTTTATTCTGACATATTGATAAAATTTTAAAAAACTCAGTTTGCTACACATTTGTAACAAAAATTTATAAGAAAAATTAGGGTTTTTTTGGTGTGTAGCAATTCCATAGAAAAATATGGTTGCATTTATTTCGTCACAATTTTGTCATAAATGCATAACAATTTGCGACAGAAAAAAGTGCGTAGCAAATTTTGCGTAGCAAAAACCATTGTTTTCTAGTAGTGTTAGTTACTTATTACATGCCTTTATCATTATCTTTCTTGTATATGACACCTAGGTAAAACCTTTTTTTCATCTGTATCGCTCATCCACCAACATATCATGTTTCATGTGTGTGAATACGTATGAACTTCCCAGCATACTTGGATGCTATGGAACTTAAAAAGGAATTTCGATTTTATTTGCAAGTGTTTTAAAAGATCATATCACGTAATGATCAGTTACAACTTACAAGAGAATAATATTTGGTGTGTTTTGCGATGTTTTAAGTTTTAACCTTAATCGGCCCCACATATGTCTCTTTATATGCGGCAATTTGGTTCCTTTGGCTCCTTTCGTTTCACGTACACTTTTGTTTTTTTATCACGTTCTTTATTTTATTTATTTTATCTAAACTCTGGTAAATTAATATTAGGCAAAGTACTAATTATAAGCATGGTTTTGACAATCGGACCGGACCCGCCGGTCCGACCAGTTGGACCGCGAACCGGACTCCAATCAGGTCCGGTTCGGTGCTTAAAACCGTATTAACGTTGAACCAGTGTCAGACCGGTTGAACCGGTCGAACCGGTGGTTGAACCGGGAACGGGGAACCAGACCGGTCGAACCGGGAACCGGACCGGTTGAACCGGTTTTTTAATATAATTTTTATTTTTTTTGTAATTTTACATATATTTATAAAAAATTAATTATAATTTTATCCGGTTCTTATATACGGTTCGACCGGTTGAACCGGTCCGACCAACGGACCGGTAAGGATTTCGGTTCAATGTCCAGTCCAGTTTTAAAAACATTGGTAATAAGCGAGTTGTGTGTTATTTTTAGTTTGGTTATTGAATTTTAAAGATTATACTTATAATCATTCTATTGGCCCATAATTGTTATGTCAACATAAAGATATGAAGACATCTGGTTTCGACTCGAAAATATAATATGAATAAAATCACACCAAATACAACCACTGTAACTCCTTATTTATATTATACTTATGCTTATCCTAATATAATTTAATCACTATTTAAATAGTTAATTAATTAAACAAACTCACTCCTAGTTTAATACAAACTCAATCAAAATATTAATAAACTAATATTCATAGTTTAATACATTCTTCATCAATTAATATTGATTTATTCTACCTAGATCTTGAATATCATGTAACATCTGTAACTCTTTAATCTTAATTTTTCCTTTCTTGATTTCACCCCACAACAAGATCCTTAATGCAACGATCACAAAAACACAACCCTTGTGATTAGTTGTATTCAAGTCCTTTAGAGTATACACGTCTAAAATACGTCCAAACACTCGGAAAAAAACACAAAAATTAATCACCATCAAATTCATCAGCTTTATAATGCTTTTTTTTCTCCACGAGTCTATTCAACGTTTCTATCCTCGCATGATCCGCATATCACAAATTCATTTAATCTTTGACCTGAATCAGACAAATCAGTCGTACCTACTTGAATTACACAAGTTCTATTAGGCCCCTTAAATCACACAAGTTAGCGATCTCCTCTTGACTGCTTCACACAACTAGCCTTCATAGCCTCTTAATCGTCTCACACCATTGGTTTTTTGGCTTCTCACCTTGATCTTCTTTAAGCATCTATCGTGATTAGTTTTCTCCCTGAACTTGAATGTTTCACACGATCAATCTTCACTCCAACCTAACACAGGTTAGCAATTTCGATTAAACTTTCACATATTAACAAGGTGGCCTTCACCTTGCTGCTATTGATTTCAACCTCACTCTGGTAAGACATAATAAAATGAACTAATAAAATGAACGGTTATGCGAAGGATTTCTTCAATAGTATGAGTTACATGTGAGACTTCTAATCTGTAATATCTTAAGTTTAATAAATGATTAGATTATGTGTTGTGGTGGTGGTGACGAGCGTGATCCCTTGTCACATAAGCAGGGTTGTTAAAGGCACACGGCAACAACTAACCACTAATGTATGAACCCATGAAACTTTTTTTTTTTGGTTTTTTTTTTTTTTTTTTTTTTGGGGGGGGGGGGGGGGTGAATTATATGTGGACTTCTAATATCTAATATCTTTTTTTAGTATTATAAGCCATTTGTACTCTATAGATACGTTGAACTTTTTATTAAAAACATATTTCAAACAACATTTTCTCTTCTTTTTTTACAATTCTATTGCAAAATGCAAAGCATGGACTCAAACCGTGATTATCAACTCACGATGAAATAACAAATGGAAACAGCCATCAACAAGTACGACATATTTGGAATTTAAAATGACTATTTAAGAATTAACCTCAAGCATGAACATCCTTATATAAATTAATTTCATTCAAATCCAGTCTAATCCAAGTATGCTATTAAGTTTTTTTCTATTCCTGCTTTTACTTTCTTTTTCTCTTATAGTTTTTAAAATATAATATTTTTTTACCTTTGAAATATATTATTATAATATGGTTATTTTTTTCCTACATTTTGATATAAATTTATTCTAAAATTGAGCCGTGTTAAGTATAATATTAAACTCGTTTACATGTTCTTTAACGTTCATTTTCACAACATAATTTTTCTTTAATTCTAAACATATTACTACGATTCGCTTATTTTTACTTACATTTTAACATAAATTTTATTTAAAATTGAATGGTTGTTACATACAGATATAACTAACCGATCGTTATTATTTAGTAACTAATCAGAATAAGTGATATCGTCTTTCTAGATGACCGCTTCATATGTTCAAATTCTCATACAACTTATCTTGAAGATGAGTATATTCACACTCTTGAATTATACCAAGCAAACTCCATACTATGTACTACTATTCACATCCATATTTGATGAATCAATTGATCATATTGATCAATAACGATTTCAAACGATCATACGTCTTTGATTCGTTCTACATATTACCCATTTTCACCCACGTGTCCGATTGTTTGAATTTTTCTCATATGGAAGGTGACCATAACCATGACTATGGGCCAACAACAGTCTAGTATGAGCTTTACATCCATTGATAAAAGTTAGTGGGAGTACACTTTGACTCGGTCAAACAAGCCAGAAAACCCAATAATCCCTTAAAAGTTAAAAAAGTTATTGTGAACACAACGGTTGGTTAAACAACTCATGCACCAACAAAACCATAATTGATAAAAATAATCAAGATTCCTAACACATGGATCCTATTGTTTAATAGTTAAATACATATCATATAAAGTAGAATATATGTGAGGTGTGTGCCAATCCCTCGCCTCGTTAGATGTGCCCAGCGAGGGATACAGCTAATCCCTCGCCCACGTGTCCTCCTCGCTGACGTGGCACACATCCCTCGCTGATTCAGCGAGGGATTATGTGTATCCCTCGCCCATAATTACCAAAATACCCCTCCTCGCCCAATTTTTTTTATTTAAAAACCAAAAAATCCGAGATTTTTAACTTTTTAATTGTTTTTTAAATTCTTAAAATTTTAATTAAATTTTATGATTTTAGAGATACGTACCCCACGGAAAATCATTCCATGCTTCTAAATCATTAATTAAATCAAGAAGTTGATTGTTTAAAAAATTTTTTTTCCTTCTAATCCCATAAAACCTTGTTGAACAAGTAATAATAAACAAACTTGTATAACGGTTACATCATCGAACATGTGTAACCTGTTATCAAAAACTTCTCTTAAATCATCTAACGTGGGTTTAATTATTTCATTTTTGTGAAAAATGGTATCGAGAAAATGTGATGACGATACATGAATTGGACGCGTCATTTCACCAAATTTAAACCCGGTAATAATACAAAATTCTTTACGACCAAACTGAAGGTTTTGACCATTAATTGAAAAGTTAATACCGTTTTCAGGATTTTCGGTATTAATTTGTGTTTGTAATATCAAATGTATAAGTGATGCATCATTATTAATATTTTCACATAATAACCATCGTGCAAAACAAGTGCTGTTAAACATAACAAGTTGATCGGGATTGCCTTTTATTATTATAAATCTGTTTTCCAACTTTCACATTACATCTAATAGTAATATTATTAGATGAATAAAACCATGCGTAAAAATAATAAAGAAATTCAATATTACTAAATGAATAATATATAATTAAATTTATAAATAAAAATTAACAAACAAAACTAACCTCGTTCACCATCACCACGATTATCAATATAATCGTTTGTTTTTAATAAAAAAAACTAACCTCGTTAACTTGGAGTAGAATTTTAGATTATTTTTTATAAAAAACCCGTGTGTTTTGGTCACCCATCGGCCCACACATCCATTTATAAACTCCTCGATTTGCATTAAATGTTCTCGCCTAGGGGATTGTGCCCCTCGCCCACGTCAGCGAGATGAGGGTCAAATCCCTCGCCTCGGTAACAGCCCCCTCGCCTCGGTCACCGATCCCTCGTCTGACCATCACATCCCTCACCTAGGGGACCGTGTTCCTCGCCTAGATCTCGCCAACCCCTCGCCGGAATTTATTATTATTATTATTATTTTTAAAATCGATATATACACGTGGGCGAGATACGTCTGACGTGAGCGAGGAGATGTTAGATGACGTAGGCAAGGTATCATGTGTTTTCCTCGCCCACCGGCGAGGGTCAAAGTCAACGGCCCATTTTGTTAAATTTTTCAGTCAATGGTTATTTCGATGATTTTAATTGGTCAAATGGTTATTTTGGTCGCAGATTTTAAACTTGTATGACTAAAAATCACACATCACTGGAAAAACTTAGTGCAGTTCAGCTTTACATTCCTTTTGTAAGGAAGGTCCCACCTATAGAATTTGCAAGACAACTTGTATAATCCTATGAGGGACATGTTGTCCCATGAAGAGTACAATATTAAAATTTAAAACCAGATTCTTGATTATATAACCAAACTTTCCTAGATTATAATAAATGAAATAACATAACAGTGCGCTCCACACAACAAAATATTATCTTTTTTTTCATTTCACGGGTTATTTGGTCATATTGTGTGCGTTGGGACCGTGAGTCTCGTTGAAAGTAACATTTCTATCCTATGAGATAGAAATAACATTTGCCAACATCGCACCCTCCGCAAACCCATCAATAGCTTTACTATGTATGAGATGTATTGTATTGTCACCGACGTCACCCCATTGACACTGTTTATTAGGGTCGGCTTACAGGGTGCGAAGGATGGATGAAAGCACACCTTTGGGGGGGGGGGGTGTTTACTTGTTTAGGTATCATAGATCATTTAACAAATATAAAATAAACTGTAAAGTTATTAGTAATTAAATGTTCTAAATAAGCCCATTAAGTCGATAAACATTTTAAAACTCAATAATAATATTAAACAAATAGCTCATTTACTTTTCGCCCAACACCCCTTTTAAACACTAAAAAAATAACCTAATGAACAATTAATAAGTTAGCCACAACTCCAAAACCTACACATCTTAGAGTTTTAGCGGTCGCTAAAAGCGTAAAATCCATCTTCGTGGTGATGATAGCAACGTTAATCAAATTGCTACGGTTTTTGTTTTGTGTCTTGTTGTATCGTAGTACTAATAAATTTTAATTTATATATACGAGTTTCTAATTTATGGGATCTATTTTTTCTTGTCCCGTAACTACACCGAAATCAACTTTCACGGTTAGTAAAGGGTTTGGAAGAAGTGACCTTTCAAACGATGAGATTTGCAAAACCTGTTAATTCGAGTATCTTATGAATCTTTGTCGTTCTTAAGTTGCCCCAATCAATGGAGCATGTTTTAATTACATATGAACAATATTTCTTATCTCCATCATGAACACAACTTTTAATTGAGGATTATCCACTAACAATATAAAATTACATTATAGTACTATAATCTTATAATAATCACCTACTTGAATAAGGAATGCTTATCATATGTAATTTCTAGCTACCACAAGTAGTTCCAATGACACACACATAGTCTAAGAGATTAATGATGTAGTGGGACCCAATAGACACACCTAATCAGTCGACTAAAAAGAAGATAAATTTTTGTTTTATATTAAATGGTATGATTGTAGTTAAAGTGGGAGTTGTTATAAGTGGATGATGACCATAAGTTTTGAAAATAGGAGCTCAATCATCAAATTATGCTTTCTTATATTCAAACTCATTTGTTCAAAAATTTCCAACTTCATGGACATCAGTCTTAAAAGTAACAAATCGTAACATTAATCATGACTGTCAAAAGTGTAAGAGATGCTTGCCTAGGTACTTAGGCAAGACGAGGCGAGGCGTAACCATACCGCCTTGCGTCCATCAAGGTTCTCATACAAAGATTCCGGCCAAATTCAGAGCAGCTGAACATCTAAAAACGACCCAAAACATATCTAATTTAGTCTAAATCATGTTTAGAACACCTATAAATTAGCATGTTATATTGTGCGCCTTGGTTAAAAGAACACTTGCTTTTTAATCGCCTTACGCCCAAGCGTCCGGTGCGTCTTGAGGCTTTAACTACTATATGGTAACAATAATGAAACAAAAAATAAACCAGGTCTAATCAATATAGATCAATCAGATACCTGTGTTTCTTGGTGTGTGTTAGTGGGACTGTGGTTTTTAAAGTGGTTAACAATTTGGGTCATATTATGGGTAAGTCTGGTCATGGGTCAAACCATTAGTTGATCTGATCCAAATGAGCCCATTGCATATGTACATTGGGAGCACAAAGGAACAGCTAGGCTACCATCAGGGAGTATTATTATTTGATAATAAAATCAGGCTTCAATATAGATTCACCATGGAAGTAATGTAGCAGATGCTATTGATTGTTAAGCTTGTGCTAACTGCAACGCCACTACAAATAAACACTCACTTAAACCTCATTAAAAATATACATTCTAAAAAACAACCAATCAGAGAATGTCACACAAAACACGTCTAGACTTTCGTTAGCAAAAAATAGAGGAAATACACATTACATCACAAAAAACAACCAATCAAGAAAAAAAAAACACATAATCTAACCCAACTAAGATTTAACTAGCACATAAAACCAATCTTAAGAAGTCAAATGTACTCACAACGACGACAATTTCTTTTTTTCTTTTTTAACAGCAATATCTTATTTTTGGCCTCTTGAAACTACTCTTATAGTCCCAATCTCCCAGACACGTTTAATCTTACTATTCTTTAACTCCTACCATACAACCAACGCAAGTGGCTATCGTTAAACTTTTGTAATTTCTTATATGTTTATTAAAGTATTCATATCAGTTTCCTCATCCTTATTCTCATAATTACACTAAAAAAACATTGCTTGTTTATTCTTTCAATTAGACGGTCCCTATCGCGACGCCCGTGGCCGGCCCTTCGCTGACGTGGACCGCGCCCGCCGGAAGGACGGCAATGGGGGAGATGATGATGAGACGGTCGATCCGTCTCCCAAGGGCAGGGAAAGGATGGTGGTGGTGTGCCCTACCATTTAAAATTAATTTTAAAATATAAATAAAGTGGTTGGCCCACTATTATAAATAGTTTTCCAATGATTTTAAATTAAAATGTTTTTAACTAAAAAATTATAAAATCTTTGATATAATTTAAGTATAATATTTTAATTAAAATATGTAAATTAAATAAAAAAATTAATATCTTTATTTAAAGTAAATTAATTTTAATTTCATTATTAATTTTAATTAAATATTTATAATAATTTAAATATTTTTATTTAAAGTAAATTATGAAACAAAATGTGAGGTGAAAAAATATAGATGTTTGTAAGAAGTATAGTGTTGGGGGAAAAATTGTTTGTCGGAAGAATTGGTGGAGTTGAGTGGAAAGCTGATGTGACATGCTGATTAGGACTGTTTGTGAGAAGGATGATCTGTAGCGTTGTGAACAGTCTTAAATGATACTTTTATATAATTTTATCATTATTTTTTTTATCCTTCACTCACGCCACCACTTTAAAAAGTATTAAAAAAATTATAAAATTGAAGAATGTTTATTCAAATATGAGAATTAACAGTAACATGTTCTTGCTCCTTTATTTACAACAACTTACAACCATCATATATAGTATAAGAGTACAGTGATATAAAAATAAAAAAACCTTAAATTGAAAAAAAAGAGTCACATGTATATATTTTAAGGAGTTTCTCTAAAAATAAACACCCAAAATCTATTCACACTATTAAAACTTCAACGAGCTAATTTGTTGAAAACCCTTATCGATTTAAACTAGAAAACTCGACTGACGACCGATGCTCTTACTCGATTTAAAGAATATTCTGCGAACAGAGATGCAGGTCGGCCCACTTAGCGCCGCCGCCGCCGCTGCTGTTTTTGAGTTAGATAGAAGGAGCCGCCGCCGCTAGGTAGAATGAGGGCTGCAGCTTGCAGCTGCTGTCGTTGGGGTTGAAAATCGAAATAGTGATATCTGTGTTGTTGCAGCATGAACGACAATGCTGCTGTTGTAATCTTATACAGAAGATTGAAGATCTTTTAGAGCACTAGATTGTGAAGACGATGAGAGGGAAATTGAGTGAGAAAATTAATTTGGTTATTTAAGAAAAATAATAATAACTATGGTGTTTTTTTAAGTAAAGTATTGAAACGATGGTATTTTCTATAGTTTTTATTTTTGAATGGCAAAAGAAACTTATTAAAAACAGGGCTAGCAAGACGCTAAAAAAACCCGTTCATCCTGTATTTACTTCAAAGCAACTTGAGAATCCTCACTTCTTCAATAACTCTAGATGGAGAGCACGTATTCCGGTTAAAAAGGCTTTTATTTCCTAGACTTTCAAATGCACCGGCAAGTAACAAAAATGAATGCGTGAGGCATCGTCCGCTTGCGGCATAAACTCCACTCGCAGTTTTATAAACTCCAATAGATTGTTATAAGAGAATGCAAATATTGAAGGAAGACAACACCATTGAGCTACAACAAACCAAACAACGTTAGCCATTGAGCATGAGATAAATAAGTGGTCCCATGATTCATCGACAACACTGCATTGTTTGCAACATCAATCTGAAACATGAATGTTTTTAGGGGCCAAGGCGTCAGTTGTTAGAATCTTATTTATCTTTGGCCTTTAGTTAAATCATAGACAGTATATTTGTTGCAAGTTTAGACTTTAGTAGTACGGTTTAACAAATAGATATGCTTACATTCTCAAAGAATCGTACTATATTAGTTGGAAAAAAAGTAGTAAGCTTCGACAATTTAAACTATTATCTATTGATAATACTATTAGTTGACACTTACGTAACAATAGTAACGCATGAATATAGATTCATACTTGATTATCCAACTTGTATTATTAATAGTACAAAAGTTATTTTTGAGTAGTTGAAAAAACTTAGGAAGCCGTTTAATAGCGACTGTTTTAAAATTTTGGTTATATAACACAAACTTCAAACGAATAATGTTCATCATCTTGTTCATTTCGTTCATCTTCTTTCGTCTTGAACGTGTTAGTCTTCAACCTACATCTTCTTTGATGCCTGATTTTTTTATTAAATTTTAAAAATATATCTAGTTATTACATTTATTATTATTATTATTATTATTATTATTATATAGACTAACATTCAACTCGATTTGTTTATGGGGTAAAAGTAAAAAGTAAGAAACTCTAGAAGGAGATTTATCATTGTGTCCAAGTTTAAGGGAAAAAATTAGTTAACAAAATTTATGGAGCGAAAATGAACATATTAAAACGTGGGGAGCCAGTAATGTCAGTGGAAAAACCACACCGACGTTACTATTTGAGATCATATAAATTAGGATGATATAATATTATGCACAGATTTTGTATTCATGTTATGACATGGACCGGGTTGTTGTTCAAGACTCGGGACTAGTTTAGATGTTTAGATGGTATAGTCCGAGACTCCGAGTCTTGGCTGGGATTTGAATCTCATCTTTAAGCCGGGCTTGATTGGGTTGGAGTTAGGGTTAGATCAAAACTGCCACCCCCGGCCTCTCCCTCTCAAAACCAAACTCAAACCTAGTTGATAGTAAATCAGTAACGTAAATGCTCGACGAATCAGCCAAACTAAGATCGATCACATAAATCCAATCCTTAACCTAAATGCCTTAAAGAGTCATAACTAGTGATAATTTTCTCCATTCTGTAGTATGCACATCATCATCAAATCTCCAACTCCTGTATAAAAAGGACTTAAAGACACACCCCTTCTAGAGTAGACAAATACTGTATCTCTTAGAAAACACCACTTTTATCATAAAGACAAACAACATATTAACTATCATCTACACTAATCTTTTGGAATATAAATTAATTTTTTTAAGAGCAAATTCATCACACTAATTCGATAATAACTGTTGTCTTAACTGTGTGCTCACATATATGGTTGAGAGCTTAACTGTGCTCACATACCTGTTTCTCAACCGGAAACACGCCCTCAGGCCACAACCCCCTCCGAAGAAAACACATAGCAGTCGAAAAAAATTAACTAGCTATATTTATCAATATTTGCTAATACGAGTTGTTTTAATTTCCATATAGCCACATTTAAATATCATGACATCAACTGTTACAACCAGCTAAACCGCGTAACCACAGTAACCAACCATCAGTTTAATTTCCGATCAAATCTCTAAAACATCGTAATCTCGTACTAAACCCAAACCAAACTGGAAACAATCTAATACAAACACACACAACACATTAACAAAACCCTACTCTATCACTTCTAAAATTGCTTACATCTTATAATCATCATCATCTTCACATCATCCCCGGTGTAGATATCGCAAGCTCCGGCAGCGTAAAACACTCACCACCACCGTCGCCACCGTCCACCTGCCACAAACCACCACCACCGGTGGCTCCGCCGCCGTAATGACCACCGTCACCGGCGCCGGAGAACGGCCAAATCGTCCTCCCAAACCCAAAGGTCGCATCTTCAAACCCAATTCCAAACAACCCATGCGACTGATTACCGTTCAACAGCGACGTGAAGCTGCTCACCGCCGGCGACACGTGGTCTCCGGCGAAGGGGAAGAGGACGGGCGCGGCGGAGGGCGGCGGCATGTGGCGGAATTCGGTGGCGGTGGCGGTGGCGGTGGTGAGGCGTGAGCGTTTGGCGTTTTTGCGGCTGCCGCCGCCGACGGGGATGTCGCGGAGGGTGCCGCCGTGGGTCCAGTAGCGGCGGCAGGATTTGCAGAAGTGACGGGGCTGAGAGAAGTTGTAGTTGTTGTAGTAGCAGAATTTGGTGTTGGTGGAGTCGCAGCGGGGGCATGGGAGGTGCTCCGGCTCCGGCGGTGGGGCTCCGGTGGCGCAGGCGGCGGTGTGGTGGGTTTTGGCGGTGGTGGGGCGGTTGGATTCTGGTGGCATGTTGAAGGTGTGGTGGGGGATTGTGGTGGTGGGGTGTGGGGGTTTTATGGTGGTGGAGAAAAGGGGAATAAGAGAAGTTGCAGGCTTTTGCAGAGGGAGACGATGTTGGTTTTATAACATGTTTACTTATTACTGTACACGAACAAGATACGTTATCCCCATGGAACACAAGTTTTAAATCAGGGTGAAAAACTAAAAATTGTAAATTAACATACTAAATTTTTGTGTGTTATATACTCACGTACCTTTCATATAGGGGATTAGGGGGTCATATACCCTATAAGTGACGTATAACCTATTTGACAGCGCATTGAATTTTTTTTTCGTGGTTAGTGTTGAAATTTGTTATACACGTCGTATACTCGTATAGACCATATGTGTCGTATAGATGGTCGTATAAGGCTATATAGGGCATATAGCCCTCTGATAGTTCTCTTGAATTTTATTCGTTTTCAATATTTTCGACTCTGTAGGTCGCGTATGAACCCGTACGCGCCGTATAGCGGGTGTCGATTTATCTAAATTGATGTCTCTATGACCCTTAAATTATTTATTATTGTTGTGTTATTATTATTATTTTTATTATTATTATTACTATTAAAAAAATATTTTAAATGACTTAAGAAGACCACTCGTGAATGGTAATTGATATGTTTTATGGTTTTTGTTGGTTTAAATCTTATAAGATATAGATTTTAATTAAATTATTTTAAATGTTTAGGAATTGTTGTTTAAGAGGGAAGAAGATTTAAAAGACCACTAACGGTGATGATTTATGTTGATGAAAATAAGATGTGGTGAAAACCAAGACTCCTGAGAGAAAATCATTCATGGTTTTAGTTAAATTATCAAGGTTTGGATTTGATTTTGGCAAAACTGACGAGTTTAAGTTAAAGTGAGTTTGAGTAACATCGAGTTTGAGTTAAAAATGTGAGGCTTTAAAAAATATTAATTGGTATTTGTCTAAAAGTTGGTTAATTTGCAATGGGTTTTGGGTGAAATGGTTCTAGGAAAAATAAAAATAAAATGAGTATAGAAGAGATTGGTGTTGACAGTGGTGGCGATGACGGTGGTTGTGGTGAAGGTAGCGACAACGGCAGTTTAGAATCAAGAAGACAAACAATGGACGTGGACAGTGCTCGTCCATTTGGATCTAATTTAAATTAGCAGTTATTATAATACCAACTCATTTTAACATGTTTATTTAATATATAAGTAGATTTTAATTATGTTGTATTATAATTTATGTAGAATTATGTGCATATGTATTTTTTTTACTAAAACCAACTTGTTCATTGATGAATGACTGAATGATGAGTCATGAGCGCTAGATTTGGATCTCACCATTATCACGAGTCGTTAATTCACTATTTTAGAGCATCCACAGTGGCTTCCTTATTTTTATCCATATAATTATACTAATAATCACTACATTTTCTATCTCCTTTTCAATTAAATAATACTTTTTATACCCTTATCATTACTTTTTTCTCTCTCATTCACTCACAACCACTATAAAAAATATTAAAAAAATTTATAAGGACTGTACAATGATTTTTCAAATATATCAATCCATAATAATATTTCCTCTCTCATTCACTCATAATCACTCAAAATCATTCCATATAATATACCAAACATATATAAATATTTTTAATGACTACACTGTGAATGCTCTTAGAGGACTAAACCTATGCTAAATGGTTTTGGCAAAGTTTTAATGAGTACTTATGATTTCATGAGAATTGAGGAAACATGGATGAGTGAATTTTGGGGCACATGACAATATAAAATTATTTCCACCTCCCTTGGCATAATAAAAATTGCAGCTCGAAAAATGCATGATACCGTTTAAAAAGCAAAGGCGCAAATATGATTAAAAGAAGAGAACATTATAACTGATAATGATTGCATATTGTCTCCCAAGATGAACCCACAATAATATTTAGGTATATCCAACGCCATTCTCTTTTTACATAACACTTTTTTTACTAAAAAATTCCTTTTGTTAATATAAATATTCACTAATGGAAAATTCAATAATCTATAAACTAAAAATTATTTATCGAATGTGTGACGGTGAGAACTCATAGTATTATGAGAAACTGTGACTATTTTTTACACATGTTTATAAATGTGTAATAGAGTTGTTTTTTACACATGTTCACATATTTAAAAAATAAATTATATGGTTCTCATGAAAATAAATAAATAATTTTTTTGAGAACTCCTTTTTACACATTTATATAATGGTTTTCTTTTTTTCCAGATGTATAGAAAAAGAGTTCTTATAAAAAATAAAAGTTATGTTTCTTTATTTTATAACGACTAAACTAATAAGGGTTATATATCGATACATATAATGTGTGTATGTGAGACTTTTTATTCTATATAATTTTTATGACCTATTTAATAGCAAGGGTTAATTGCATATGCATATGGGGTGTGTGAAGGGCTCAAATGACAAACTCTCTTTTAGATCAAGGATTCGAATGTTACATATAAAAAGTTAATGTAAGTTAGTTATGATGTAGATTGGATTGAGTAAGATACATAACATATAACCATTAAAAACATACATATAGGTGTGTGACTGATTGATATTAAAATAACATGATAGTAATATAGTCATTTAAAGAAAACATGATATTATCAATATAATATTTTCAAGTTTGATGCTGACTGATATATATTAACCTTTGTGATATAATTGAGCTTAAATCAAGATTATGGGTTGAAGTGTGTTTGTTTAGTTAAAGTGAATAAGTAGTCAATGTTATGTTGACCAAATAGTAAGTGAAGGGCTGAAATTGCCAATTCTAATAGTTGGTTTCAAGTTAGTTAGGAAGTTAACGGCTAGGTTTAAATTTTGGGGATTTTCTTTGTAATCGGTGATTCTCATTCAATTCACTTTCAGTTCATGTTCTGTAATTCGATTGTAATCCGATCAATGAAGCATTCATTCTTTTGATCTTGAATTCGTGTTTAATTCCACAATTTCATTAACAATTGGTATCAGAGCCAATTGGTGGCTCGATTACGAATAAGGAAATCGATTCAGCTGTGAATTTCGATTGAAGGTTGAAGAATGGTGACTGGCTCGAAGTTTGAGATTGAGAAGTTCGATGGCAGAAACGATTTCAGCCTATGGAGGTTGAAGATGAAGGCATTATTGGTTCATCAAGGGATTGTGGAGGCGTTGAAAGGAGGAACAGCTAAGGTTCCTGAGAAGGCGACGTATGATAAGAAAAGGGAGATAGAAGACGCTTGGAAAGAAAAGCTTGAGAAGGCTCATAGTGCAATCATATTGAGCCTTGGTGATCGAGTTTTGCGTGAGGTTTCGAAAGAGACTTCGGCAGCAGGTGGTTGGTCCAAATTGGAAACCCTGTACATGACAAAGTCCCTAGCCAATAGGTTGTATCTCAAGAAGTGGCTGTATACCTTTCAGATGTCCCCTGGTAGATCTTTAGAAGATCATATTGATGAATTCAACAAGATCATCTTAGATCTTGAGAAAATAGAGGTTGAAATTAGGGATGAGGATAGAGCTATAATCTTCTTGTCATCTCTACCACAGTCATATGAGCATTTTGTTGATACGCTCATGTTTGGTAGAGATAGCCTGTCAATGGAGGAGGTAGTGTCAGCCATGAACTCTAAAGAGTTACAGAAGAAGAATAAGGTCAAAGATGATGGGGCAGATGGTTTGTTTGTGAGGGGCAGACCTGAACACAGAAATCACAAGAACAAGAACTTGGGTTCTATGTCCAAATCTAGAACTAAGAAGAGGTGTTTTGTGTGTAATTCTGAGAAGCATTTTAAAAGGGATTGCCCCGAATGGAAGAAGAAGAAGTATGAGCAGGAAAAGTACAAGACTCAGGGAAATCATTCAGGGAATCACACTCCTGAAGGGTCAGTTGATAGCTATGAGAGTGCTGATGTATTGGTGATGACTGAAGGCATCAAGGGTAGCCGTGATGGATTCTTGATACTGGTTGTTCATACCACATGACCCCTCACAAAGATCTCTTCAAGTCTTTGAAGTTAGTGAATCTAGGCAGTATGCATCTAGGAGATGACAGGACGTGCAATAGAAGGAATTGGCACTATTTCACTGAAGTTACATAATAGTTCTATGATAGAGTTGGAAAATGTGAGGTATATTCCTGAGTTGAAGAAGAATTTGTTATCATTAGGCACACTTGAAAGAATGGGTATCATGTAGTCTTAAGAGATGGAAAGGCCAAGGTGAATAAAGGGTCTATGGTTGTTCTATCAGGAACCAGAAAGAATAATAATGTCTATGTGTTAGATGGGAAGAATGACATTTGTGATGAAGTGGCATATTAGACTTGGGCACATGAGCAGTCAAGGAATGTTAGAATTAAAGAAACAAGGTCTAATTGATGATTTAGACTCTTGTGATTATGGCAGTTGTGAAAACTGTATTTTGGGGAAGGCTAAAATGGTGAAATTCAAAACAAGCATACATAAGTCTAAGGCCATCTTAGACTATGTTCATACTGATCTTTGGGGTCCTACAAAGAATCTGTCACATGGAGGGTGTTCTTATTTTCTTTCAATCATAGATGACTATTCAAGAAGAGTTTGGGCATATGTTTTAAGAAGAAAGTCTGATGCATTTGAGAGGTTCAAAGAGTGGAAAGTTTTAGTTGAAACTCAAACTGAAAGGAAGGTAAAGAAGCTTAGAACTGATAATGGCCTAGAGTTTTGCAATGAGGTGTTTAATAAATATTGCAAGGTTCATGGAATAGCTAGGCACCTCACAATTCCCTGGGCTGGTGGAGAGGATGAATAGGACATTGTTGGAGAAGGTTAGGTGTTTGCTAATTGGGGTAGGATTACCAAAGATATTTGGGCTGAAGCTTTGATGACAGCAGTGCACCTTGTAAATAGGTCACCATCATCAGCAATTGACATGATGGTGCCTATGGAAAGGTGGTCTGGGTCTAAAGTGAGTGATTATGCAGATATTAAGGTGTTTGGATGCTTGGCTTATTCACATGTTAAACAAGGGAAGCTAGATCCAAAAGCCCTAAAGTGTATTTTACTTGGGTATCCAGATGGTGTAAAAGGGTACAGGTTATGGAGGTTGGATGGTGGTCGTCCTAGGACTATTGTAAGCAGAAATGTGATATTCAATGAGGAGATTCTATACAAGGATACTCTTAAGTCCAAGTTTGGTGCTGATCAAAATGGTGATAAAGTTCCATTTGAGGTGGAGTTTGAGGAGTCTGATAGTAAAATTAAGACTTCTTCTCATAAGGATGAGAAAACTGGGGATACATTTGATGAAGCATCACATGAAACTCCTAAGGAAAGAGCAGCCAGCCCTCATATTGCATCAAGCAGGCCAAAAAGGAAAGTTATTCCACTTTTGAGATACAGGGAAGATATCTCAGCTTTTGTGTTTCATGTAGCTGAGGAAGAAAGTTCTTTTGAACCATTGACATATAATGAGGTTGTTCAATCTGATGATAAAGATAAATGGATTGTAGCTATGGATGATGAAATGCAGTCACTAAAGAAGAATCATACCTGGGAATTGGTACAGAAACCTAATGGGCAGAAACTTGTAGATTGTAAATGGCTATTCAAGATCAAAGAAGGTATGCCAGGGGAGAAACCAAGATACAAGGCCCGGTTGGTTGCAAAGGGCTTCACCCAAAGGGAAGGTATAGACTATAGTGAGGTTTTCTCACCTATGGTAAAACATTTTTCTATAAGAATGATTTTATCACTAACTGCTATTCATGATATGGAGTTGGAGCAGATGGATGTAAAGACTGCATTTTTACATGGTAATCTGGATGAAACCATTTATATGAAGCAGCCTTTAGGGTATGAAGTTTCAGGGAAGTCTGACTTGGTGTGTTTGTTAAAAAGGTCATTGTATGGCCTAAAACAGTCACCAAGGCAGTGGTACTTGAGATTTGATTCATACATAGTTGATCATGGGTTTGAAAGAAGCAAATATGATACCTGTGTTTATTACAAAAGGTATAACTAATGAAGTTGTTAAAGTCAATTGTGATAATATGGGGGCTATTCAACTTGCTAAACATCAGGTGTTTCATGAGAGATCAAAACACATTGATGTTAGGCTGCATTGGATTCGAGATGTGTTGTTTGCTAAGGATGTGCAGGTGGTGTATGTTGATACTGCTCATAATGCTGCAGACATGTTGACAAAGAGTGTACCGGGGCCAAAGTTTGATCATTGTCTGCAGATTCTTCATATTACTTAATAGTTTGATGTTGCTTATAATCTTGATTTGGCTCAAAGGTGGAGATTGTGATATAATTGAGCTTAAATCAAGATTATGGGTTGAAGTGTGTTTGTTTAGTTAAAGTGAATAAGTAGTCAATGTTATGTTGACCTAAATAGTAAAGTAGAAGGGCTGAAATTGTCAATTCTAATAGTTGGTTTCAAGTTAGTTAGGAAGTTAACGGCTAGGTTTAAATTTGGGGATTTTCTTTGTAATCGGTGATTCTCATTCAATTCACTTTCAGTTCATGTTCTGTAATTCGATTGTAATCCGATCTATGAAGCATTCATTCTTTGATCTTGAATTCGTGTTTAATTCCGCAATTTCATTAACAACCTTCTTTTTATTCTTATATGTTAACCTATGTGTGTATAACTATTAACATAATATTAATATGGTCGTTAAAAGAAAACATTATATTATCAAAATATAATATGTACAAGTGTCGTGTGAATAGTACCTTCTTTTGATTTATCCATATGAACTAAATGGTGTTATGAGAATGTGAGTAGCATGCAAATTTATAATTCTTGAAGCACGTATTTATGTTTAACTTAATAATAATATAATTTAAACAATTTTTTATATTAAAATTTAAGTAAGTATTGGTGTGAGGAGATTAACCAATCCTACTGTCACATAGTATGCAAATTCACACCAACATCTCCTCAAGTTTCTTAAAACCTACAATTAAAACCTTCTATGTTAGATGATTGTTTTTCCCTTTTTATATTTATAATTATGAGTATGTTCAAATCTACAATAACGACCCTCAAGTTAAATAATTTTTTTTTCCAGTCATATATTGTCAGCATGGACCTTACAATGTTTATGTTTTTTTTCCTTATAACTTTTAAAATATAATGTTTTATAAATCCTCAAATAGGTCGTTGTAACGTGTTTATTTTTATTTATATTTCGGTGCAAGTTTTGTTTGAAGTTGTTTCGTGATAATTTACAAAAAAAAATCAGAGTAATATTAAAAACCGTCATAACTCATAACTTCATACATTTTTATTTATACACTTAACCACGTTAGTATCATCGTGCGTTGCTGATATACTTTGCTAGTTAATACTAAACTTGTCGATCTATGATACTATTATGTCATATATTTTTTTTATTTTTTTAGTCTAAACTTTTTGGACAAACAGATTATAGTTTTATAGCTCCTAAATGTGACCTATATAAAGGAAAAAATTGAATTCTAATTACTTTTTATATTCTACTTCTTCATCATTTTGACATTGATGGTTTGTTGGCTAGCATCCGGCCATGGAGCTCGACAACATATGCTTGTTACAGCACTCACATTCCTTATTTTTTTTTTCAACCTTATAATTACACTAAAAATCATTATCTTTTTCTCCTTTTAATTAGTTAATATACTTTTATACCTTTTTTTATTATATTTTCTCTGTTATCCACTCACAATCATTTTTAAAAATATTAAAAAATTTATAAGGATTGAACAATAAATCCTTAAATTTATAGATGAACAGTAATATTTTCTCTTTCTTTCACTTACAACCACTTAAATCATTTCATATAATTTAAAAACTCTCACTCACGTAATTTTAAAAAATGAATTATGAATTTTGTTATATATGGATATATATATAGAACGATGCACACAATTTTTCCATCTACTTCACCAATCCTTTAAGTAACCACTTATCTATAGATGTAAAATTGAATATATTATGTTTTTAGTTTCTTTTTCTATTTGCAACTGGAGCCATATTGAGATGCTTTAAATATTTTAGTTACATTCATTGTAAATATTTTGCCAACTTTTAACATTTCACCAGATGACCTCCTAGTCCTAGTTGATCCACGACTCGACTGTAATGCACCACCTGAAGAAATTCTTTTTAACCGTTTATAAATCGTTCTCCTACTTTTTTATATTTCACCGGACACAGTCCTCTTAATTCTTAACAAATTTTTTAATCAAGTTCTCCTTATGAAAAACCCTATCAGATTTGTATATAACATTTTTACAATATTGGTTGGATGGGTTGTAATGATGGATGAAAGAATCAAGTGCTTCCTTTTCCTACTCACACCACTTGCTAAAATAGTGAGAACTACTTTGAAATCCATATCATATTTTAGGAAAAAGTATGTGATATTTGTAAGGAGTCACTTTGTAAAACAAGTTTCTCATAGGTTTAAAATAAGCTAGTAATAACCACTCTTAGTGAGAAACCAATGAATGAAAATAAGGTGGATTTGCTTATATGTACCACTTAACATCTTATGTTTGTGTGTTAACTAGAAATTAAGCTCGTGCAATACAACGCGTTTGCGAAATTCGTTATGCACGCTAGGTTAATATGGTTGTTGATCCATGAAGATGATAAATCTACCAAAAACACAAGAATTCGGCACTAGCTGTATTCTACCATTTAGATACAACATAGTAATGAAGTTACCTTACTATGATGTGTTAATTGTCTGTTTTGATGTACATTCTGAACATAAAATAATTTATTTTTATTGTTTAGATTTCATAGTACAAAACCTTTATACTTGTATAGTAGAGGCAAACTTGTTAAGCCACTTATGTATCTGCTGATTGTAACTCTTTATATCCCGTTTTGATTAATCAATTGAATACTTTGAAAGAATAACTGGTGCAATTATTTTTACTCAAAGTATTTGTGTTTGTTAGTAAGTTGTTAACTTAAATTCAGCATTTGTTAACCATTGATCAAATATAAAAGTCATGTAATATACTTAGGATCAGACTGTGATATCATCTATATGTTCTTTCAGTTGTGTGCTTGATTCTTTTTCTTATTTGATGTTGTCATCTTAATTTTAAGAATACATGCTATGGTGTCCTGACCACCATACATAGTCTTCAGAAAGATAAACTCGGTTTCCTTATATCATGTTAGGCCTGCTGAATTTATCCGCACCCGATTAACCACCCCGGCCCGATCTTACTCGTACCCGAAGAAACCCGACATGAACAGTCCGTTACCTGAACAACCAGAAAACCAATTAACCGATTCTTATTTGGGTCAGGTTTTGGATAGACTTTCAAGCCTCATAAACCTTAATAAACCAAACCGATTAACCCAAAATCCGAATAACACGATCAACGCGATCAACTAACATTATAATTAAATAAACTGTAGGTATACACTTGTTTAGATTGTCCAAATTAATCAATTGATTGTATACAAATGTATATATTTTAGCACATTTTATAACTTATCGAAGCAAAACTAATTTAAGTCTACTAATTTTATAAGGTTTCAAATGAAAACTCACTTAAATCTAGTAAGTTAAGTCTATTGTTTAATACCCAAACCTGACCCAGACAACCCAAAACCGATCAAACTGTTTGTTATTCGGATCAGGTTTCGGGTAGACTTTGAATGTTAAAAACCCAAAGAACTCTAATCGAAAATTACACAATCGAACACCAAAATCTTTAAATCATGATGGCAGCGTTAAACCATACAAAAAGTATCCAATTTAACATTTAACAATTCTAGATTAGATTTTTATTTAGTATTCTTTAAAAAAAGAGTAAATTACGCTTTTCGTCCCTGTGGTTTGGTGGTTATAACGCTTTTCATCCAATAGTTTAAAAACGCCCGATTCAACCACTGTGGTTTAAAATATGTTACAATCAAGTCCAAACCGTTAACTCCATCCAATTTCTCCGTTAATTTTTTTGAAAAAGACGAAAATACCCTTGAACTAAAATTGTTATTATATTACAAATAAACAATATATGGGTCCCACTCCACCCCACTATACCTTAACCCACTTTCTTTTCCTTTGACCACATCCGAACCACCTTCACACGCCACTCACCAGCAACCTCCACCGCCACCACCCGCCGGCTACCACCACCTGTCAATCGCCCATATCCGAATCAGTACCATCACCGACAGCCAACTGACGAACCTACATCTCCTTCTTGTTGGATCCGATTCGTGTTCTTCTTGACATTCAATTTGGGGTTTTGGATTTTGGATTTGGGTTTTTAGGAACTTGTTGCTCCGTTAAAGCCATCTCCGATGAGCTGCTTAACGAGCTGCTGGAAGATGATGATGATGATGATAACGAAGACGATGACATCGACGGGCGAGGAGGAGGTTTCGGAACCCTAGGAACTCGAGAACGAGCTTCGATTACTGAATCTGTAGCCATATCTAACGAATCACACCGTGAAAGCCTCGGGATTTTGGATTTGGGTTTTTTAGGGTTTTGCGTTGTGGCATTGGTGGTGGTGGAATTTTTGTTCTGATGGTTGTGTGGATGTGTGGTGGCGGTACCGGTGGGTGGTTGTGTGTCTGTGTATTGGCAGTGGCAGTGGTTGTGTGGCTGTGTAATGGTGGTGGTGGTGGCTGTATGGTAGCGGTGGCGTTGACTGTATGCACATGTGGTGGCGGTGGCTATATGGCAGTGGTGGTGGCTGTGTAGCGGTGGTTGTGTGCCTGTGTGGTGGCGGTGACTGTGTGGTGGTGGAAGTTAGGTGGTCGCTATGGTGTGGTATCAGTTAGGTGGTCGCTCGGTATCAATTAGACGGTCGCTCGAGGGTGGCAGCAGTGGTGTATGGAAGTGACGGTGGTCTTGGTTTGGACCGGGGACTTCAACTTCAATGGCGATTGCTCTAACGGCGAGGCCGTGTGCGGCGGTGAAGCTCCGGCAGTTGGTGTGGGAGAACGTGGTGATAGAGGCGGAGGTGATGGTGGCGGTAATGGCAGTGGTGGTGATGGAGGGGGAATAAAGGGTTATGAAGAGGATGAAGGGAGAGAATGAGTGTGTGTAAGTAATAATTTAAGTCCAAGGGTATTTTTGTCTTTTTGCATACACTTAACAGAAAAGTTAGATGAGAGTTAGTGTCTTGGACTTGATTATAACATATTTTAAACCACAGTGGTTAAATCGGGCGTTTTTAAACTATTGGATGAAAAGCGTTGTAACCACCAAACCACAGGGACGAAAAACGTAATTTACTCTTAAAAAAATTCCGCATTTAAAAATAATATTAAGACTTAAAAACACCTCTTTTTCAAATGGGAACCGCCCAAAAGGAAAAAAAAATATTTTTTATTTCACAACACTTATTAAATTCTTATCCTAACCACCTCAAAAAACTAAAAAAAACGCCTCAAAAAACAAATGAACCGGCCCAAGCGCCAAAAAATAACAAAACCGCCTCCAAAAATAAAAAGGGTTGTACGCTTACCTTGCAGAGTTGTATCTTTAGCTACAGAAAACCTTTCTCACAAACAAAAGTTGGTGTTTAATATAATTTAAGTTAAATGTGTCACTTATTTTCTCATCATCCTTTTGATTTTTTTCTTTTTAATGGCAAAGTGCATGTTTAAGTT
Organism: Flaveria linearis; assembly: GCA_024085815.1. Taxonomy (NCBI): domain Eukaryota; kingdom Viridiplantae; phylum Streptophyta; class Magnoliopsida; order Asterales; family Asteraceae; genus Flaveria; species Flaveria linearis. The sequence continues at coordinate 40,113,449 of CM044016.1, read as the reverse complement.
GTCTATAATTCTATATGATGTATGTTGTTGCTTCCATTTGACAAAGTACGAGTGTTCATACATGGGAGGAAGATACGAAAAATATAATTATATCATTCGTACTAAAAAGGTGATTTTCACCTTCGAAAATATAACCGATGGTTCATTGTATAGTGATCATTGACGAATCAATCGGAATTCCAAAATATAATTTTAACTTTTTGACAATCTTTGTTGATATCCATTAGCAATAAACCGACAAATTGATCAACATCCAAAAAAATGTTATAAAATAAAATTCATTAAAGATGCTTATTACATGTTAATGAAAGTATTATAACATGTGAACTAATCTTTAGAACAAATTAACGTCTAGTTTACTTTATTCGTAAGATGAAAAAGGCGTAACTGTTGACGTGTTTATGGATTAATAATACAACAATAAGACGGTTACATTTTATTTAATCCTTTTCCCATTGTAATGTAGGAAAACAAATTAGAAGCTAGTACTTTTGGCAAAATTACTAGCAATTACGGATAAGTTTTTATGTACAACTTTGAAAATTCAACCCTTCTAGATGATATGAATGTCAAAATTCAAAATCACATAAATAATTTACAACTATTTCAACAATATAATATTTCACATGTTGTTGAAAATTGAAACATTGTTTACCTATAATTTTATTTTCTTCAGAAAAGAACAATAAGTAAAACCAACATTCTCGCTATCGGATATGACTAGTCGAACTAGATACCAGCTAATTAATCACTTCTTTTGAGTGTTGTTATATTTTTCTTTTTCAAAAATCTAGTTTTCTCATCACTTACCTCTTGAGATTCTGTATTTTGCTTGTTCTATGGTTCATAACTTCATATTTCATATTCCTTTAGCATCATAAATCCACACCAAATGATTATTTTAATATTGTAGTATAAAGATTATAGAGTTGAGAGAGTAAGAAAATTATTTTTTCTTTCTATCTCCAACAGTACTATTGCCAAAGGTCAAATAAGGGTGAAATCAAATCGGAACACAGACAATTCAGAATTTTCTTCAATCTGAAAAAAAAAAAAAAAAAAAAAAAACCAATTTCCAGGGGTGGTGTTTTCATCTTGAGAGAAACTTAATTCACCAGCATCACAATCTCATTTCTTAAATCTCACTCAGTCTCCCTCTACCCTTTATACTCATTATATCACTCGCACTCCAACAAGTTAACAAAATTTGATCAGCCAACGTTCTCTAAAGTTAAATACAAATAAATTTTTACTTGTAACGATGTTAAAATATCAACAATTAAGGCTAGTTATAAACTTGAACACAAACCACTATATATATATGTGTTATCTTTGTAGTACAACAAAACGAAATCAAACTAGGAACTACAATTACTCTACCACTCCATAGTGATTAAACGTTGCCTATTAAGTCTTGTTATTTAGTTGGAAATAAGCTACGGGATTACAAAGTAAAATAAAATAACATAAAAAGATCACAACAAATAAGATTGAAAACGACAGGAGGCAGAATTTTGATACTAATAAAACGACAAACTAGAAAAGCCAAAACATAAGGAAAAAAAACTAGGGTGTAGCCGTGATGGGGACGGATGAATGCATCCAAGCAAGATCTATGGATAATAATACATTATTCATAAGACAGAATGATGACTGTCGGATTAGCGTGAGGATGCAATTATTGGAATGTTCCTCCGTCTTTTTCTAACATACGTCGTCGTTTTACTTATTCTGTCGGCCTTGCCGGATTTCTCGTTCATTTTCACCCACCAATTACGTGATTTTAACCCTTTCCGTTTTTACCCCTCTCATGTTTATTTTTCACCCACACTTTTTTTCTCTGTTTCCTTAATTTTGGAAATTAGTATTATTACATATATCTATACTAGGCTAATCAACGTGTGTTACACAATTGATAAAATTAAAATTTTAATATATGTTATTTCACATGTTGTTGAGATGTGCATTGTTGGTTTTGTGTTGTTATTTGATTTAGTTTTTGTTGTTAGAGTTATACGTTGGTTTTAAAAAATTGCCCATATAAAAGCTTTGTTTTCTTTTTTCAATAAGTATATGATTTGTAAAGGCGATAGTTGATATGGGTAATGTGACAACAGACAAGTGTGAAATTGGGTAACACCACACCCCTCCTCTTTAAGTTACGACTTCCGTCTTGGAGGCTTTCTTTCCCTTTATTGTCACATATATTATTTTAATATTATTTTTTAGAGATAATTTCACTATCTAATGTTTTGCTAAAGTAATAATTTTCCTCTAAAATATTAAAAAATCAATTTATCTTTATAAGTTTCATAATTATTTTAATTTCACTATAAAAGTTTCATATCTTGTTTTAATTTCACTCCAAAAATTGAAACAACGAATGAAACATTTGGATTAAAATTGACAAAACTTAAGAAACTTTTGGAGTTAAATTTATGTTTTTTAAAAAAAAATGACTATTTTAACAAAATTGAAGGTAGAATCGAACTTAACTCTATTATTTATTTTTATACTTTTACTTCCATATAAGTTTTACTAAATGTACTCTAATTCCGAAAGCACAGACAACGCTGGGTAGCCCAAGCCCACCAACCACCAATTCTAGAAAAAGAACCTGTCACAGGAGGCCCACTACAGTATAACCTGTCACACCAGTAGCATTTTGCTGTTGATAGGATTCGAATTTACAAGCTCATTTAGAAGAAGTTATGAGACTAACGCTCAATCAAATTATTAACTGTAGAAACCGTACAGTAGTTTGTTTTCTTAGGTTGATTGGTACAGAGGAGGAGAATGAAAAGTGATGATGCATTAACCTAACACATGGGGAGCTACAAAGGGTCCATGTCCCTTAGAACATGTGATCATATATGCAAGCTACATTAATATGAAGCTAACTGCTAATATAACTCTAATAATTTATTAAATTACATCTTAAAAAAGTTGTATTAGGCTTGAAACTGTTGATTTAGATCTAAAACATTTTTTTGTTATAATGCAACGTCTTTCTTAAATAGCAAATATAACTTTTTTATTAGAAATCACAACCTTTTTTGAAAAGAGGTTATTTAAAAGGTTGTATTAAACCCATTTTTCAAATAGTTTCTTCTAAAAGATCAAAATCAAACTTGCTCCTTGATAATTTTATGGACACTTAAAATTTCTGTAAAATCTAGCTTAAACAGGTTTAGTGATCAATGTTGTTGATTTATTTATGTCGTTTGAACAACTAAATCCAAACTTGTTACGACATTTCAATTGTTTTTCATGCTATTTTTACCTGTCATGTTGCAAGATAAAGGTAACATCTCATATGAAATATAATATTAACCATTTTTTTCCCTATGTGGCGGAGTCCGGTCATAATGTTAAAAAATAGATTTTTTTAAACAGCTAAAGGATCAATGACAGACTATTGACCCATCCGATTATCTTAATTACTCGAGTTTGTAACCGGAAACCACCCGTAAATAAAAAACTCACCTTAGATGAAAAACCTATTTACCTAACTTAAAACTTGTTTTTTTATTACAAGTAAAACTTGAATCCAAAACTTTATCTTATTTTAAGGGTCCTAATAAAGAGACATCCATAATTATAAATCGACATCAATCTATACGCCGCGTATGGGTCCATACGCGGCCCATGCTCTGCGTATAGGTTTCGACCATTAATGCACCATTAATTCCTTACATTCCAGTCACATCAGTCGTTATATGCTGTGTATAGTGCTATACGCGGCATATAGACCTGTGGCGCATAGACGTGTGGCATCTAGTCAAATGGGTACAAAACGCTTTTGTAGTACGTCTGACATCTATACTTATCTCCCCCGATCGAGCTTTTGGTTATCTTCCTTGGTAACTTACTGACGTATCTCCCCTGATCGAGCCAGTTAGATTAGATCGTCGTACGTTATTCGGCATGTGTATTATACGCCAGTTTCCGGGTGGCATACGATTCTCTCTTCGACCCGGGGAGATCTGGTAGCCGGCACCTGTTCAGCAGCTCGGTGTTGACGATGCACAGTAGCAGTAGGAGCATATTCCGTATGATCAGCCGCCACACGACAACCAGCCGCATAACTAGCCGTCAGCATATCAGCCGCCTCCTCAGACACAGTTCCCTTGACATATTTATAGAGATGTGAGGCTACCTGCACGTATGGAGACATTTATGCAGGAGATTTCTACGGGTTTACATGACCAGGGTCGTCGGCTCGATCGAGTTGAAGATCTTATGAATTGGCATGTTCAGCTTGAGATTGTGCGGCCCCGTGCTGCTGGTATTGATCCTCCAGAGTTGCTACCGCCTTGACATTACCCAGATTCACCGTAGTTCTTTATATTATTAATTGTAACTTTTTATTATTTTTATGTATTTAAAAAATTTTTTATTTATATTGTCATTTTATGTTTGTCTTTTTATGTTTATTGGTTAATTGGTTAATTAAGATTTAAAATTATCGGTTAATAAGTTACAAAACATAACTTATTCGCAAAATCTCAAGCTGAACGTGCAAATATAGTCGAAACACCATAACCTATATGCAAAATTTTTTATAATATATATATATATATATATATATATATATATATATATATAAATTCACAAGGGCAGGACCTTGTGGGAAAATTAAAATAAAAACCTAAATTAAAATAAAATTTTAAAATTAAAATAAAAATTTACAATATAGACTCAGAAAGTAAAATCCTTAAACATGTCCAAATCTTTAGACCTTGGTTAATTTTTACATATACATCAACTGGCAAGTTTTTCTTAGCATAAGATCAGTACAGGCCTGTGCCCTTTGGAACGCCTTTCAAACGGCTTAATAAAACGGGCTGCCATAATTCGACCACTATGCTAATTATCTGCCTGTTTAGTATATAACCAGTCCAAAATCATCCAGACATAATTTAAAGAATTTTCCTTTCCAGACTCTTTTTTTTTTAATTTACATATAGGTTTATAAACTTATTACGGTTGGGTTCAACATTGATTTGATTCTTTAGCCTTCCATTAGGCTAATGAATATAGAAAATAAAAAGATAATTATTAAATATGTAAGAGTTATTACCTCTGTTGTGAGACACCAAGATTCTTTACTTGAAAGCTGTTCTCCAGCAGAAATTTTATTATTAGAGTATTTTTACAAGAGAGATTTAGAGAGAAGATTGATCGTAAGATCAGGCACACCTAACACTAAAGGCTTGAGCTCCTTTTATAATAAGAGACTCAAGGTACAAACAAAACATGAACAGTAAATTACAATAATTCGATCTCAATTATTTCTTTTGAAATTTTCAAAAGTAGACATGATTATGTCTGAAATGATTGAACTTTAATCAATTATGTCGGCCTCATCAGCATACTTGTCATCCTTTTCATTTGTCCTTTTCCATATTTTCCTTGGATATCGATTTTTTGAGATCTTCGAGCATCTCATCCGGATCTTCTTCTAGAATTTCTTCATCAAACCCATAAGGGTCTTGGGATTCCCCTGGAAGAGTATCGTCTTCTGATTTATTGGTGGACATTTCTGAGATATGATCTTCTTGATCCTTATCTTGGAAATTTTTCATCAAATCTTTTTTGATTTCTTGAAAATATATGGCTAATAATTCTTTTTTAGAGATTTGATTTTCTCCTTTCATTTTAATTTTTTGGGATATTTCCTGAAACGGACTGGGAGATTCCCTCTGAGTTTTTAAGCTAATCTGCTTTGAGTATAACTCTATAGTATCTTGAATTTTCTCGAGGTTTCTTGACCTTCTAGGATGCCATTGTTGTCAAGATTTATCATTTTCTTCCAAAATTTTGTATAGAAAATTCTTCTTAAACAAAGAATTTGTTGGTGAGTATAACCCACTTCTGGAGAACATTTCCAGATCCATGGTATTCCAAATTGAATAAAAAAGTGACACAAAGATAATCCTTCTATTAGGATCTTTTGATGTTGTAATTCAATCAATGTGGGAGATATTTCTACCCAATCATTATAATTTTTTCTTAATAATTCTGGTAAAATTTTTACCGAAGGGCCATATGATAGCCACCATTTATATACCCAATTTGGGATGTCCCGTTTATAAACTTCTGGACATATTTTGAAGAACCAAGAATGTTTCTTCTTTGAATTTTCATATAGAAAGTCTTTATTAAATGCCTCAATATAATCATAATAATTAAATTTAATAGGGACCCTGGTTTCAGGGTGGCACATCTCTTTATCCTTTATGGGAGATGTTCCCCATTATTCAACAGATATGTAACACCCGTATTGTTGAAGGGAATAAAAGGACAAAAGAGAAAGAAAAAGAATAAAATGAAAGTCAACCCAAAGTTGAGGGACCAAAAGTGTTAAAAATGATAAAAATCTTGAAAAGTTGGTGTAAAAGGTGATATGGCCGCCCATAACCCTCTGCACACTCTTTCTTGTTCGGTTTTTAGAGAGAGAAAGCAGAGAAACTCTCGGATATTTGAAGAACAAGAAGAAGAATTCGAGTTTAAGGTAAAGTTTAATGTTTTTAAGTTGTGTTTTGGCTAAGAAACCGAAAGTATGTGTTCTCATGTGTGTGTTTATGTGTTCGGGTGTGTTTATTTGAGTTTTATAGGTGTTGAATTTGTAGCAAACAGGTTTTTTAAGAAGTCATACCCGAGAGACTGCTAAGGTGAATTCTAGACCCCGGTTTCTACTTGTTTTAAACATTTTTGGGGCTGAAAATGTATTTTTACAATTTTTACTATGATTATGTATGTAAACCCATATGCATTTTGCATGCCTGATGATGTTTATGAGTTGTTTATGTGATGTTCATGCTTAGAAAGACCTTGGTAAGCTTAGAACAATTAGACTTGATGTTTGGGTTTGGAAATTTCATAGTAATAAGTTGGACAGAAAGTTGATGAGCCTAAATAGTGCTCATATGCCCAAAAATTTGCCTTAGAAATGTTCTAAGTAGGGTCATGAGTCCAAATAGTTCTCATATGCCTAAACAGTACCTAATACGGCTAAGACTCATGAGCCTCAACAATGTTCATGTGTCTGAAAATAAGTTAAGTATAAGATGATGAGCCCAAACAGGGCTCTTACGCCTGAAAAAATAGGCTTAAAAGTCTAAGTGTGAGATGATAAGCCTAAACAGTAGCCTTATGAGTCTGAACAGTGGTCATATGCCTAGAAAAGTTAGCCGGACGACTAAGTGTAGGGTCATGAGTCCCAACAGTGCTCATGCGTCCAAATAGCTTATACGCCCAAAGTGAAATTCATGACCCAACAGTGCTCATGCGTCCAAATAGCTTATACGCCCAAAGTGAAAATATTTCTAAGTGTAGGCTGGTGAGCCTACATAGTGATGGAAAGTCTGAACCGGGCTCATGCGTCCAAACACTTAGAATTTTTACAGTAATGTTTCTGGGAGTTTGTGCCTTAGGGGTTGACCGAGGTTGACTAAGGACTTATAAATGATGATGTTTTATGCATAATATGATTACTACGATTGTTCCATATTATAATTATTGCTACTATTATTATTACTTATAGTATGTGGCTTTACGTGGTATGTTATTATCGTAACGTAAAGTATATCGTAATAATAAAGTGAAAGAACAATAAAGCAAAGAAGAGGAACATTAATAAAATGTTAATAAGTCTTGCAAGCACATAGGAGGGACACGACCGTGTTGTCGCTAGCTCAACTGTGTTGCGGGTTAGCTATCCATTATGCACACAGGGTCAATCAATTGAGATTGGCAGGACCTTTGTAGCGTGCCCTGGGTGATTGGGTCGGCCTAGTACATAGTCCACATAGCCCTTTCGAGGATTTCAGTTGAACCCTTCGGGGGATACCCATAGCCCTTTCGAGGGATACAGTTGAACCCTTCGGGGGATACCCATAGCCCTTTCGAGGGAATTCAGTTGAACCCTTCGGGGGGATACCCATAGCCCTTTCGAGGGATACAGTTGAACCCTTTGGGGGATACCCATAGCCCTTTCGAGGGATACAGTTGACCCTTTCGAGGGATATAGATGGCCCATCACACGTTTTCCATCGCGCACATAGTTGGGGCATTGCGCACTGGTCCACATAGACAGTGGAACATAAAGTTAAAAAGTTTACAGACAAGGCATACAGTACAGAGAACGAACAATATTTGTTCACATAGTTAATACGTGCTTGCATACACAGTACAGAGTTGTAATTTACAGAAAATAGTATTTTCGTATACAACATATAGAAAGTATTTTATTATGTATAAAACTAGAGCTCACTCAGTAACACTAACTTTTATACATTTTCAGTTAGCAGGTAATTATTGCTGAGGATGGCACGAGGGCGAAGCTACTCGGCAGAGAAAGACTGACATCCATTCTTAATAGAAATCATTGTTGTTTTGTAATACAGTTAAACTATTCTTTTGTAACTGATTAATCCCAGGTGTATTGCTTAGCAACAGTGTTACTAATAAAATGAATGGCTTTTGTTTAAATTAAATTCCGCTGTGTTAATTATGAAATGAATATTAATAGGTAACTATAGTACTGTGAATGACCAACTGTGAGGTGCCCGGGATCGGGGCCTTACAAGTTGGTATCAGAGCCATAGTTTAAGTGAAACGGGTAAATTTTCAAAATAAACCTTAACTTAAACTGAAAATGGGACAGCAGGAGGGATGTCAGCCCGAGTAGCTACGTGCCATCAGGTATTTCTTTTCATAAAGTTAACCAGAATTATGTGCGTGTGCTATTTGGATTATGTGTTCATAGTAGATTTAGATACTGATGTAGTCAGGATAGGGAATGCTTGGGGTGTGAAAAGTAAAGTAAGTGGCTAATCACAACTGGCCACTGTAATTAGGGACTTACTATACTTGACATAAACTGAGCCATTACCTTGAATGACTGTGTTAGTGTTTGAATCTTATAGTGCTTAGGAAAATGGCTGGGAAGAAACCTTATAAAGCTTCTAGAGGTAGAGGTAGACCACGTGTGACTAGGAGCAGTGCTAAAGCTGCTGAGATGACCCATGAGAACCCTGAGGTTTCTGACCAGACTGAAGGAAATGAGAATGCCAGCCTGAATGCCTCAGCTAGGGAGGCGATTGCTGATGAGGTACACCAGATCCTGCAGGCAGTTATGCCATCTGTAGTGACCGATGTTATTCGAGCTGTGAGGAATGAGGAGAGAAAGGAGAAGGAGGACCAGGGGAAGTCGACTGGGAAGGAAAGCAAGGGAGGAGAGGAACGACCGGATCCTGAGATGGTAGTATCTGATGAGGAAGAGGATGTTGTAGTAGGGGTGACGACCAAGGGATGCAGTTACGGGGCATTCCAGAGGTGCAAGCCCCCAACTTCCGATGGTAATGGCGATGCTGCTGCTTCTCACCGCTGGGTGAGGGAGATGGAGGCAGTGCTAGAGATCAGTGAGTGTTGCGAAGATCAAAAGGTGAAGTTCGCAACTCACTCTTTTACCGACTTGGCATTGTGTTGGTGGGACAATATTGTCCAAGCTGAGGGTACTAGAGCCATCGGGAAGATGCGATGGAAGGAACTGAAGCAACTAGTGATGGAGGAGTTCTGTCCTCATAGGGAACTCGACAAGATTGAGAGGGAGTTCCTGCAACTTAAGGCAGGGACCATGACCCATCAACAGTACACCACAAAATTTAATGAGATGGAGAGACTGGTACCAGATCAGGTGACGTCGGTGTCTCGAAAGATCAACCGTTATATTCAGGGACTGCCAGCCGACATTCGTGTCACACCCCAACCTTGATGGTGAAAACGTCGAGATGTGAGAGTTAAGATCGTTCACAGCCACATAACGCTATTATTAAATCCAAATATATTATTCATAAGTTTCAAAGGTAACATTACAATCATAAGTTTCAACAATGAACTAATATTTGACATGACATAACAAAGTACAATCAATTGATTTTATTAACTAGGTCCAAGTCCTAGATTATGCCAGCAACATAAGTGCACTTCAAACTTGGGGGTTTTCCTGAAATATGATAAAAATAAAAGGTCAACTAAAAATAGTTGGTGAGTTTCCAGGGTTTTCATACATAATATGAAAAGATTACAAGTAGCAATTCATGTCATAGGTTATAAGCTAATAAGGTTATAGAACACATATCGTTACAACCAAACCTCGACTTGATTACAAGTATATAAGATTGGCTAAGTGTATTTGGTTCCCTAGTGCACAAGCATACGGCTCCTAGGAGTCGGCAATACATCGACTTTAGCACCAAATAGGCTTGTCAGGCCCAAAGATCTAAGACGTCGCCAGGCTAGCAATAGTTAATGATTGTAAACAAACTATGTATCTCATATAAACACTTACAACATACAAATAACCATGACAAAATAATAAGATGAATTGCAAGTGCTTTACAAGTCTCAAACGTTTATAAGTGTAAGTGGTATAAGTATCATGTTTCACCCCAAAATAGTGTGAGATAAAGTAAAAAAGGGCAAGGAAAACTCACATGATCAATAAGTATATTATGAAGATTAAAAGATCAATAATAAACGTCGTTCCAAGATGAACATCACAAGGCA
>CM044016.1:39982874-40097874 GCA_024085815.1 Flaveria linearis | reverse complement strand
GTCGAATCAGATCACTAGTTACACTTTGCCTAGACAAAGTATCCCAAGATATAGAAATTCCAGCTTACAACATTGCATGTCTTTAGTTATGGGACACATTTTTAAGGAGATTTGAAAACCATAAGTAACGAGTTAAAGTTTTGAGAACCATTCGGTTTAGACGACCAATATCTTTAGGTATAACAAGAGTCATGTACACGTTGATCAAGGTATAGAAATAGCTACATGAAACGCCTAACGTGTAATGATGTTTAGACATAGGAGTTAAAAGGTAAGACGAGTTCAATATCACAGGAACATTATGTATGATAAGAATGAGAAGAAACCAGTTCAAGGAATCAAAGATTTTTAAGATACAAAGAGGATGATTCCATTTGGTAACGCATTACCATATGGAATCGTTGACACGTCAAAGTAAATTGACCCACTTTCCTTAAAGACTTGTGTATGTTGACCATAGTTTATCACTCATCCCAGAAATCCCCAGGTAAGCATAACTGGTCTCGCAATGAGATTTATACGATATGCTTGCCTTAGCCCGAAGGCCTTTTGCCAGGAAATCCAGAATACAAGTGTCTATGTGTCACACAAATTTCTTAGGTTCATGAAATCAAAACCTTGATGAGATTTTCATAGATTAAACATAGAGTCTAAGGAATTAAACCCACGATAATAAGTGTAGATTTCACATGTCGTCGAAAATAAGTTTAGGAAGTTTCAATCGTCGGGGAGAGTCAAAGAGTCAAAGATAAGTTTAGGGAGACAAGTAACTAAGTTTTAAGCATACATAAGGCAATCCTATGCTAAGGCATCAAGTTGCACAAAAGGCATGGCATTATGTAGCATGCAAACAATATGTAAGCACAAAAGTATAAGGATATTTCTATGAGGTTCATGCAACTATAGTCTAGGTCACCATTTCTAATAACCTAAATCCCTATAGTTATGGGCTCTGATACCAATCTGTCACACCCCAACCTTGACGGCGGAAACGTCGAGGTGTGAGAGTTAAGATCGTTCACAGCCACATAACGCTATTATTAAATCCAAATATATTATTCATAAGTTTCAAAGGTAACATTACAATCATAAGTTTCAACAATGAACTAATATTTGACATGACATAACAAAGTACAATCAATTGATTTTATTAACTAGGTCCAAGTCCTAGATTATGCCAACAACATAAGTGCACTTCAAACTTGAGGGTTTTCCTGAAACATGATAAAAATAAAATGTCAACTAAAAATAGTTGGTGAGTTTCCAGGGTTATCATACATAATATGAAAAGATTACAAGTAGCAATTCATGTCATAGGTTATAAGCTAATAAGGTTATAGAACACATATCGTTACAACCAAACCTCGACTTGATTACAAGTATATAAGATTGTCTAAGTGTATTTGGTTCCCTAGTGCACAAGCATACGGCTCCTAGGAGTCGGCAATACATCGACTTTAGCACCAAATAGGCTTGTCAGGCCCAAAGATCTAAGACGTCGCCAGGCTAGCAATAGTTAATGATTGTAAACAAACTATGTATCTCATATAAACACTTACAACATACAAATAACCATGACAAAATAATAAGATGAATTGCAAGTGCTTTACAAGTCTCAAACGTTTATAAGTGTAAGTGGTATAAGTATCATGTTTCACCCCAAATAGTGTGAGATAAAGTAAAAAAGGGCAAGGAAAACTCACATGATCAATAAGTATATTATGAAGATTAAAAGATCAATAATAAACGTCATTCCAAGATGAACATCACAAGGCACCTATATATATAATAATAAGATCTAGGTTTAATAATAAGATTTTAACGATTAAACAAGGACTAGGGTTTCAAGTGGAGTTTGGGGATTTTTGTGGTACTCCAAATAATGTAACAAAGAAATATATAATTTATGTAAATTATTATAAATAAGATAATATTAAATCATCCATAATAGCTAATAAAGTTTACTTATAAAATTTGAATAACATTCGAAATAATTATGGTTTAACGATAACAATTTAAAGGTTATATTTGGATCAATAATAATTTATTAATTTATTATTTTAAATCATTTTTAATATAAATATCCAATAATAATCTTTGTTAATAGGTTTTATTAAAAGGTATTTAATTATTTAAATTTAGGAAAAAAATTACAGAAAATAATTTGATGCCTTTAAAAAAATATATTTTGAGTTTACAAAACCATTTTTATATTTATTAAGAATTTTCTATAATTTATTTAAAGACTAATATATTTATAACAATAAATTAATTATAACATTAGTTAGAATATTTAATAAAATACAAAAGTATTTTTGAGAAATAATTTACAGCATTTAATTAAATGTCTTCTATAACGACCAAAGTTCATAAAACAATTTTTATAATTTTTTTAGGAATTTTCTAAATTTATTTTAAAGGTGAAAAAAGTTATTTTTAAAAACAATGAGGGTGCCCGGGTTCGAACCCGGGACCTCAAGTTTGCAATGGGAGCTAGTGACCAGTACACCAGGGCCGCAGCCGTGGTGTGATCTGGTTCCAAACTTTTATAAACATAAACATAAGAGACACCCCCAAATCTTATGAACCCTAGAACGAAACTCAACAAATTGATCATCCAATCGTTCATGATAATGAAATCTACGTTGGGCTTTGATTCCTTATGAAAAATCGAGTTCTTTACAATGTTTATTTACCTGGATCGAAGTTTAAATCGATGAGGATGATCAAGAAATAGCCGCGACTGAGACGAAATCGATTCAGGATTTAAACGTTGTTGATTTCCGAATTAACTCTGCAGATAGCTTCCAAAGAAGATTATAAGTGAAAGCCCTCTATCAATTGTCACTTAATTTGACCATAAGATGATGCTCGACTAAGTTGCAGGTCGCGGATTAGAGAGGAACGTGGGTGTTGTTCGAGTTTGTTCCAGGTGAAATTGGAATCAATAATTGCTTAGGAATAGTGATATGATTATGTAGGTACGTTTAATTAGATTACAGTTATGGTTTAATGCTCGAACGGCTTTATGGTTAAAGGCAAGCTTCGGTTACGTGTTTGAATGCTCATAATCACTGTTAAAACCCAATTAACACACCCGTTTGTGTTCGAAACGGCTTCATGAATCGGTTGGGTGGATTTTGGATGAAAATCGCGGCCATTGGAAGGCCTTTCGGCCTCGCCGGAGGTCGGCCAGAGGCTGCCGGCGTAATCACCGGAAAAACGGGGTTGAAGGGGGGTGGTTTGGGTGTTTTAAGTAATTTACAATTTGGTCCCTGTAGTTTTGACTTTGTCATTTCATGTAAGCAACTTATGTATTAAGTTTTTAAATTGGCAATAAAGCCCCTTAAACTTTTAAACCCAAGCTTACTAATTTTTTACAAATTGTTATTACTAATAACATTATTATTATTATTATTATTATTATTATTATTATTATTATTATTATTATTATTATTATTATTATTATTATTATACATTCAAGTTAAAGGATTAAAAGACGAATTAAAGCAGAATGCCTAAGTAACCCATAAGTTTCATAATTCACGACAATGGTCCTTACAAGAATTAACAAAGCTAACCTTAAATTAACCCAAAATTACAAGATGTTACAATTCGCAGGCACATGATCGCTGCTAGACCGAGCACCTTTGAGTCGGCAGTGGATTTGACTGGGAGGCTCTATAATGAAAGGGAAGTGACGGTGGTGGAAGTGAAGAAAACCGGTGGTGATAACCGGAATTGGAAGGGAAAGAGGTTTGGGCGTGGTGGTTTCACCCCAAACAACAAGAGGATGAGGATGGATGATCGTAGGGTGTCTTCCAGCTCGGGATCAAAGAAGTGTGGCAAATGTGGAAGGGAGCATTCTGGTGAGTGTAGGATAGGACTGAACGTATGCTTCAAGTGTGGCCAGCCTGGCCATATCGCTAGAGACTGTAAGAAGCCTAGAGCGGAGAGCTCTGGAGCGGGAATAAGAAGCCGGAAGAAGGAGGGCCGAGGGCAAGTGCTAGAGCTTACACCATGACCCGGGAAGAAGCCAGAGTGGATCCCGATGTCGTGTCAGGTATGTTTCTAGTTAATCAAACTTGTGCCTCTGTATTATTTGATTCCGGTGCTAGTAGGAGTTTTATTTCTACTACCTTTTGTGTTAAGTTGTCTGTTAGCAGTAGGGGTATTAGCGAGCCTTTTGATGTAGAAACTGCTATCGGTAAGTCCACCAGAGTTACTGATGTAATAGAAGATTGTGCCATAGAATTAGAAGGTCATAGGTTTGCTGCTAAATTACATGTGATGCCCCTAGGTGGATTTGATGTAGTACTAGGGATGGATTGGTTAGCAACCTATGAAGCGAATATTGTGTGTCGTAAGAAGATGATTAGACTGACGGTGCCTGACGGAAGTCCGGTGACAATATACGACGATCGGGTTACGACGATTGCGAAAGTGATTTCGATGGCGGTGGCGGGAAAGTGCATGAGACGTGGATGTGGTGCTTATTTGGCCTACGTGAAAGATGTGGACACGCCGACACCCCAATTGTTCGATGTGCCGGTGGTGCGTGACTTTCCCGATGTATTTCCAGAGGACCTATCAGGTGTGCCACCTGATCGCGAAATCAAATTTCAAATTGACTTGATACCCGGTGCCCAACCTGTCGCCAAGGCACCGTACCGATTTGCTCCGACTGAGATGAAGGAGTTAATGGAGCAACTACAAGAATTGCTCGATAAGGGTTTCATCAGACCGAGTATCTCTCCTTGGGGTGCTCCGGTCTTATTCGTGAAAAAGAAGGACGGTAGCATGAGAATGTGTATCGACTACCGTGAGTTGAACAAGTTGACAATAAAGAATCGGTATCCGTTACCGAGGATCGACGACTTGTTCGACCAGCTCCAGGGTGCCAATTGGTTCTCGAGGATAGATCTTCGATCTGGCTACCATCAATTGAAAGTGAGGGAGCAGGACATTCCTAAAACAGCTTTTCGTACACGTTATGGACACTATGAGTTTCTCGTCATGTCATTTGGTCCAACTAACGAGCCAGCTGCTTTTATGGATTTGATGAACCGAGTGTGTCGGCCAATGTTAGATAAATCAGTGATTGTGTTCATCGATGATATCCTGATTTATTCAAGAAGCGAAGAAGAGCATGCCGGTCATATTCGGGAGGTATTAGAAACTTTGAGAAAGGAGAAACTGTATGCTAAGTTCTCTAAATGTGCTTTTTGGCTAGCGAGGTGCAATTTCTGGGTCACGTGGTAAATGCTGAGGGAATCATGGTGGACCCAGCAAAGGTTGAGGCTGTGATGCAATGGAAATCACCAAAGACGTCATCCGAGATCCGTAGCTTCTTGGGATTGGCGGGCTACTACAGGAGATTTATTCAAGACTTCTCCAAGATAGCCTCACCTTTGACTAAATTGACTCGCAAGGACGTGAAGTTCGTGTGGGGTCGAGAGCAGGAGAGTGCCTTTGAAGAGTTGAAGACGAGACTAACACAAGCTCCTGTCTTGACATTGTCCGAGGGAAATGACGACTTAGTGGTTTATTCGGATGCATCTTATTCTGGGCTAGGTTGCGTGTTGATGCAACGTGGAAGGGTAATAGCCTATGCATCTCGACAACTGAAAACCCACGAAGTCAACAATCCCACACACGATCTAGAATTAGCCGTGGTGGCTTTTGCGTTGAAGATTTGGCGGCACTATCTATACGGGACTAAGTGCATCATCTTCACAGACCACAAAAGCTTGAAGTACTTCTTCGAGCAAAAGGACCTGAACATGAGGCAGAGGTGATAGTTGGAACTCGTAAAGGACTATGACTGTGAAATCCATTACAATCCGGGCAAGGCCAACGTGGTGGCAGATGCCCTTAGCCGAAAAGAAAGGCCCGAGCCGATCCGGGTGAAGGCTTATCAGCTGATTATGACCTCCGATGTGATGACACAGATTAAGGAGTTCCAAAACGAGGCTTTGAAAGAAGATCGTATTAACTCCGAAAGGATGAGAGATCTAGTCACGGAATTGGGCGAGAACACTCTTGGTGTTAAGACCCGATTCGGGCGAATGTGGATTCCTCGATACGGGGATCTACGAGGAAAGATTATGGACGAGGCCTATAAGACTCGATACTCCATCCATCCCGGTGCTACCAAAATGTATCACGATATGAAGAAAGATTACTGGTGGCCGGGTATGAAACGTGATGTAGTGGAGTACGTGAGTAAGTGCCTCACTTGTCTCCAAGTGAAGGCGGAACACCAGAAACCGTACGGGAAAATCCAACCGTTGGACATACCCGAGTGGAAGTGGGAACACATCACCATGGACTTCATTACTAAGCTACCTCGCACATCGAGGGGATGCGATACTATTTGGGTGATTGTCGACCGACTAACAAAGAGTGCACACTTCCTACCGATCCGCGAGACGTATTCATCCGAAAGATTGGCGGATCTGTTCATCAAGGAGATCGTAGCTCGTCATGGCGTTCCGGTGTCTATCGTGTCGGATCGTGACACCCGGCTTACATCGAAGTTTTGGAGAAGATTCCATGATGCCATGGGGACGAGGCTACACATTAGTACAGCCTATCATCCTCAGACGGACGGTCAGTCTGAGAGGACGATACAGACGCTCGAGGATATGCTTCGAGCATGCGTGATCGATTTTGGAGGAAGTTGGGATGAACACTTACCATTAGCAGAATTCTCATACAATAACAGTTATCATGCCAGTATTGGCATGCCACCTTACGAGATGCTATACGGTAGGAGATGTAGGACGCCCGTGTGTTGGGGAGACATTGGGCAGAAAGAGTTAGGAGGTGTCGAGGTAATCGAAGCTACGACTGAGAAATTGGAAAATATCAAAGCCTTCATGAAAGCGGTAAAGGATAGACAAAAGTCGTATGCTGACAAGAGGCGAAGACCAATAGAGTTCAAGGTTGGCGACAAAGTCATGTTGAAGGTCTCACCTTGGAAAGGGATCATACGATTCAGAAAACGAGGTAAGTTAAGCCCGAGATATATAGGACCTTTCCGAATCGTCGCATGAGTAGGAGAGGTAGCCTATCGACTTGAATTGCCAGATGAGTTAAGTGGAATTCATCCCACATTCCATGTATCTCATCTGAGAAAGTGCTTAGCTGATGAGGATATGATTGTACCACTGGAAGACATTGAAATTGATGAGAGGCTCAAGTATGTGGAGCAACCAGTGGCAATCCTCGATCGCAAAGAGAAGAGGCTGAGAAATAAAGTGGTTCCTCTTGTGCGTGTACAGTGGAAGCACAGGAAGGGATCCGAATCCACATGGGAGACTGAGGAAGAGATGAGGCAGCATTATCCTCATCTGTTTGAGGAATAACAGGTTTCGGGGACTAAACCTATATAAGGGGGGTGGACTTGTAACACCCGTATTGTTGAAGGGAATAAAAGGACAAAAGAGAAAGAAAAAGAATAAAATGAAAGTCAACCCCAAAGTTGAGGGACCAAAAGTGTTAAAAATGATAAAAATCTTGAAAAGTTGGTATAAAAGGTGATATGGCCGCCCATAACCCTCTGCACACTCTTTCTTGTTCGGTTTTTAGAGAGAGAAAGCAGAGAAACTCTCGGATATTTGAAGAACAAGAAGAAGAATTCGAGTTTAAGGTAAAGTTTAGTGTTTTTAAGTTGTGTTTTGGCTAAGAAACCGAAAGTATGTGTTCTCATGTGTGTGTTTATGTGTTCGGGTGTGTTTATTTGGGTTTTATAGGTGTTGAATTTGTAGCAAACGGGTTTTTAAAGAAGTCATACCCAAGAGACTGCTAAGGTGAGTTCTAGACCCCGGTTTCTACTTGTTTTAAACCTTTTTGGGGCTGAAAATGTATTTTTACAATTTTTACTATGATTATGTATGTAAACCCATATGTATTTTGCATGTCTGATGATGTTTATGAGTTGTTTATGTGATGTTCATGCTTAGAAAGACCTTGATAAGCTTAGAACAATTAGGCTTGATGTTTGGGTTTGGAAATTTCATAGTAATAAGTTGGACAGAAAGTTGATGAGCCTAAATAGTGCTCATACGCCCAAAAATTTGCCTTAGAAATGTTCTAAGTAGGGTCATGAGTCCAAATAGTTATCATATGCCTAAACAGTACCTAATACGGCTAAGACTCATGAGCCTCAACATTGCTCATGTGTCTGAAAATAAGTTAAGTATAAGATGATGAGCCCAAACAGGGCTCTTACGCCTGAAAAAAATAGGCTTAAAAGTCTAAGTGTGAGATGATAAGCCTAAACAGTGGCCTTATGAGTCTAAACAGTGGTCATATGCCTAGAAAAGTTAGCCGGACGACTAAGTGTAGGGTCATGAGTCCCAACAGTGCTCATGCGTCCAAATAGCTTATACGCCCAAAGTGAAAATATTTCTAAGTGTAGGCTGGTGAGCCTACATAGTGATGGAAAGTCTGAACCGGGCTCATGCGCCCAAACACTTAGAATTTTTACAGAAATGTTTCTGGGAGTTTGTGCCTTAGGGGTTGACCGAGGTTGACTAAGGACTTATAAATGATGATGTTTTATGCATAATATGATTACTACGATTGTTCCATATTATAATTATTGCTACTATTATTATTACTTATAGTATGTGGCTTTACGTGGTATGTTATTATCGTAACGTAAAGTATATCGTAATAATAAAGTGAAAGATCAATAAAGCAAAGAAGAGGAACATTAATAAAATGTTAATAAGTCTTGCAAGCACATAGGAGGGACACGCCCGTGTTGTCGTTAGCTCAACTGTGTTGCGGATTAGCTACCCATTATGCACACAGGGTCAATCAATTGAGATTGGCAGGACCATTGTAGCGTGCCCTGGGTGATTGGGTTGGCCTTGTACATAGTCCACATAGCCCGTTCGAGGGATTCAGTTGAACCCTTCGGGGGGATACCCATAGCCCTTTCGAGGGATACAGTTGAACCCTTCGGGGGGATACCCATAGCCCTTTTGAGGGAATCCAGTTGAACCCTTCGGGGGATACCTATAGCCCTTTCGAGGGATACAGTTGAACCCTTTGAGGGGATACCCATAGCCCTTTCGAGGGATACAATTGACCCTTTCGAGGGATATAGATGGCCCATCACCCGTTTTCCATCGCGCGTATAGTTGGGGCATTGCGCACTGGTCCACATAGACAGTGGAACATAAAGTTAAAAAGTTTACGGACAAGGCATACAGTACAGAGAACGAACAATATCTGTTCACATAGTTAATGCGTGCTCGCATACACAGTACAGAGTTGTAATTTACAGAAAAGTGTATTTTCGTATACAACATATAGAAAGTATTTTATTATGTATAAAACTAGAGCTCACTCAGCAACGCTGACTTTTATACATTTTCAGTTGGCAGGTAATTATTGCTGAGGATGGCACGAGGGCGAAGCTACTCGGCAGAGAAAGACTGACATCCATTCTTAATAGAAATCACTGTTGTTTTGTAATACAGTTAAACTATTCTTTTGTAACTGATTAATCCCTGGTGTATTGCTAAGCAACAGTGTTACTAATGAAATGAATGGCTTTTGTTTAAATTAAATTCCGCTGTGTAAATTATGAAATGAATATTAATAGGTAACTATAGTACTGTGAATGACCAACTGTGAGGTGCCCGGGATCGGGGCCTTACAAGATATTATCTGTTTTATTATGACTTTGCTAAAACTATATTCCTGGGTATTTCCAGACATATAGTGATGAATATCACAGGATTCTGTGACTTTAAGAATGTTTTTATAATAAAATCTTTGCTTATATGAAGCAGCAGGATATGATCCTTGATCTAGGTACCTTGTAATTAAGGTCCATGGTTGATCTTTATATTTAAGATATTTGAAATCCAGGAGCAATATTATCTCCTTATTTGGATTTTGTTCATATAAGGCATCATCAGAATCTTCTGTCACAATATTGACATAGGATGACGATGCTTCATTTGTTCCATCCTTCTTAGCTTTATAAGCCAAGAATTCTTGGAATAATTTATCATCAAGATTATTTCCTCTAGTATTACTTGAGGAACTTGCAGTATTTGTAATATTTGCGGCTATTAGCCTTGATGGGCAATTTGCCCTAGGATTCTCCCTCCATTGGGGCCTCTTCCTCTACCTCTTCTATTATGTTGAAAGGGTTGTTTTCCCCTATCTCGAGTAATCATTCCTGAAAATATGATCAGGCAGAAGAGATTATTTTCTCTTTTTCTTTAAGAATCTTTATTTGATTCCTAAAATGTTTTATTAAATCCATATCTTCTGAGAGCATATGAGCTCTATCCACAGGATGTACATAATAATCCTGCATAATATCATTCATATGATAATATCTAGTCATTATCATGACTGAGTAATCATCTATCTCAATTTGTATATTATTAAAGACTATTTTAAGTGGTCCTTTTATTTTCTTCATGAGACCTGCAAAATAAACTATGAGAAATATTCTCTTGTTAAAAATCAGGTAGACTATTATCTATTTCTTTTTATATATTATTTCAAAATCAAATGGTGCAAGATGAG
Organism: Flaveria linearis; assembly: GCA_024085815.1. Lineage (NCBI taxonomy): Eukaryota > Viridiplantae > Streptophyta > Magnoliopsida > Asterales > Asteraceae > Flaveria > Flaveria linearis. The sequence goes on along the minus strand of CM044016.1, from coordinate 40,087,311 downwards.
ATTGCCATCTAGCAAACATTTGTTTAGAAACATCATGTTTAAAATCTTTATTAAACATATATTTTGCCGCTTGACATTCAGTTTTTATTAAAAACTTTTGATTATATAAATCATCTTGAAATTTTAGAACACATTTAACTATTGCTAAAATTTCTTTTGTAATCGTGGCATAATTTTTCTGACTATTATTCCACTTTCCTGAGTGGAATCTCACAAGATATTCTTGTTTATCAATTGGAGAAATCTGCTTGAGAATTCCTCCATAGCCAATATTACTGGCATCTGTTTCTATAACCTTTTCCCATTCGGGTTTTGCTATCATTAGACATGGAAGATTTTTAACATTTTGTTTAATTCTTTGTACTGCCTTGGTATGAATATCAGACCATGGCAATGGATTTTCTTTAATCTGTCATATAATACAGCTGTGTCTTGAGCTAAATTTTTATAATATGGTGAAATATAATTTAAGCTTCCTAAAAATCTTTGTAACTGAGTTTTATCAGTTATTTCATCAGGAAATTTAGAAGCAAATTCAATACTTCTATTTATTGGAATAATATTTCTTTTTTCAATATTATGACCTAAAAATCTTATTTTTGTTTGGAAAATTAACATCTTTGGCCTAGATATCACTAAACCATTTTTTATGATTATATCTTTAAAAATTTTTAGGTCTTTGAAATGAGTTTCAATATCTTTTGAAAACACCAAAATGTCATCTATGTAAACGATTATAAAATTACTAAAATGAATAAAAATATCATTCATTATTTTTTGAAATTCACTTGGAGCATTTTTAGACCAAATGGCATGACATTCCATTCATAATGACCAAATGGTACTGTAAAGGCAGTTTTATGTCTGTCTTTTTCATCTATTTGGATTTGCTAATATCCAGACTTTAAATCAAATTTGAAAATATTATAGCATCATTTAATCTATTTAATAGATCCTTTTTGTTAGGTATAGGATACCTAATCCATTTTAAACTTTGTTTAAAGGTTTGTAGTTTATTACTAACCTGGGTACTCCTCTTTCTTGCTCTGAATGTTTATTCATATAGAAAGCGGTACATGACCGCGGAGAATTTGAAGGTCTTATTAAACCTTTTATTTTTTTTTGCATAATTCTAAATATTCAGAATTCATTTGACATGGTCTTGCTTTTGTAGGTATTTGACTCTTATGAAAGTCATCTTCATATGGGAGAGAAACTATATGTTTCTTTCTATCCTAAAAAGCATTTAGATGATCATTACAAATTTGTAACGAGAATTGATCTTGTATTAGCTTTATTTTTTTCTGTAATTTAGGATTTTTTAATCTCTCTTCCATTGTAAGAGTATTTATTTCTTGTTTAAGAAAATTGATTTGGTTTTGTTTTGTTTGAATTAATGATTATTCAATATCATTTATAAACCTAGGAATAGGTTTGTGAACAAATTAAAAAGTTATTTCTTTTCCTTTATAAGTTCCCGTAATAGATTTTTCATCAATATATTTTATTGGGAATATCTTATTCCAAAATGGTGTACCAAGTATTATTTGGCTAGTTAGATTTTTTACAATCATAAAGCTGTTTGGAATACAGACTTTATCTTGGCAAATATATGCTTGAGGTAACTTATAATTTATAATCATTGGTTCTCCACCAGCAGAACTAACTCTATGAGTAGTCTTATGCAAATACTTAGTAGGGATAATACCATCTTGAACACAATTCAAATCTGCTCCACTATCTAGTAAAGTCACTAATTCTATTGAATAATTGTTTTCTATTAATAACTTAATCTTTATATGCCATTTATGTGATATAACCATCTCATATATTGATAAAAATTTCTCATCTCTTTCTAAGGATGTTAAAAATTTTCTAGAGGTTTCAGGATTGTCTATAATCTCCTTCATCTCTAAACTTCTTATTCTTTCTTCTAGGGTTACATTTTTTTCCCTTAAGATTCTTAATTTCTATTTTTAGATTATCAATCTCTATTTTTAATTCTTCAATATTAACAGAATTTCTAGTCTTATTTCTCTAACTTAATTGACTTCTTACTTCACTTAAGGTATATGGCTTAAAATCTTCAACAGTTATAGACGTTGAAGCTTTATCCTTCCTAATTATCTGAGAAGTAATCTTTTCCCTGATTTCATTATCTTCTATGACTTTTAATCGATCTAATATATCATTAGAAATAACATTTATTTCCATATTCTCAAATTGAGCTATTATTTGTAAATGTCTTCTTCATTATCTGTGTCTGATTGACAACATTCTTTTCCTGTTTTACAAGGAATACATTCATCTTCTGAAGTTATTAAATTTTCTTCTTCTAATATATTTAATTCTTCATATGAAGAGTTTTCTGATTCTGAATTAGACTCATAATTGATTAGAATTTTAGATAACGTATCTTTTAATTTTTCATCTTCAATATTATTGAGTTTTTTCTTTACCCAACAAGTTTTTGCGTTATGGCCTGGACGATGTGACATCCGTCACCAAAGGTCCGTCTACTGACGTAATCTGTTTACTTTTGTAGTCGGTCATTCCTCACCCTTAAAGCCCATCTATGTGAATGTTATGCCTATTTGTTTACTTGGTTAACCTTATGCGTGTACCAATGTTGTTTAAAACGTCATCATCTTAAAACATTAACTAAGATTTGCCCCGTTAACACTAAACGCACCATTTTTATAAAAAAAAACTATTGTCATGTATAAAACCATTTTTAAATTATAAATATCATTAACAACAATTCATCATTAATAAAAACAAGACTAATAAATAACGTTTTTAACCGAAACAAAATTTAGGAACTCGGGGGAAACTACAGGGACTAAAAAGTGACATTTTGGCAAACCTGGGATGGGTATAAAAACCCCATTCCCAGCCATTTTCACCATCTCCTTCTTTATTTCATCATCTTTCTCCTCTCCACTTCTTTACCATTCTAGCACCAAAAACCGCTCGTTTTCTCGCGTTTCCACCGTCAAATCTTGGTTATCTTCGTGAATACTCGTTCCTAGCAGGTGTTTGACTGTTCATAGCATCCTACCGTTGGAATATTCATCATACGTGCCTATCATCTGTTCAGTGAGTTTCGTGGCCCCTTTTTACTCTTATAAAACCTTTTCAAATATTTTCAACTTGGGGGAAAAGAATGCTCACCTATCTTACCTGATTTCAGGCACCTTCCCTAGTGGAAGTTGGCTGCTACTTCTATGAGTATCTTAACTTGCTTATCTTGTGATTGTTGCTATGTGAATTTGAGCTACGTGCTATGTTACCCCTATGTACGACTTAGTGGTATCAACCTACTATGCACTACTACTTGATGTTATGTGTTGATTGATGCTATCTGTGGATGCCATTGACCTTGGATGCTCTCGGTTGTGTGGTTCTTCTGTGTGGTTCTTCTGTGTGGTTCTTCTAAGCCGATCATCCACTACAACCATTAATCCCGGTAATTGGGACCTAAGGATTGGTTTGGTTGTAACCTAAACGTATGCGCTGTGTGGATCTTGCTACGTCACCTTAAACTTATTATGCCATGGAAAACCTTTTTACATAACCATTAATCCCGGTAATGGGACCTAAGGATTTGTTTGGTTATAAACTATACGTATGCGCTGTGTGGATCTTGCTACGTCTTAATAAACTATTTAAAACCTTGGGAATGTTTCCTTACAGCCATCAATTCCCGTGTGGAACCGATGTTTAGGATTGGCAGTAGCTTTTTGTAACTGGTATACCGCCTATACATATGTGTAGTTGCGGTAACTCTTATTAAACTTACTGTTTTCATCATTAACATCTTTTATTACTTAAAACCTGCGAAGCTCACCAACAATTATGTTGACCGTTTTGAGCATCTCTTTTCAGGTGATCAAGGTAATTGAAGAACTAGGAGTGCTGCCTTTTAGAGGAGACCCTAGGATACATTTTGTAATCATTACCCTTGTAAAGCTTGAACATGGTCTTTTGCATACTTGTTCCCGAGTTGCGGGAAATTACATTACAAGTTATCCTTAATGCTTATGTGAACATTTATGTTGTGCCTACGGCTATGCTGTCATGAACATTGACTATACACGACACAAGTCTCTAATTGTGATCGGGTGTCGTCATGACACGCTTGTCATTATATTATTATTGCTACTCTATTGTATACCATGTGTTATGACGATCCCGTCTAGCTCACATTCCCCGTGTTTCCGCTATCAGCGGGGGTGTGACAGACTGGTATCAGAGCCATTGGTTATAGAGAATTAGGCAATTACACTTGACCTAGACTATAACCTAGGAACCTTCATGTAGATCTGCATGCTTAAGTTTGTGTGCATTTATATATCTCGTGTATGTGTTCCTCTTTACATGTTTGATTATCCTTCTGTCTTGTGATCTTCACCTTGTACTTGAGCCCTTGTGCTCGTCCCTTATGGGATGCTTTCTATTAGATCTTCCGTTCCCTCTGCGCGCCAAGTTATCATAACTAAATTCGGGTATTGAGACCCGAAGAGATCTTCACAGATCATACATTGCACTAGACCTCAGATACTGAGACCGACCCGAGGAGACTATGTCTGAGTCCTTTCAAGGACGCGAGATAGACAACCTCCGCCAGACCATACGTGATTACATGTTGGGCTCTCAGATGACTTGATGGATTATTATGGATATGATGTGAAGGAAGGTCGGATGTCATGTAACCGGATTAGGCATCATTCTCAGTACATCGTGGGTGTGGTGGGAACGCTGCGGGGAACCCTATATATAAACATCACCGGTATACCGAGAATATGCTTAAAATGGGCTGCATGGTGATCTTGACTGACTGGAACATGAAATGTTGGAACTTGATAAGTGGAGTACTTGTGTATCTTAAGGTGACTAAAGCTTATATGTTGCCTCTTGTATGAATAGAACATGCCGCCTCGAAGATCTACCCGCAGCAATAGTAGCGGAAGTGAAGCCCCGAGGGGCAGAGGCAGAGGCAGAGGTAGATCTCCGAGAACAAATGAAGGCCCTTCTGGCAATACACAAGGGACTGGAAACGCTGATATGGCAGCCTTAATTGCTCAACAACTGACTGCCCTGATTCCGACTATTGTAGCTCAGGTGAGCGACGCTTTGCAACAGCAAAACCACCCCCACGGGGATGGTGATAATGAAAACGAGGATAATAGGAACCCGATTGGGAATGAAAGCAATCAGGAGACCGGGAATGGTGGTACGGCAGGTAATGAAACTGGGGCTGCTAACGCCAAACGGGGCTGTTCTTACAAGGAATTTGTGGCCTGTAAGCCCCGGGATTTCGATGGGAAAGGTGGGGCGATAGCCCTGACTAGATGGCTTGAGAAGATGGAGGCTGTGATCGACATCAGTGAATGCCTCGACAGCCAACGGATCAAGTATGTTACATGCTCACTGCAGGGCAGAGCACTAACCTGGTGGAACACCCAGGTTCAGGCTAGAGGAAGAGAAGCTGCAATGCAAATGACATGGGATGAGTTTAAAGCCCTAATCACTGAGGAATACTGCCCTCTCAACGAGATGCAGAAGCTTGAGCATGAGTTATGGAATCATGCTATGGTGGGGGTAGGGCACACAGCTTATACTGACTGATTCCATGAGTTGGCTAGACTAGTTCCACACCTAGTCACTCCGGAATCTAAGAGGATTGAGAGGTACATTTGGGGACTCGCGCCTCAAATTCGGGCAATGGTAACTGCAGCTGCTCCTCCTACAATTCAGAGCGTGATTCTGAAAGCTGGCGCTCTCACTGATGAGGTGATAAGAACAGGGGTACTGGGTAAGGGAGCGGAGAAAAGGAAGGAAGCTGGGGAATCGAGCCGGTCCAGTACAGGAAAGTTTGATAAGAGGGCCAAAACGACCAGAAACTTTGTGGCCGTGACTCAAGGGAAGAAGGAATATGCTGGGCTGCACCCGAGATGTGACAGGTGCAATCTTTACCATCCTCCAGAAACGTCGTGCCGGGTGTGTTTAAACTGCAGACGCCCGGGGCATCAAGCAAGAGACTGCAGAGTAGCGCCAAACCTGGTGGCACCCATCAACGCGGTTAACCCCGCTGGGAATGCCAGGCTTGTTACGAGTGTGGAGGCCTCGATCACTTCAGAAATATGTGCCCCCGACTGAATAGGGCACCGGGTCAGCAAGGAAACAACCAGCAACAGATAATGGCCATAGTGGGTGCTCAAGGCCAAGGAAACCAAGGAAATGCTGCACGGGGACGTGCCTTCGTCATTGGAGCTAATGATGCCCGTCAAGATCCGAACGTTGTCACGGGTACGCACTTACTCAATAACCACTTCGCATCTGTACTGTTTGATACTGGGGCAGACAATAGTTTTATATCATCTGAGTTTGTGCCAATGCTTGATTTGAGTGCCAGTAGACTAGAAAGTAGTTACTCTGTAGAAATGGCAAATGGTAGGGTTGAACAGGCGGAGGAAATTATCAAGGACTACACCCTAATGTTGGAAGGCCATGTCTTCAACATAGATTTGATACCTTTTGAGTTGGGAAGCTTTGACGTAATAGTGGGAATGGAGTGGTTGTCGAAGGATGGAACCGAGATTGTTTGCCGAGATAAAGTAGTGCTGATCCCCATGTCAGACGGGAAAGTACTCAGAATACAAGGGGAGCGACCGGGAAAGAACTTGAAGCTTATCTCCTGCATGAAAGCACGCCAAGGTCTACGAAAGCAGTGTTACACCTTTCTGGCTCACGTGGTAGAAAAGAAGGAAGAAGAGACAAAATTGGCCGACATTCCAATTGTACGGGATTACCCAGAAGTGTTCCCTGATGATTTGTCTGGATTGCCTCCTCCATGGCAGGTGGAATTCCATATAGAGCTGGTTCCTGGAGCTACACCAATAGCTAAGACACCGTATCGATTAGCACCCTCCGAGATGCAAGAGCTATCCAGCCAACTACAGGAACTACTGGAGAAAGGTTTTATTCGGCCGAGTTATTCACCGTGGGGAGCACCGGTGTTATTTGTCAAGAAGAAGGATGGGTCGTTCCGTATGTGTATCGACTACAGGGAATTGAACAAATTGACCGTGAAGAATCGGTATCCTCTTCCTAGAATCGACGACATGTTCGATCAGTTGCAAGGAGCCTCGTATTTCTCTAAGATCGACCTTCGATCTGGATATCATCAACTAAGAGTATTCAAGGATGATATTCCGAAAACAACATTTAGAACTCGTTACGGGCACTATGAGTTCTTGGTCATGCCGTTTGGGTTGACCAACGCACCAGCTGTCTTCATGGATTTAATGAATCGGGTGTGCAAGCCTTACCTAGATAAGTTCGTGATCGTATTCATAGACGACATACTCATCTACTCTCGTTCGAAGGAGAATCACGAAAACACCTCCAAGCAATTCTAGAACTGTTGAAGGAGGAGAAACGTTTCGCCAAATTCTCGAAGTGTGAATTCTGGCTTCGAGAAGTGAAGTTTTTGGGTCATGTGGTAAACAAAGATGGAATTTATGTGGACCCCGGCAAGATTGAAGCTGTAAAGAAATGGGATACACCCCAGACACCTTCAGAGATACGGCAATTCTTAGGATTGGCCGGATACTATCGTCGCTTCATTGCGAATTTCTCAAAGATTGCCCAACCTTTAACTTTGTTGACTCAGAAAGACAAGAAGTTCGATTGGGGGAAAGCATAAGAACAGGCGTTCCAAACATTGAAGGAGAAGTTGTGCAACGCACCGATATTGACCCTCCCAGACGGAACCGATGATTTTGTGGTGTACTGTGACGCTTCACATCAAGGTTTGGGTTGTGTACTGATGCAAAGAGATAAGGTAATTGCCTATGCATCGCGACAACTAAAGGTGCATGAAAAGAACTACACAACTCATGACTTGGAGTTGGGCGCTGTAGTATTTGCACTCAAGATATGGAGGCATTATCTATATGGAACCAAGTGCATCATTTACACGGACCATAAGAGCCTTCAACACATCATGAATCAGAAAGAACTTAACATGCGACAGCGACGCTGGGTAGAGCTACTTAGCGACTACGATTGTAAAATCCGGTATCATCCGGGGAAAGCTAACGTGGTGGCTGATGCTTTGAGCCGTAAAGAACGCGTGAAACCATTACGTGCTAGAGCGCTAGGTTTGACTATTCAAACCAATCTAAAGGCTCAGATTCAAATTACGCAAAGTGAGGCTTTGAAAGAAGAAAACCTTGCGGGAGAAGAATTCCGAGGGATGGATAAACAAATGAGTCGCAAGGATGACGGCGTACATTACTTCATGGATCGTATATGGGTCCCTAGATGGGGAGGTGTACGTACACTAGTCTTGGATGAAGCACACAAGACTCGATACTCTGTTCATCCTGGTGCAGACAAGATGTACCACGATCTTAAGGAGCTGTACTGGTGGCCAGGTATGAAGAAAGATATTGCTTTATATGTGAGCAAATGCTTGACATGTTCAAAGGTCAAGGCTGAATACCAGAAACCATCGGGATTATTGCAACAACCTGAAATCCCCGAGTGGAAATGGGAGAACATCACTATGGATTTCATTACCAAACTCCCGAGAACGCCAAGTGGACACGACTCAATATAGGTCGTGGTGGATCGAATGACAAAATCCACCCACTTCTTGCCTATCCAAGAAGACTATAAGATGGATAAGCTGACAAGGGTGTACATCAAAGAGGTCGTGACACGGCACGGGGTGCCGGTGTCAATCATATCCGACCGAGACAGTCGATTCACTTCACGATTTTGGCAGACGTTACAGAAAGCGATGGGCACTCGATTAGACATGAGTACAGCCTATCACCCCCAGACAGACGGCCAAAGTGAACGAATGATACAGACGCTTGAGGACATGCTGAGGGCGTGCGTTATTGATTTTGGTGGCAGTTGGGATACTCATATACCGCTGATCGAGTTTTCCTATAATAACAGTTACCATACTAGTATTGGTTGTGCACCGTTCGAAGCGTTGTATGGACGGAAATGTAGATCGCCCGTATGTTGGGCCGAGATTGGTGAAAGCCAGCTAACAGGTCCCGAAATCATTCAAGAAACCAGCGATAAGATCTTCCAAATCAAAGACAGACTCAAAGCTACTAGAGACCGCTAAAAGAGCTATGTCGACAACCGTCGGAAGCCACTAGAGTTTAACGTTGGGGATCGAGTGTTGCTTAAGGTCTCTCAATGGAAGGGGATCGTACGGTTTGGAAAGAAAGGGAAGCTGGCCCCAAGATATGTTGGACCATTCGAGATCATAGAAAGAATCGGTCCGGTGGCGTACCGACTAAGGTTGCCACAAGAGCTTAACAGTGTACATGATACTTTCCATGTATCGAACCTCAAGAAGTGTCTAGCTGACGAATCACTTCACGTACCTGTTAAGGACATCAAGATTCATTAAAGCCTCCATTTTGTGGAGGAACCTATTGAGGTCATGGACCGAAAGGTCAAAAGGTTGAGGCGCAGCAAGATACCTATTGTTCGTGTGAGATGGAATTCTAAACGAGGGCCAGAGTTCACATGGGAACGTGAAGATCAGATGAGACTCAAATATCCACACCTATTCGAGGATGACACCCTTAGACCTACCACCAGTTGAATTTCGGGATGAAATTCCCTCAACTGGGAGATACTGTGACATCCGTCACCAAAGGTCCGTCTACTGACGTAATCTGTTTTACTTTTGTAGTCGGTCATTCCTCACCCTTAAAGCCCATCTATGTGAATGTTATGCCTACTTGTTTGCTTGGTTAACCTTATGCGTGTACCAATGTTGTTTAAAACGTCATCATCTTAAAACATTAACTAAGATTTGCCCCGTTAACACCAAACGCACCATTTTTATAAAAAAAAACTATTGTCACGTATAAAACCATTTTTAAATTATAAATATCATTAACAACAATTCATCATTAATAAAAACAAGACTAATAAATAACGTTTTCAACCGAAACAAAATTTAGGAACTCGGGGGAAAGTACAGGGACTAAAAGTGATATTTTGGCAAACCTGGGATGGGTATAAAAACCCCATTCCCAGCTATTTTCACCATCTCCTTCTTCATTTCTTCATCTTTCTCCTCTCCACTTCTTCACCATTCTAGCACCAAAAACCGCTCGTTTTCTCGCGTTTCCACCGTCAAATCTTGGTTATCTTCGTGAATACTCGTTCCTAGCAGGTGTTTGACTGTTCATAGCATCCTACCGTTGGGAATATTCATCATACGTGCCTATCATCTGTTCAGTGAGTTTCGTGGCCCCTTTTTACTCTTATAAAACCTTTTCAAATATTTTCAACTTAGGGGAAAAGAATGCTCACCTATCTTACCTGATTTCAGGCACCTTCCCTAGTGGAAGTTGGCTGCTACTTCTATGAGTATCTTAACTTGCTTATCTTGTGATTGTTGCTATGTGAATTTGAGCTACGTGCTATGTTACCCCTATGTACGACTTAGTGGTATCAACCTACTATGCACTACTACTTGATGTTATGTGTTGATTGATGCTATCTGTGGATGCCATTGACCTTGGATGCTCTCAGCTGTGTGGTTCTTCTGTGTGGTTCTTCTGTGTGGTTCTTCTAAGCCGATCATCCACTATAACCATTAATCCCGGTAATTGGGACCTAAGGATTGGTTTGGTTGTAACCTAAACGTATGCGCTGTGTGGATCTTGCTACGTCACCTTAAACTTATTATGCCATGGAAAACCTTTTTACATAACCATTAATCCCGGTAATGGGACCTAAGGATTTGTTTGGTTATAAACTATACGTATGCGCTGTGTGGATCTTGCTACGTCTTAATAAACTATTTAAAACCTTGGGAATGTTTCCTTACAGCCATCAATTCCCGTGTGGAACCGATGTTTAGGATTGGCAGTAGCTTTTTGTAACTGGTATACCGCCTATACATATGTTTAGTTGCGGTAACTCTTATTAAACTTACTGTTTTCATCATTAACATCTTTTATTACTTAAAACCTGCGAAGCTCACCAACAATTATATTGACCGTTTTGAGCATCTCTTTTCAGGTGATCAAGGTAATTGAAGAACTAGGAGTGCTGCCTTTTAGAGGAGACCCTAGGATACATTTTGTAATCATTACCCTTGTAAAGCTTGAACATGGTCTTTTGCATACTTGTTCCCGAGTTGCGGGAAATTACATTACAAGTTATCCTTAATGCTTATATGAACATTTATGTTGTGCCTACGGCTATGCTGTCGTGAACATTGACTATACACGACACAAGTCTCTAATTGTGATCGGGTGTCGTCATGACACGCTTGTCATCATATTATTAAGTAATAAACACGGGGAATGTGAGCTAGACGGGATCGTCATAACACATGGTATACAATAGAGTAGCAATAATAATAATATGATGACAAGCGTGTCATGACGACACCCTATCACAATTGGAGACTTGTGTCATGTATAGTCAATGTTCACGACAGCATAGCCGTAGGCACAACATAAATGTTCACATAAGCATTAAGGATAACTTGTAATGTAATTTCCCGCAACTCGGGAACAAGTATGCAAAAGACCATGTTCAAGCTTTACAAGGGTAATGATTACAAAATGTATCCTAGGGTCTCCTCTAAAAGGCAGCACTCCTAGTTCTTCAATTACCTTGATCACCTGAAAAGAGATGCTCAAAACGGTCAACATAATTGTTGGTGAGCTTCGCAGGTTTTAAGTAATAAAAGATGTTAATGATGAAAACAGTAAGTTTAATAAGAGTTACCGCAACTACACATATGTATAGGCGGTATACCAGTTACAAAAAGCTACTGCCAATCCTAAACATCGGTTCCACACGGGAATTGATGGCTGTAAGGAAACATTCCCAAGGTTTTAAATAGTTTATTAAGACGTAGCAAGATCCACACAGCGCATACGTATAGTTTATAACCAAACAAATCCTTAGGTCCCATTACCGGGATTAATGGTTATGTAAAAAGGTTTTCCATGGCATAATAAGTTTAAGGTGACGTAGCAAGATCCACACAGCGCATACGTTTAGGTTACAACCAAACCAATCCTTAGGTCCCAATTACCGGGATTAATGGTTATAGTGGATGATCGGCTTAGAAGAACCACACAGAAGAACCACACAGAAGAACCACACAGCTGAGAGCATCCAAGGTCAATGGCATCCACAGATAGCATCAATCAACACATAACATCAAGTAGTAGTGCATAGTAGGTTGATACCACTAAGTCGTACATAGGGGTAACATAGCACGTAGCTCAAATTCACATAGCAACAATCACAAGATAAGCAAGTTAAGATACTCATAGAAGTAGCAGCCAACTTCCACTAGGGAAGGTGCCTGAAATCAGGTAAGATAGGTGAGCATTCTTTTCCCCCAAGTTAAAAATATTTGAAAAGGTTTTATAAGAGTAAAAAGGGGCCACGAAACTCACTGAACAGATGATAGGCACGTATGATGAATATTCCCAACGGTAGGATGCTATGAACAGTCAAACACCTGCTAGGAACGAGTATTCACGAAGATAACCAAGATTTGACGGTGGAAACGCGAGAAAACGAGCGGTTTTTGGTGCTAGAATGGTGAAGAAGTGGAGAGGAGAAAGATGAAGAAATGAAGAAGGAGATGGTGAAAATAGCTGGGAATGGGGTTTTTATACCCATCCCAGGTTTGCCAAAATGTCACTTTAGTCCCTGTACTTTCCCCCGAGTTCCTAAATTTTGTTTCGGTTGAAAACGTTATTTATTAGTCTTGTTTTTATTAATGATGAATTGTTGTTAATGATATTTATAATTTAAAAATGGTTTTATACGTGACAATAGTTTTTTTTTATAAAAATGGTGCGTTTGGTGTTAACGGGGCAAATCTTAGTTAATGTTTTAAGATGATGACGTTTTAAACAACATTGGTACACGCATAAGGTTAACTAAGCAAACAAATAGGCATAACATTCACATAGATGGGCTTTAAGGGTGAGGAATGACCGACTACAAAAGTAAAACAGATTACGTCAGTAGACGGACCTTTGGTGACGGATGTCACAGACGACCACATTTTTTGCATATTATATAAGGTTTATAGGGTTTATAATCCCTTTTTCTTTTGGATTTTCTTTCTTCTCTTTTTTGTTTTCTTTTTTGTAATTTTTTATTTCTTTGAGAAGATATTAAATTCTTTTTATTATTATAACCCTCTCGAATTTCTTCCATTCCAAACTGGCTACAAAATTGGCCTAATTGTCTCTTTTCATTAAGAGAATGTTTTTTAATTTGTTGATTAAGCTTTATTTCATTACATAAGGCTAATCCTTCCTGTACACAAGTTCCTATTAACTTGCCATAAGTATAATCTTCATAATTAATACTTACTTCTCCTTTTCTAAGGCTTTTTCTAACCCTTTCTGCAAATAAAGGAGGTAAACCGTCAATAAACTTAGACTCCAATGAGTACTATTAGACTCTGGGAGTTCCATAACTCTATTTAAGAAAGTATCTTTATACCATCTAAATGATGTAAGAGTTCTACATCTTAGATTTTGCAATAAAGTTCTGATATTTTCAGAATTATCTGACCATCTTCCTGTAAAATGATCAACAATATTAACTACCAGTGTATAAACTGCATTTGGAGTTTGATTTCCATTTTCTTCTTTGATATCATTTAAAATATTATTTTATCTGCTTCCGAAAAATAATTATCCCACCAGCCTTTTAATTGGCCAGTAAATCCTGCTATTATCATTTTAGCAATATTTTGATCATAATTACCATTACTTTTACAGATAGTACTATACATCATCATTCAATGTACAATATCTGTAATTTGTTTATCAGTTTTGCCATCTATGTTCCATTCATAGATGTGTTTTCCATGATATGAATTATTAACTATATATTCTTGTTCTTCTATTAGAACATCTTGTGGAGTTGGCCTAGGATAGTAATACTTCCTTTGTGTACGCTTATTAGCAAATTTTTCAAGCTTTTTAATTTCATCATCAATTTTTTCTTGGTAATTATCTTATTTATAGAATCTGAAAATTCTTCAGTCAAAGTATTGATTTTTAAATTTGAAAATTTTTCATTTAGACCCTTTAATTTTTTGTCTAGTAACTCTTCTATATCAGAATTAGATTTTAATTTTAAATCTTTTATTTCAGGCGGAGGTTGTATAGCCGGGGTGGCTATAACACCTTTCTCTTCTTCTTTATGAGAAAATTTTAAATTTTTGATCTGAGATATTAATTCATTTATCCTATCATTTATGGAATTTAATTGTTCTCCTAAAACAATTAAACATATATTTGTATAATTTTGTTGTTTAAACATATTATTTATGTGAGCTATTATCACCGGTAAAGTATTTTCTTCCATTAATTTTTGAAAAGCTTGATAGTATCTAATTTCACTATCTTTTCTATCTTGAATGGTTGATGAGGAGGAAAAGTAGTTTTTAAAATTTTTTCATTTATATTGTATTCTCTCTGTATAACATAAATCATACTATTAGTATACTTATTTATAAACCATGGAACAAAAGGTTTAATTGTATTTTCTTCACTAAGTTCTTTATAAAAGATTTCTTGAAACATTTTTGTATCTTGGTCATCAAAATTTTTGAAAAACCAATTTCTAAATAATTTCCATTGATCTCGATTAAATTCTTCACTAATTATTCTTCTTGCCAATGATCCTTGGCTAAAGTTTATTTTTTCTATTTGATTCATCATATCGAAAAATTTATTTCTGACTCGGTTAATTCCGGTTCATTAGGCTTATATACACCTCTTACTATATTATCAGAATTAATTCTTAATTCTTCTACCCTATTTTCAGGTAATTCTTCTCTTATTTGAGAAGTAGAAGCTCTAGAAGGACTTCTAACAGTGTATCCTAAAGGAGATATATGAAAATTTGATGATCTAGAGGACATAGATCTAGATATTCTAGGTCTAACCTTATCAAATTGTATCTGAACTGATCCTTCAGATGTTTGAATAATATCAATTGGATTATTATCAATATATTGTTGTTTTGGAGTGCAATTATTTAATATCCAACTATCAGGAAATTCAATTTCTTCCCATTTTATTTTTCTTCTAATAGTAATATTTGATTTTCCAAAATTAGTTTCTATTATTATTGTTTCATTTAATGGTTTATCTACCATCTTACACTAAGGATTTAGTGTAAATAACGGTTTATAGTATATTCTATAGCATATACAGATTACTTCTGACCCTGGGATATAATTATATCCATGAGTCTTAACATTTAATGTTAAAGCATCAGTTATATTAACGTCGGTTAATGATAATTATAGATTTGGGTAAACATTAAAATAAACTGGACCCTGTGATAGACTAGGTTGAACTATCCCTATTAAGGATTGCTTATAATCTAAATTTCTACCATCTCTTAAAGCTACTATAAAGCTTTCTGGCAAACCTTCTAAAGTTAAATGCTTAAATGCGATTTGCACCACTCCAATATGGATAAATTTATATTTATCTTTTTTATATCTTGTTAACTCTTTATTATTTAAAAGTTTTATCATCATATCCTCTTTATTAAGAGCAATTGTTTCTTCAGTAGTTTTAACTACTTGTTTTAAACCAATTTTCTCAAAGTTCCAAGCTTATAGACTTGTTTATAATCTATTTTGGAATTATCCATTTATTTAATAATTCTAAATTGTGAGGAATATCATATTCTTCCTCAATACTGTTTTTAACAGTATCTTTATCTTCTATGATATTCATTTTGTTTGAAACAAATCAATATTGAACTTTCCCATAATAAAGTTTATTCACCATGGCTCTAATACCACAAGGGCAGGACCTTGTGGGAAAATTAAAATAAAAACCCAAATTAAAATAAAAATTTAAAATAAAAATAAAAATTTACAATATAGACTATATATATATATATATATATATATATATATATATATAGGTAGAGGTTCAACTAAGAATAGTTAGTTGCCTAAGTTGCCTAGGAATAAATATAATGGTGACATGTGGCATTTTTAATTTTTAGTAATGGAGGGTATTTTTGGAAACAAGATATTCTTCAAACTCTTCAAACTCTCTGTTCTTCAACAGAATTCACAATTTCAGCGTGGATCGACCTCAATTTCACACTCGAATCCACGATCAGTTCATGTACTATAGAATTCAAATTGATTTCAATATCTAATCAGCATTGCAGCGGTCGGGACGAAATCATATTCTGATTCGAGGCGATTTTGATCGAATCAAGCTGTCATCGTCATCAATTTCACGAATCAAATCCTGATATCGTGAGTTTTTATTATAATTTGCAATTCCAACCGATTTCAATACCACTATTGCAGCGTTCGATCGTTGAAACAATCATAAGGATCTTCAATTTCACGAAACCAAAGCCTCAGCTCGTGATTTTTATCAATTTTGGAGCGAGAATCAAGTTATTCTTTTAATCTGTACTTACAATTTCTTCCAATGCAGTCAATGAAGGTTCCAATTACAATTTTAATATACTCAGTTTTGTTTAATTGTGTACGTTGTTTTTATGAAATTGTGCTGTTTTCCTTTTTGTGTTGTTTTCGTTATAGTGTTGTTTTCCTTTCTGTACTGTTTTCGTTATTATGTGTATTGTTTTCATTATGTGTACTGTTATATATGTTTGTGCTGTAATTGTTTCTATGTGTTATCATTATATGTGCTTTTTTCAATAAGTGTGTTGTTTTCTTAAAGCGTGCTGTTTTTATTATGTGTGTTGTTTTCATTATGTGTACTGTTTTCCTTATATGTGATGTTTTAAATTAAAAATACATTATGTGAATCGGTGTTTTCGTTATGTTTGTTTGTTTGTTTGTTTATGTGAATCGGTGGTTTTTTCTATTGTGTTGTATCTATATATGTGTTTGCTGTATTTGTTTCGCTATAATATATGTTTGTGCTGTAATTATTTCTATGTGTTATCATTATATGTGCTTTTTACATTAAGTGTGTTGTTTTCTTAAAGCGTGCTGTTTTTATTATGTGTGTTGTTTTTATTATGTGTGTTGTTTTTTCCTTATATGTGCTGTTTTAAATTAAAAATACCTTTCTGTAGATGTGTGTTTTAATTATGTGTAATGTTTCCTATTGTGATGTATTTAATATATGTGTGTGTTGTTTTTGTTTATATGTATTAATCATTAAATCATTATTTGTAATTCAATGTTCTCTTTTTTGTGTTTCAGGTGTTCGTATATCCCCTACTTCTAGAAAAAAGAATTATATTCTTAATGTTCCAGATTCATCCAAACCAACAGTTTGTATGAAGTTTTTGTCAATTGATGAAGCCTTTGAGTTTTACAAAAATAATGCCAAGTTAGGAGGTTTTGAGGCACGGAAGCATACTCAATGTACATCAAACGGTGTTATTAAAATTAAATATATATATATTGAAATACAGCACAAAATGTGATGTACAAGTATATAATGGTGTTCATGCATGTACAGGTACAACCAATTTTATAATACCAAGAATACAGCACATTTATGATAAACCTATGTTCATACTTATAAAATTACAAATCAATTTTAGAATGCAGTACATATCTGTTGAAATACAATACAACATGTGCAAAATGTGATGTACAAGTACATAATGGTGTTCATGCATGTACAGGTACAACCAATTTTATAATAACAAGAATACAACACATTTATGATAAACCTATGTTCATACTTATAAAATTACAAATCAAGTTTAGAATACAGTACATATCTGTTGAAATACAGCACAACATGTGCATATAGTGTACATATTTGTTAAAATACAGCACAACATGTGCATGAGATTTTAGAATATAGTACATATCTGTTGAAATACAGCACAACATGTGCATATAACCCAATTTCAATATATATTAATGTTATAATGAAGGATAAAATGCAGTACATATATGAATATCACAACATATCCATTTGATTTCGTTTGAAAATACTACATTAATCAAGTTGTGGAATATAGTACATATATGAAAATAGACTTTGTAACTAAACTAATAATCTTATATAAACAAACAATGCAACAAATAAAGTTTAGAATGCAGTACATATATGAATCTCGGTTTGAAATTTAGTATTCACTACACATATTAATCGAATTTGTAATATATTCAAGACACTTACCGCCGCTATGAATCGTCGATTTCTTCTTCATTTTAGGTCGTTTTGATTCTGTTTTTCAACAAAAAAAACATAGAATCATTACTATAACTTCAATAATTTAATGGATTTCACAAATAATTTGAAGAACTTAATTGATTTCGATTGTGGAATGACGATGCAGGAGAGGAATAGACAGAAGAAGATGGGGTTTCGAAAGCGTAATTTTGTGCTTTTCTATTTTATATTGTCAAATTACCATAATGCCCTTTTATTCCTATATTTGATTTAAATACTGGAAATGCCCTTAACATGTAATTAGTGGCTATAAATGTTTCTTAGATTTCTTAGGGAAAAAATTATTCTTAGGGGAACTTTCCCCTATATATATATATATATATATATATATATATATATATATATATATATATATATATATATATATATATATATATTTATATATATATATAACACAAAAATATAAACACCATAACTTATACGCTGCGTATGGGTCCATACGCGGCGTATAGGTTAATCATGCTTTACGCGGCGTATAGGTTAATCATGCTTTTCAGTCAAAGTCAAGAAAAAAAATTGGAACCTATACGCGGCGTATGGTACTATACGCTGCGTATTCAGCTCATACATGTATTCTCTTAATTAGGGATAGCGTTTATCCGACATGCGTTTGACATAAACATGTCAGTGAATGTTTTTATTCCCAATATGTCGTGCCGCGTATGAGTCAATACGCTGCGTATTAGGAATTAAAATGTTCACCGACAACCACCCTATACACGGCGTATGGACCCGTACACGACTTATAGGATATCCGGGTGTTGATTTAAAATTTAGGGGGGTCTAAATAACCGGATCCTATTTTAATAAAGTCTTGGGTTTAGTCTTACGGATAATTATTAGTCAAAAAAGTGATTAGTAGTAATGGTAAAAATAGGGGATTTTTAGGCGCATCGTAAAAAATTTGAAAAAACCGATTCAAACCGTGACATGGAGGCCAAACCGTGACATATTAAAGGCTAAAGGTCACGGTTTGGCCAAACCGTGACATATTGGGCTTCAGAAAAAGTTCTGCACCTCGGGATTGGGTTAATTATTGGGAGTGAGTTTCTTGTGGTGTATATGTCACGGTTTGGCCAAACCGTGACATATTGGGTATAATTTTTAATTTTTTTAATTTTTTTATAATAAAAATGTAAGATATTTTGTTCAATTTGTAACTTATAATATTTTTATAGGATTCAAAATTTCTTTTATTAAAATTTTTAGTATTACGTACATATATAACAAACAAACTAACACTTAAAAACTAACTTATAAACGTTAAATTTTATTAAGTGTATATGTCACGGTTTGGCCAAACCGTGACATATTGGGTATAATTTTTAATTTTTTAATTTTTTTATAATAAAAATGTAAGATATTTTATTCAATTTGTAACTTATAATATTTTTATAGGATTCAAAATTTCTTTTATTAAAATTTTTAGTATTACGTACATATTAAAATTACGTACATATATAACTTATAAACGTCAATTTTTATTAAGTGTATATGAATTAATGTATTTTAGTTTTAAAGAAGTAACTTTTAGTGTATTTTAGTTTTCAAGAAATATAAATTAATGTATTTTAGCTTTCAAGTAATAATTTTAAAGTTAATAATAATAATAATAGTATTATTTTGTGTATCCAGAAAATAAAAGGTTACGGTTAATAATAATAATAATAATAATAATAATAATAATAATAATTATAATAATAATAATAATAATAATAATAATAATAATAATAATAATAATAATAATAATAATAATAATAATAGCAATAATAATAATAATAATAATACAAAAAAAGCAAGAGGTCACGTAGAGGTCAAAATGTGACCTTTTGAGATATTTTTTGAATCTGATTTCCCCTCGATTAGTGCACCTGTCCCTCGAGCACCGTGTGTGTAAGAGGTCACATGGAGGCCAAACCGTGACCTTTTGATTCAAAAAAATTTCTCAAAAGGACACGGTTTGATCAAACCGTGACCTTTTGATCCGGTTTCTCCCCAAAGTGTCACGGTTTGGCCGAACCGTAACCTTTTGATCCGGTTTCTCCCTAAAAACCCCTGCGGTTTCCCGAGCAGGACCCTAAAAATAAGAAGGTGTGGACAGGTGGAGAATGGTTGTAAGAATAGAGAGTGGTAGGGGGCCAGAGAAGAGAAGAGAGCTGAGCTTGTCTCTCTTGTATATCAGTAGTATATGTATATCTATGTGTGTGTATATGTGTGTGATATGTATATACAGTGTATGTCAGTCAAAGTGGTCGGAAGATGAGATTCGTTGTCATAGCACGCGCCACCTATTATTATTCCTCTTCATATTCATATTCATATTCAATATTCTTATTCTTATTCTTCCTCATCCTCTCTCTTACGTCTCCCTCACGCAACCCCACCATCTTCTATTCTTATTATTTCCTACCATTTAACAACATATTAGCAGGGGTGTGGAAAAAATATTCGAAATAACCGACAAAACGAATCAAGGAAACCAAAATCGTTAAGAAGATGATGGTTTGGCTTGATAATTTTTTTTTAAAAAAAGAATTTTTTGGTTCGATTTTGGTTTTGCTTGTAACAAAAACCAAATAACGAAACCGAAACAATACAACAATCTTGTAAATTTAGAGTGGTAATCATATACTTCTAAAAATTATTAGTCTATTAGTTACTTATTTAACTTATGTTATCTAAAAAAAATTGAATATTTAGGTTTCTAAGTTTTTTTTATATTTGAATTGATAGATTAATATGTTTTATTGAATATTTAGGTTTCAAATTTTAATGTCGCGCGCGACGCGGGCCACGGTATGCCCTCACGGTGGGTGTGCCAGGCGCACCCTTATTACTACTATTATCTCCATAATAAATTATTCTTAGCTCTAGTGAATGACGTTAGATACGTCAAGACTTTTATAAAATACGTACAAATTTTGTATTCAAGTCTCACCTAAAAAACTGATGAGGATTCGAGTTAAAACATGAGTTTAACCATGAGTTTTCTCATTTATTATGGGTTTTCTTTTGATTGTGTCTCATGTTTGGGATTGAGTAATGAAGATGGTCGGGTGAGCCAATAACCCGTTACTGATCCAAGTAGTTGTTAAAAAAACAATAATAAGTTTAGTAACCTAAGTGAGTATTTCGTTAGGTTTTTTAAGGTAAAATTTCAAAATGTTGGTTATTATATAAAATTCTCTTAAAATGTCTTTACAAAAAATATTTTCTTAAAATAATTCAAGCCTGAACTTACTATAAAGTCGCCCGAACTTAAAATAGAGGCGTACAAACTTACTATAGAGCCACCCGAACCTATTATAGAGGTGTCCGAGCGCATGATAGAGGTGTTCGACCATAATATAAGGTGCCCGTACTATATAAGCGTTTGACCATAACTATAGATGCGTCTAACCCTTTGTGTGATGGCATCTGACTCTACTATAGAGATGTTTTATCCTACTACAGAGTCATTTGACTTTTTTATACAAGCGCTTGACCCTATTATAAAGCGCGTCCGACCATATTACAAAGGCACCCAACAGTGTAAAATTAAAAAATAACATTAGATGCAAACACGACTATGACACAATATCATATAGGCGTCGTATATGGCGTCGAACTCTTGTCAATTACGAACATCTTGAGGATCTTCTTACAAATGGCATTTTAAGAAATCTTTACGTGAAAAAAAGACATTTTGAGAATTTTTTTCATTTAAAAAGGTAAGCCTTAGTTGTTCCTACACTACTAACATTTTAATCTCCCAATTTGTTAAATGGTCGTTAAAGTTTTGGGTCAATAACCCGTTAGTGATCCAATTAGTCGTTTAGGGGAAAAAAGTGAATCAAGTAGTCTCCCCTACATATGTGTGATGTTTGAATAAGGGGTTGTTTGAAAACCCACTAAAAGACTTTATGAAACATTGAGATGTGTTTTAAGTTAACAAAACACATTCTACCTTTGACAAATTCAGACGTAAATTTTTAATTAAATCATTAAAAAACTATCAAAAACCCCCTAAATTAATATTATTATAAAGATTTCTCACATAAAATCATCTTTAACTTTCTACTCTTCCCCTAAAATGGTTAAGGAAGGAACTTTGTATAATATCATATTTGATTATAGATAGATACATAACATCAATCAAAGTGTATATCAATTTAACTATACATATCACATGTTTATGCTTAGCTACTTTAGCAACATAAAACTCAACTCTCAACCAATAATGACAAAAGAATTTAACATGAAAATATAGGGAAAACATACGAACTAAAGCATATATTTATGGTAGAGTGACTAAATAAATCAATCTTGACGTAATCATATCATAACATTGTTTAGCAAAATGCTAATACGTACATAAAGTGGCAATAACTCAATAAGGGTAACTAACACAACAAAGATATAATTAGAAACATTTGGTTTTTAAGAATTCATTGAATTCTGTCGAATTGGAATTTATTTTTTTTTATTAAATGTTCATAAAATCGTTAAAATCAAAATATGAAACTATGTTATTTATATTTGATTGGTGAATAAAGGAAACTAGTTTTATTATCTATGCTACACGGTAGGGTTGATAGTTGTATTTTTTAGAACGTTGAAAACAAATTCAATGGGTAAAAAAACAAAAGGTAAAACAAATAGAAAGAACCTTAGAAAGAAAACTGAAAAAAACAAAACTAGAAGATAAAAAAAAGTCAAAATAAAAAATAGGAATAACAAAAATGAGGTAAAAGATTTAGTAAAAATACCCCACCCTAGGATCAAGGGAAAATTCTCAATATCTCTATCCCCAAAATCTCACTCATAAATTTCTTCAAAAAATAATTCATCTGGACATGAATGTGATTTATATATAACTTCTACCAAAGAGTAAAGCCACACCAATCATATGAACTATTTATATAATTTACGCCCTTCTAAAATTAAATTTATTATAGAAATTTTAAGCTTTTGGTTAAGCAAACTTCACACACAAATAAAGAGAGGAAATGACAATCATTGCTTCAAAATGCTAATTATCATGGTCGTATTACCTATTTTGTTCTTTTTTCTATTTGCTTCTGAATTGTAAATAGTGATGATTATTTTCCATTTTTATGGAAAATAAAACAAGAAACGAGTAATGGCATATTGATACCCTAATATTAACTTTTCATGGGTATCATATTTTAGATTTTCTGGTATCTTTCCTGTCCAAAGGTTTTAGGGGAAATATTACTTTATCCAAGCAACTAAAATAATATATTGTTAGTTTCGGCCACTGTTGACTTTTAGTTTGATAGATGATATTAAAAACAGTTGAATTTATATTAGTCAATTTTATAATTTTTTTTATCTTTTATATCTCTTATATATTTTATTTGTGTGTTTGTGAGGTTCTTTTTGGGCTTGTTGGGCTGATGCTCGTGATCTGCTGCCTGATGGGCTGCTGCTTGTTTTGGAGCTTGTGGGCCTGCTTTGCTGTGGGCTTCTCTCTGCTTATATTTGTGAGTGTAGGATTCAGAAGCATACACTTCTTCTTTGACATCTCATTTTTCTCATTCTCTGTACACTCACGCTCATACGCTCTCAGTTAGGGTTTTCTCAAAGTTTATAGATCTGATGCTTTTGGGTTATCATTTTGATAATCCATGTTCTGTAATCTTATTCTTTGATTCAGATTCATCTTTATCGTGAATCTGTGGTTGTACGATTGTTCATATTAATCTGAATATTTTTGTGAGTTTGAAGTTGTTATAAGCATCATCTGATACCATTTTTGACATGGTATCAGAGCTCTGAAGGTTGAGCTCTTGATTCTGGTTGTTACGACGTATAAATCGTCGTCTGTGGCTAGGGTTTCTGTCATCTTTGAAACCCTCGGTTCTTCACTGCTTCCGCATCTCATTCCTGATACTCGACGGTTCAGATCGTTTTTCATCTAGCTTCAACGCAACCCTAGTTGGAGGCAAGAACAGTTTCTTAAGTATCACCAGTGAACCTTGCAACCCTAGAAGGTTGTGTGGTGTGGTCATCGTCTCGCTGGTGTGCATACCTTGGTATTCTTTCAGTAACTACAACCCTCGAAGGTTGTTAGTTACTTGACCTGCTTTGGTTTACCCTATATTTGGGTAGCTTGCACTGTGAGAATATCTCTTCCCTTGACTTTCTTATTTCTTATTGTTTAGTTCTTTAAGCACGTTTGGCTGGGTTAGGGGTACCAGCATCTGTTTGTTTCAGGGGGCTTAACTCCCTGAGTTGTATGCTGTTGTCTCATTCTTTATCTGTTTCTGTGTGCATCACTTGTGTGACCTGTTGTGTGCTGCATAACACACACTTGGTTAATCCTTGATCTGCCACTATAGTGGTGTGAAAACCTGGCTCTGACCTTGTTGTGTATTCTGGGCGTGTGTGACGTGTGTCTCATTCTTTATTTGTTATTTCTATGGCTGAGAGTACATCTCTATCTGTCACTGATACTCTAGTCAGCAAACTGGACTCTGGTAATCCATTGTACCTTCATCCAAGCGAGTCCAGTTGTCTGACCATAATTACTATAAAACTAAAAGGAACTGAGAACTACACTATCTGGGCCAACTCTATGAAACTTGGTCTTCAAGCTAAAAATAAATTAGGGTTTATAGATAGAACATGTAAAAGGCCTAAAGATGATGAAGTTCTCAGTTCTCAATGGGACTGCTGTAACTCTGTTGTGCTAACTTGGATTCTTAATTCTATATGTGAAGAACTCTATGTTAGTCAATTCTATTCCAAACTGGCATCTAAAGTTTGGACAGACTTGAAAGAAACATACGAAAAAGTTGATGGGTCAGTTGTGTTCAATATTTATCAAAAAATTAACTCTGTCACTTAAAATGGTTCATCTGTTGCAGAATATTATCATAAACTAAACACTATGTGGAAACAATTTGATGCAATGGTTCAACTACCCACTTGTAGTTGTTCTGCCTCTAAAGAATTTAATGACTTTAATCAAATGATAAAACTAATACAGCTTCTGATGGGCTTGGATGAAATCTATCAACCTGTCAGAACAAACTTATTAACAAGAGAACATCTTCCCACTATTAAAACTGCTTTTTCAATTATTTCAAGAGAAGAGTCACATAGAACATCTAGTAGTGCTCCTAAAACTCAAAATGTTGGATTTGTATCCAAACTAAACCAATCTAATGATAATAAAAAGAGAAGTGGTAGAGGTCCAAATCCTAATCTGAAATGCAGTCATTGCAACAAAATTGACCACACAGTGGAA
This sequence comes from Flaveria linearis, assembly GCA_024085815.1. Taxonomy (NCBI): domain Eukaryota; kingdom Viridiplantae; phylum Streptophyta; class Magnoliopsida; order Asterales; family Asteraceae; genus Flaveria; species Flaveria linearis. Next base: position 40,061,796 of record CM044016.1, on the reverse strand, counting down.
AGATGTTTTGAGATTGTGGGTTACCTACAAGGAAATAAACCAAGAAATAATCCTGGTTCAAAAAATCCATCTGCTTATAACTCCAAAATGGAAAAAACTGACCCCAACTCCAGTAGTGTGTCTACTCCAAACTCTGTGTCCCTAACCCCTGAGCAGGTTACTCAGCTATTGGGACTGCTGAACAACAAGTCCAATGACAAATCTCAAACCCAAAATTTTGGAGGTAATAAAATGAAATCATGTATTACTAGTTTTAATAATCTCAACTGTTTTTCTTCTAATATATGGAATGGATGGGTTATTGATTCAGGGGCAAATCAACACATGGTAATATCAGAAAATAAACTAACTAATCTTATAGATGTCTCAAATTTAAATATTACTGTAAAACACCCAAATGGTACAAATGCATCAGTCACCAAAACTGGAAACCTTAAACTAAGTGAAGGTGTTATACTTACTGATGTGCTTGTTGTCCCTGAATACAATGTTAACCTGATATCTGTGCATAAACTAGTCAAGACCAACAACTTATGTGTCATGTTTGATGAGTCAAAATGTTACATTCAGGATTTGCTCACCAAGAAACTCCTGGTGACTGGTAATCAAGTTGATGGCCTATATTTATGTGATAACTCATCTAAATCTGATAAGGTGTGTCTTAATAGTTCCCTTCCTTTCACCCTGTGGCATTCTAGATTGGGTCACCCATCTGACCATGTCTTAAAAATTCTTAATCTTCCGATTAAACTTAAGAACTGTCAAATGGAACCCTGTGAAGTTTGTCATAAGGCAAAACAACACAGAGAACCATTTCCTCTAAGTGATCATAAAACCAAGCGTGTAGGTGAATTAATTCATCTAGATGTTTGGGGCCCGTATAAAATCCAAAGTAGAGAAGGGTATAAGTTTTTTCTGACTATAGTTGATGATTTTTCAAGAACTGTTTGGGTATACCTGTTAAAACATAAAGATAAGACTGTTCACAATTTTGAAAACTTTTATAATATGATAAAGACTCAATTTGGATATACAATAAAGGCTATAAGAACAGACAATGGTACTGAGTTCACAAATCAATTCATGTCTAAACTCACTCACCAATATGGCATAGTTCATCAAACAACTTGTACTTATACCCCTCAACAAAATGGAATTGTTGAGAGGAAACATAGACATCTCTTAAATGTTACCAGAACTCTATTATTTGAAGCTGGAATTCCTATTCATTTTTGGTCTGATTGTATCCTAACTGCTGCCTATTTAATTAACAGGACTCCCTCATCTATCTTAAATGGTAAGTCCCCATATGAGATCATGTTTGGCTTTGCTCCCTCTATTAACCACCTTAGAGTATTTGGTTGTCTTTGTTTTTGCACTATCTTAAATAATCACAACAAATTTGGTAACCAAGCTGAAAAATGTGTGTTTTTGGGATATTCCCCATTTAAAAAAGATTATAAAGTATGGAGTCTAGATTCAAAATCAATATTCTTTTCTCGAGATGTAAAATTTTATGAATCTGTTTTCCTTTTAAAACTAAATCATATTCTGATGTAAGTAATATCGAGTCCTCTATGAATCAATTTAACTTTGTTGAAGTGTTTGAACAAAATCAACTTGGTACTCGCTCTCATAATGGGGAGATTCCCAATGATGAGGAGGGAGATCTGAGAGACTCACAAAATCCTAATCAAACTCAGCAAACTGAATCCCGAGATTCTGATGGTATGGCAGAAACACAGCAGCCTTCCAATCCTGTCATAGGATCAAGCGGAAGTGAGGCTGTGCATATGCAACCTCATCCAGGTGAACGAAGTACAGCTGAAATTGATCTGGAAATTTCTGACAGTGATCATAACATCTCTCCTGAGGGAATCAATGAACCTCCTCCCGGTCCTAGAAGATCTGTTAGAACTAGGACTATCTCAAAAAACTTAAATGATTTTATAATTGAGGGTAAAGTTAAATTTGGAATGGAGAGAGTTGTTAATTACTCAAATTTGTCTTCTGCTAATAAAGTTTTTGCCACTTCGTTAAACAAATCTCGTGAACCTAAGCACTACCATGAAGCCAAACATGATGTTAATTGGGTAAATGCCATGAATGAGAAAATGAATGCATTAAACCACAATCACACCTGGGATCTTGTTGATTTACCAGCCAATAGAAAACCCATAGGGTGTCGTTGGCTATATAAAATTAAATATAAGGCATCAGGTGAGATGGAAAGATATAAAGCACGTCTTGTTGCCAAGGGGTATAGTCAAAAGGTGGGAATTGACTTTGACGAAACGTTTGCCCCCGTTGTCAAAATGGTTACTGTTCGATGTGTTATTGGCTTGTCTGTTAAGAATTACTGGCCTCTTTTCTAGCTGGATATTAATAATGTATTTCTATATGGAAATTTACATGAAGATGTTTACATGAAATTACCTGATGGCTATTTTTCTGAAAATAAAACTAGAGTGTGTAAGCTAAATAAAGCTTTGTATGGCCTAAAGAAAGCTCCCAGAATGTGGAATGAAAAGCTTATTGAGGTCATCTTAGGTATTGGCTTTGCGCAAAGCAAATGTGATTACTCATTATTTGTCAAAACTGAAAAATCACACTTTATTGCTCTACTTGTGTATATGGATGACATTATTATCACTGGCAATGATATTACTGAAATTAATAACATTAAAAGCCTGCTGCAATCAAAATTCTTGATTAAAGATCTTGGTTTGCTTAAATACTTCTTAGGCATTGAGGTCATTAAAAACAATAATGGTGTGTGTCTGTCTCAACGCAAGTATTGTATGGAATTATTAGCCGAGTATGGGTTGAGTGGCTGTAAGCCTGTTAGTACTCCCCTTGAACCTCACTATGTTCTTATGAATTTGTGCCACAAGGATGATGTTAAGCTTGAAAATATTACTGCATATCAGAAACTTGTTGGTAAATTAATCTACTTGTCTCATACAAGACCCGACATATGCTATGCTGTACATTTTCTAAGTCAATACATGCATTGTCCCACTAATAGTCACTTTCAAATTGCTTTGCGTGTTCTCCGCTATCTTAAATCTGCCCATGGTAAAGGCATTCTAATCTGTAAGAGTGATAACCTTGATTTGTCAGTATATGCTGATTCTGATTGGGGTAAATGTCTTGTGACACGTAAGTCTATCACTGGATTTTGTATTCTCATGGGTAATAACATTGTATCATGGAAAAGCAAGAAGCAGAGTACGGTTTCTCGCTCATCAGCTGAAGCTGAATATAGAGCAATGTGTGCTGCTACATGTGAAGCCATTTGGCTGGTTAACTTGATGTCTGAATTACAAGTTCACATCTCTCTTCCTGTTCCCCTCTTTTGTGATAATAATGCTGCCATATCAATTGCAGCTAACCCGGTGTTTCATGATCGAACAAAGCATTTTGAGCTTGATTTATTTTTTCTGAGAGAAAAAATTGCTTCTGGGTTTATTAAAACTGTTTCCACCAATTCTCCTAATCAGTTGGCTGATATCTTTACAAAAGGGCTGCTTGTGAAGCAACATAATTTCTTGCTTGATCAGCTTAATATGTTTGATCCATTTGGCTTATAAAATTGAGGGCGGTGTTGAATTTATATTAGTCAATTTTATAAGTTTCTTTTATCTTTTATCTCTCTTATATATTTTATTTGTGTGTTTGTGAGGTTCTTTTTGGGCTTGCTGGGCTGATGCTCGTGATCTGCTGCTGGTTTTGGAGCTTGTGGGCCTGCTTTGCTGTGGGCTTCTCTCTCCTTATATTTGTGAGCGTAGGGTTCGGAAGCATACACTTCTTCTTTGACATCTCATTTTTCTCATTCTCTGTACACTCACGCTCATACGCTCTCAGTTAGGGTTTTCTCAAAGTTTATAGATCTGATGCTTTTGGGTTATCATTTTGATAATCCATGTTCTGTAATCGTATTCTTTGATTCTGTTTCATCTTTATCATGAATCCGTGGTTGTACGATTATTCATATTAATCTGAATATTTTTGTGAGTTTGAAGTTGTTATAAGCATCATCTGATACCATTTTTGACAAAAATATTGTAGAGAATTGTGTGCGCAATACTTCTTTAATCCAAAGTTTATACGAAACATATACATATTAATCGTACTTAAATGTTATATGATGTGTATATATGATAATTTTTTCCCTGAGCTTGAGTGTCCGAGTCTATAATAAACAATTAAGTAGATTTAAAAGTGAAATAAATGTGTTCTTAAAAATACATGCATAGAAGGTATACTATAGGACCAAAATAAATTCAACATAGTTTCGAGTCAAATAAAAGAACAAGTCGTTTTAACTTATAAAAGAAGGAAACAGAAAATTTATTATATATATATATATATATATATATATATATATATATATATGTATATATATATATATATATATATATATATATATAAAATAACTCTTCTAACCTATTATGTCTTTTTTCGGGACGCCCCGACCATATATCCCCCTGAACTTTAACTTTTTCATTTTTATCTCCTAAACTTTATAAAACGTCACTTTAATTCCCCTCATGTCTATAAAGTTTCAAGTTCTGGTTTACCTTTGTCAATATTTTTAAAAACAAATTTCTTACGTTTGTATTTTCATTCACCAGTAGAATTCTGAGTCACTCTACATTTCGATGTAAATTTGGTAAAAAATGAGTAGGGTCGATTGTAGCCTATACTTTATCGCATCGCGTATGATGCCGCTGCAACGTGGGACAGGTAAAAAAACTAGTATGTATAAAAGACTAAAAACGTAATACTTATTCATAGAACCACCAACCAAGGTAACGACAGAGTCGATCCTGACCCATGGGACCTTAAGATCAAGCGACTCCGATGACGACTCAGGGACTTCAAGTTACAATACGAAATCCGGCAACTCAAGCAACAGATCCAGGATCTTGAGGCATCATCAACATGGGAGGAAACATGACTAGAATAACGCGTTGGGGACGAGTTAGCCGCGGATGAGGAGCATCCTACCCATGGTGGTTTTATCGACGAAGACGAAGAGGTGAACAACGAAGGCTATGGCTATGGGTGGATCTTGAAAGACTTGGCCCAAAGCTATATGTTCCAAATGGGCCTGAATATTTTGCTGGCCTGGTATGTTACCTAGATTGGGCCTGATCACAGTAGTCTGAAAGTCCAAATGAATTTGGACAGAACCGTTTAAATTACAATCCCATTTAAGCAGAGTTTTGTTAGTCAAAGATTTTCGATCAAGACACTAAAGAAACCGAGAGCAATGTCGGGATTCGGAGATATCAAAGCCCCGAAGGTGATTTCGGATAGAAGAGAACCGGAGTTACAGGCATTTTGGTCACATAAGCATGTCAGGTCTTAGTAAGATCACGCTTAGGCTGAGTTTTTGTAACACTTGCCCACAACTTCATTACTCTAGTTAAGGTTGTGGTTCTAAAGGGCCAGTACCTCTTTGTTCGGCCCTGAAATCGCTTAGAAACGAGTCGAAGCAAACAAGATTTCTCTTGGTGTCGAGATTTTTAGTCATGTAAAGATCATAGAGACGGGTCTTGCTGACACGACACTATACAGACCAATGGATGATAAGAAACGTGATTATGTAAGCACTAAGCAAGTTGGTTAGAGCCTAGGTTGTGACCTGTGACCACTGACCAGCTTATCGAATCTTGACAAACATTGATGATGTGTATTTCAACGATGGACTCTCAATTGTTTGTCAAAGATGAGAATGAAGAACAAATTCAACAACATTTGAAGTTCGTATGAAACAACTTGAGGATAGAAGTTTTGTCACTGATTATGAATCATCATGGCTTAACTTGGTGTTACTCGAGTCTCATGATAACATTTTCCTTAAGTATCTGGTGAAGAGTAGGGTTGTTCAAAGCAATCGTCGTTCGCCATACTTTCGTTCGGAATTTGCTTGAAAAATGCTCATTCGAACTTCTCCTCGGTTGTAAACGAGCCGATCGGATTGGATCGGTTTGTAAACGGGCCAAGCACAAGCAAACCTTCGCTCGGCTCGGTTCGGCTCGAATTGTATTTTATTTTATATATATACATATTGTGTATACATAATACTCTAATAGATTTGGTCAACTATATACAAATATACAGTTATATTTATACATACTAGATCAAACAACCTGATAAAGAAAATTTAACATTAAGCATGAAAGTGAAATCTAAAGCAATTAAGAGACAATTTTTTATCCCACTCTTACTCGTAGTTGATTATTTCCCGCTCTCACAATTATCGTTCGTTGCAATACGTTCATCATCTCATCGGCTACAGCCTTAGTTTTATCGTTAGCCACAACGTATTGTCATTCATGAAAATGTTATGTTAAGAAATGTGACTGCTTTTTAAGTCATTAAGATCTAACATTGTTACCATTTCTCATTGCAATATAAATACGATGGCAAAACTAGATAGTTGGGTTGTATAACTTGGTCGCCGCTCGTTTGCACTGCTTGACGCTCTTTTCAAAAATTAACGCTCCATAAATGCTCGTTTGATTTTCCGGTCTGTTGCAATCGAGCCGATCGGCTCAGTTCGATTTGGAAAATGAGCCAAGCACGAACAAAAATCCGCTTGGTTCGGCTCGGTTGGTGAACAGACCTAGTGACGAATTCCTTTAATTAGACATACATTTGCTTCTGTACCAGACTTTATTTATCAACTTCTCATCGTAATTTTTCATAACACTTTGTTATTTTTATGTTAATTACACAGATTGTCCATAGAGTTTCCTCAAACTACCGGACCCTCTAAACTCGTTATTTTTTAAATATCAGTAAAATTGCAAATGTATAAATACTTTAAATTGATGAAATAGTTAGAAAATGAAATCTTTTCTTTCTTATACTTAATCTATAGTATCTAATAAAACAAGGTTTTCTTTGCCACTTGTCCTTCTCTTATCTCACTTTTTTGCCACTTGTCATTTTTTTAAACATTCACATATCAATTTTCCCTCCTAAAGAGTATTATAGTAATTTAAATACTTAAATAAATTTCTCTTTCTTATTAAAAATAAATGTTATCAATTGCTATATTTCTCTCTCTTATCTAAATTTTTTAAAAATCAAATTATTTTTTAAAATAGATTTTATTAAGGAAATTAGAAACCAAATCTTTCAATTAAAACCTAAACAATAAAAAAACTAAAATTTTATATAATATGAAATTTTATAAAACACTAAACATTTTCAAATAAAATATTTTAAATTGTTTTGTTTTTAAAAGTTATAAACTGGTGAATATTTTTAAAAAATGTCTTAATAAAACAATCAGAATCATTACAAACAAGCACTTTAAAAAAATATTTTTATAAAAAAATCTTAAAATGAATATTTAAAATTAAAACTATTTAGATAAGAGAGTTAAAAATAGTATAATTATTTCATTTCTTGAACTATTACGTATATATAACTTTAATTATATTTTATATTAAAATATATATTATAACTTTTCGTGTTTATTACTAACTATAATACGTTTAATTAATGGTTTTTAGTCTATCCATATATTTATAAAAAACTAAAATAAGCGTGAAACAATTATAAGACTTATTATACTTACTTTCTTATTTCTCTATATTGTTAATATTAATATTGAATACTATTAATATTACTCGTACCATATTCAAATTAAAAATATATAATTTAATAAATTAAAAACCTATATTTAATTAAAAACATACTTTTTAAAAACAAAAATTTTATAAAATACAGAATACGATGAACTATTTTTATCATTTTTCTTAAAACAAAATATTTAAAAATCATAATTTTTGATAAAATAAAAGTTTAAAAAAAATACATAATTGTTTATTTACTTAAAGTAACTATTTATTTTATCTTCAAGCATGATTTTATAATACATAAATTTTTAGTACTAATTATTTAATATTTTATTTATATAATTCGTGTAATACACGGGGACTAACCTAGTAAAATATAAAGCATGCTAACATTTTGTTTTTCAAATAAACACATGCAATAATTTCATGCATGCATACGTAATCTAATCTATTCAACAATAATCCATCCTTCATCTTCTTCCTCATTGGGTTTTTTCATATCCTCTTTCAAGAAATCAAGAAATCAAGTTTCTTAACAACCCAATCTTCCTCTCCAACTACAAGAATCAATGCAAATTCTGTAATCAAAACACCAGAATTTGATTCATTAATCTTGTACGAGAGGAAGAAATCAAACCAACAACCCCCAAAACCCAAATCAACCCAATGAAGAACGTATTGCGAAAAATCCTACAGTTTAATTGGATCATACCTCGAAAACCTTCGAAGAAGAACAACCACAACCACAACAGCAACAACAACAATGACAACGACGACGAAGATGATCAGTTTTACGACGCCATGGAGGAACCACCACCACCGGTCCACAACTCCGATCAACCACCACCCGCTCCATTGTCTGACACCGATTCGTTATTCGAAGAAGATTATCGATCAGATTCGCGTAGGCGATCTCCGGCTAACCGGCCACCGGGCTCCGGTCAGACGTCGCCGTTGCTGCATTCACCGTGGTCGTCGTACACCGAGCAACCACCGGCGACGACGGCGGCGGATAATTACGTCGGATTGATGAGTTCTCTTGTTCGTGAAGAAGGACACATATATTCATTAGCAGCTGCCGGAGATCTGTTGTACACCGGATCTTCCAGCAAGAACATTCGCATATGGAAGCATCAGAAGGAATATTCCGGCTTCAAATCGCACAGTGGATTGGTGAAAGCGATTGTGATCTCCGGCGAGAAGATCTTCACCGGCCATCAGGACGGTAAAATTAGGGTTTGGAGAGCTTCTAGAAAGGATGACGGAGCTTATAAGAAGATCGGAACCCTACCGAACTTCCGATCGGTGGTTAAAAAGTCGATCAGATTGAAGAATTACACCGCCGTGAGGCGAAATCACACCGGAATTTGGATCAAACACTTCGATGCGATCTCGAGTTTGAGTTTGAACGACGATCAAACGCTTCTGTATTCAGGATCGTGGGATAAGACGATTAAGGTGTGGAGAGTGTCGGATTTCAAGTGTTTGGAGTCGATTTGTGCTCATGATGATGTGATCAACACGGTGGTCGCCGGAGCTCATGGTTTCATGTTCTCCGGCTCCGCCGATGGGACGTTGAAGGTGTGGCGGAGGGAGTTGCAGGGAAAGAGGTTGAGGCATTATTTTACGCATAGTTTGTTGAGGCAGGAGTTTGCGGTGACGTCGTTGGTAGTTACTCCGGCTGGGACGGTTTACGGTGGTTGTTCGGATGGAGTTGTGCATTATTGGGAACATGAGAGGCTGACGCATGGCGGCGTGCTTAGAGGTCATAAGCTGGCGGTGTTGTGCCTCGCGGCGGTTGGGGATATGGTGTTTAGTGGCTCCGCTGATCGGAATATATGCGTGTGGCAGAGGGATGAGGGGGGTGGACATAGGTGTTTGTATGTTTTGAATGGGCATTCGGGGCCGGTGAAGTGTTTGGCAGTGGAGGAGTGGCCGCCTGACGGTGGCAGTGGCAGTGGTGGTGGTGGTAATGGTGGTGGTGCGTGTATACTGTACAGTGGTAGTTTGGACAAGTCAGTGAAGATATGGAGGTTGTGTCCACAGACGCCGCATGATAACCAGCGGTTGCCGCCACCATCGCCGCTGCGGATTGACGGGCTACGGCGGAGCAGGGTGGAGATGCAGAACAGGCTACCGCCTCACAGGCGGAGTCAATAGAAACAGTAGTGATCATTACCATCGCTGTGAGTAATAGCACTAGAAGATGTTTTATAAACCATGTACATTTTACTGTTTATCATTCGTGTTTCAAGAGTGTAGTTTTCGATAACCCATTTGTTTTTTGTTTTATAAAATCAATCTACATTTACTATTTTTACGATTTGAAAAACGAATTTATTTTCGTTTAAAGTGTACCAAAAACAGAATAGAACATCCTTCGCCTTCAACACATCCATGCCATCCAAGGGCGAAGCTTGGTATGGGTTGGAGGGGACATCTCTTTTCTTCGTTAGTAGTGTTGATTTCAATCCGATAGTATAAATTTTCAGCCCGGTAGTGTAAATTTTTTAATAATATAGATATAGTTCGCCCTCCCTATAATAGTTTACTTTCGCCCCCGGCCCCTATATGATGTGGTTCAAGCTCCGTCACTGATACTATCAGCATTATATCAACTCTAAACATTGTAACATACCATACCATAACATCATATCCACTCTGCTAAAATATGCTTCTTCATTAACTCAAGATTATCATACATCAGTTATAAATGCTGCCTTGTGAAGCATACATGCAAGATCACTTGCTCAAGTGCTGGTTTTACTTATAGTTTAGTTAAGTTGCTCCTCTGACCTACCAATACCTTATGCCATATTCTGCTGGTCTTTTCTTGCCTGCAAAAGAAATACAAACGGAGATTAAACGAAGTTCTTGAAGGAGAAAACTTGCCAGATAAGTACGATTTCAAGGGCTTTTGACCATGTTTTAACTGAAATGAGAATATCATATAAAGGGATGGTTGTGGTCCAACAAATCACAGGATAAGTTTGAATAATAAACAGAAAAACATACTAACAAATGTCTCACTCGTACAGTGGTGTTGAAAAGAGAGATGAGTGCAAACCTTACGTCTATCGCATATAATAAAAATGTTTCCAGAGTGACCCCCAGGTTAGAAATGGAGTATAAGTTTGAATAAGGTCCTTAAAATCAAAGCATCGACAAACAAAGCATACAAGTTCTCATATACAAGACTAGAAGCAAAAAGTGAATAATTATATGTGCATATGATAAATCGATGATTACTTAAAATATATTTAACAGATTTCTAAATTGAATAATCTGAGTCCCTCAAAATGTAACATATAATAGGGTGAGAAATTACCTCAAGATATAGCTCGGTAATTTCATCAATTACCTGAATTTGATTCTAATGCAAACACTTACTCATAAATGTGCAGGGAAAGAGCTCCAAGTCCTGAATAATATTTTCAGTTAAGCAAAACAGAGAATATGAGCATGTGTGCCAAATTCCAAAATGATAAAAAGTTTCTGCAATCTGCTTTTTGGAAAATATTCTATAGTTGGGTAGAAGCCATACCTGATTACCTGGAGGCAAACAAAGCAGTATTTTAAGTAAACAAGCATCCTGTACCTGCTTATAAAAACATGAATCTAGCTATAAACAACTATTACAGTCATTCATCATTTGATATCTAGAAGAGGCATCATATGATGAGAATAGGTGTAGCAGTACAAAAACAGTAAATGTTTACAATGCAAAACAGGTCATGACTTTTATTGGAAGTTGATGCTAGAAATATGCATTTTCCAGAAAAAGTTCACTTTCATTCTCCAGTGGTTAGGAGGAATAAGAGAATTAAATCCAATACATTCAGCATAATCTATGGTGGATATTCAGCAGAAAATGTTTAAGATATAGAACCCCACAAACTACAGGAGAAGATTAGAGAGTTTTAGGGCTACAATAACATGATATACAACACACCGGTCCTGTATCAATTAAGTTGACGCCTCTGTTTCATAACACATTCTTTTTGGACCTTTCTCATCATTTTGAGCGGGTGTGGATGCTGTTTTCATAATCTTGCTGCTTTCTTTAGCCTCGATTGAACACCTTTTGTATGGCTTGAATCCTGTATGATGAACATTCAGCTTCACACTCCCCAATCCCATTTTCAATACCCCTTCCTCACCTCTCAAGACTGCAAAACCATTACTCTGTCCTGGTTCTTGACTCGTGCGGTTGAGGTCTAACTCACTGTTCTTGTCTGTCTTCTGTTGATCCTTCTCCGCTACTGTGTGAGTATCAGTGAAGCTTTGTGGCAATACTTCTCTGGAAAATAAGGCTTGAAAAGCAAGCCTTCCCTGTATGACAAACATAAAGAAATACAAATTATATTACATCTCTTTTCTAATTCCAGAAGATACGACAGAAACAAAGCCTAGATATATGTATTAAAGTTACTTGCCTCTTCAGACACTTCCTTCCATGATTCATTCGGGTTAATAGTGTTTCTACCCCTACGGTAAATAGACTCATTAATATCTGACCCTTTAGTTTCTTGCAATTCTTTTACATTTTTCTCTAAAGCATCAGTCTCAATTTCACTGCTAGAAATGGTGTTAGAACCAGAGGAGGACCGGTCAACTTGTTTTCCAGGATTAGTCTTGCTTGAATCAACCACTGGTGCCATTTCCTTGGTATCAACAGGACTTACATCAGTCTTTATTTTCCCATCAGTATCCTCTGATGAAGACAGATCTGCAGCAGATTCAGTCTTTTCTGCATTCATCTTCTCTTCTTGCAAGTCACCTTCTTTATCTCTTCCATTATTGGCTACTCTTGCTTGATTTACATCTATTGGTGTCCCAAATGTACAAGAATAATTCCCCGGGAAAAAAGGAGTGCAAACAGGAAGCAAACCATGAGCTGACCACCATGCAGTTGCAGCCGCTACAGTAGCAGCAGCTATGGCAGCCATACTGGGAGTAGTCCCGGGATTGAACTGATCTCTTGAAAATGAATCCGCAGAGGAAGCTTCTGTATTTGCAGGATGATAGAATTTAGCTGCAAAGCTTGCTGCAGCATGAGCTGCAGGATTTTGTAGCAGAGATGAAACAATGAGGCCAGAGACTGTAGATGAAAACTGAATAAATGATCTATAATTATCTTGATTATCACTAAAAGGGATGAAAAGAGGATGGAAGGTAGCATCGTTATGATGGCCACTAGATGCAGATGCTGCTGCTATGTTAACAGATAGGTTGGGATTGGCGTTGGCGTTGGGGTGATCATGAACTTCTCTAGAGTTATCAACTGTTGATTCATGATGTGACATATCTAAAGGAAGAGAAGTTTTTGCAGTAATTCCCTGATGTCCATCTACAACTTGTACAGGAACATGCCTCGGGTAGTAACTCTGCACACTGTGTGTATTGTCTATTAGATTCACAGGCATATCAGGATATTGACCTTGAGTAATATTTTCATGCGCAAAGTGTGAGCTCTCAAATAATGAGATATTAGAAGTAATATTTGTGTGCTTAGTGCCATCATGATCCAATTCCTGATGCTTTCTGGTTTCAATGGTGATGTAAGATGCATTTGTTTCATCATGTCTAAAAGCATCTGGATTTGACCTTGGTACTGAATTTTCATTTTCAGAGGACAAGGATGCACATGGAGCTTCTTGAAGGCCTTCCGTGGTACCATTTCGCGCTTCCTCATTTGTTACCACGTTTTCTAGCTTCTCTTGGTGGCTGGTTTTCTGGTATGGAAATAAACTGAATGAAGTAAGGCACAGGCAAATATACATGCACTTAGTAAGCGAAAATGTAGATAAAACCTGTATACCTCGGGGAGAGGTTTTCTCTCAAGGTCCAGCAATTGCAAAGAAGAAACTAAAGTTGCTGGTTTCCCATCCTTTTCTTCCACCTGTGTACGAGTCTTTCTAGGATAAGGATAACTTGGTTTCCTTTTTGGGCGTGGGGGTGGTATTTCAATGTCAAGAGCTTGCCTTACTGGAACTCCCTTAGCAACAGCTTCCTTTTCCAACTATTACAATATAAAGAAAAATAAAGTAAGCAGAACTGCAGTTTGAGTGACACTTTAGTCTGATTTCATATAAAACTTGTACGGGCACCTGCTAAATATTTTTACAGTAAGGAATAATGTTAACATAATTAATGTGTTAGTTTCTAAACCTAACAGAGCAATCAAGCTAACATGGAAGCTGGTGAAGCCAATTGCTATGAAGAGAAAACCTTACAAAAACGATAGACGAGTTTAAATTCAATATTATACCAGTGGTCTAAAACAATCTGATAGAAACCAGATAATGAAGCAGACCGAATGATCGAATACTAAGAAGAAGGGCCCGATTCGAGAGGGGCTTAGGTCTCCAAATTACAGTAACATCAACAAAGATAAAAACTAGCATAATGAAAATAAAAACATGGTCTGCATATGGACTCCTTGATCTCGTAACCGCTCCTTATTTGGTGGAGGTAGAACTGCAACCCCACTCTTCTTTTGGCCCGCCAATTTGATCATCAAGTGGGTCTAACCAATTACCGAAAATACCCTTCAACTCATGCATGGTCACAGCTTCTCCACGTGTCACGGTGTCTCCACGTGTTTTCTTCCTGGAGTATACCTTTAGGGGGGTTGTATCAAAATCATCAATGAATGAAATAAAATATGTAAAACTAAGAGTAGTGTAGAAAGAGGTCCACCAGCATCAAAATAGGAATGGGACAATTACAAAACTAAAACAAGACTTTTGTGATGTGAAAAAACTGTATTCCAACTTTACAGCCCATTATGATCAAGTTTAGAAGTCAATAGTAACGCAAAGCGACATGGCTTGTTTCTTGTAAATGAAAAATGTGTATATGTGTATAACAAAGAGTATGAGACCCCCTTGCCTCCACAAGAAGCTACTCCTCAGGTTTGGCTTAGGATAAATAAGGAAGATAAATATGGTAAATAGACCATAGAAGTTAGCTTTAACATATGAGGCACAGTTACATACTACCTATGGCTTCACATCCTTATAGTATTTGTTGGACCTATATATATTCTAATCTACCCCAACTAGTTTGCGATAGAAGACTTGTTTTCTTTTCCGCTGCTCTCAAGATTGGTAATTTATTTTGAGCAAATAAAACACATTTATAAGTGTGAAATAGATTTTACAGCACAATTATATCAAATGCAGAATAAATTATGTAAAATACATTAGCATTTAGCAGCAGACATATACAAACATTTAGCAGCAAACAACATATACAAAGAAAGCTGGGGAGTTGTCTATGATAAGGGTAGTGATACTCAAATAACCCAATATGTATCCTTCTCAAAAAAATTTGTTGTAACTTCAACTTTAGTTTTGAAAATCTTGACCTTATCTAGTGCTTCATCTTTTTTAAAACCAAATCATATCATAATCATAATCATACCCGGTACATCCCAGCCATAGCAGAGCTACCGAAAGGGTCTCGAGATAATAGGATGTAGGCAAGCTTTACCTCTATCCCATAGGATAAAGAGGCTGCTTCGGATGAGACCCTTAGCTCCAACTCACACAATATGATCACAATCACCAATAGATCACAGAAGATACAAGGCAATCAAAATCACCCATAGAACGCACACACAATGTTTCAAATGCAATGAATATACAGGACCTATAATAAGCCCACAGTGGTAGTAATTGATAGAGTGGTGGCATAAGAAATACTAAAACAATTCTAAAATATATGGGTTTTCTATTTGCAAATCTGTCGGTTGAGACAACAAAGGAGTCCATCCCGACTTACTGGATGCAAATATTGAAGGAAACTAAACCAGTGTTCCATGTTCGAGGTTGAAGCTTTGGTTGGTTCAAATGGCTTGTGGAAAGGACAATCTTCCGAACCGCAGATCTATACTCGCTTTAAGTCAGAAGATAATTTTATTCATTAATATATACTATAAGCTTTAAACACATCTATTATTACTATAAGTTGAAAAGAGAAGAAAAAAAAATTAGAACATTCATGTGTATCCTGACCAATCCCCAAATTTTTCTAATTTGGCAAAAAAAACCTAAAAAGTTTGCATTTATAAAACCAAATACACATAACAATATCTTGAGACTTCATTAATGAAAGTAAATAAATACTTACTATTAGTTGAAGGTGTTGCATGAAAATTACGTAATTCATTCGAAATAAGTTCCAATTTCACACTATTCATTATGATACTTTTAAAATGTCAACTTGTGATTGCATTCAAGTATTTAACATGAAAATGCTGCATTTGTAAGAGTTCATGTCAAAAGCTAGAATCAAACATGTTGGAGATTTTTTTTGAAACTTACATGACCCAATCTAGCATGTCATTTATTAGCGTCATTTGTACTTGGACTAGTTATAAAAACATCTTTCCAAGACCAAGAAGTAGTATGATAACAAAACAAACATACCTTAGAATAAGGCAATAAGAGAGAGATATTGTAAAAATAGGTTTTATGCTCTTACTAATTTATCTTGTGTCTTAACATATTTCCAAGACTAAGAAATAGTATTATAATACACAAACAAACAAGCATACCTGGTAAAATCTCACCCATAGCAAATGGTACGATGGGGCAAACCTTTCCTCTGTCCCGAAAGATAAAGAGGCTACTACCTTTGAGAGTCACAGCTCCACAAACCCTTTCTTGTCACCTTGGTTAAAAAAGGCGTGCCTCAGGCGTTAGGTGCTAGGAGTGGTGCTTCAAGAGTGGAGGCGTGAGGCGGTGCTTCTTGTACTAGGTTGCAGTTTGCCAGATTTAAAAGCTGTTGGAGTTGCTGGTTGGTCAGAGTAAAGGAGGATGAGGTAGAGGGGAGGAGGAGGTAACGAGTGGAAGACGAGAAGAAAATGAAAATGAGTCAAAATTATATGATTATTGAAGGTTGGTAAGAGGCATGAGTTGTCTTGTGACTAGTCACTTTAGCGTAGACATAACAGTGAGCGCAGTGCACAGCGAACAATTGAGATTTGAGCGTGCATTGTTTAGGCAGACCTTGAGTTTATATTTGTTGTTCTGCATGGTTTGTTTTTACACTTTTTTGTGCTCCTTAACTAAATTTGAAGCTTAATTGGATGTACAATTGGCATTTAATAATTAAAAAAATAAAACTAGATGTATAATTTTTTTTAATTATTCTATTATTTGTACATTAATTTTTTTATTATTCTATCATATTATATTAAAGGATCAAAAACTTGGTAAATATTATGTGTAACTAATCTATATATATATTATGTAATATTCGGCTCCTCATATACTTAACGCTCTCACTCTTAGCCTCTCGCGCCTCGGCATTTGGGACTTAAACGCTTTGGAATGCCCCACGCTTTCTAAAACCAAGATTCTCATGTAAAACTTTGTTTAGTTTAAAGTTTAGTATCCACATAACATAAAGTGTGACACAAGGAATGAACTTATAAGAAAACAAAGTGCTAAAAGTAATAGCACTAAACTAGCTTGTGAATCCCTTCTCTTTTCCTATTCCTGTAGTCTTATGCGGTTTGGTCTATCTACTAGTTTCTTAACTCATAGTAGTTAGGAGGTTGTTGTCCTAATGTGTAGCGGAGTGCTCCCTGTCTTATTACTCATCTATAGGGCTATCACCCTAGCTTTCCCTGTCTCTGCCTTTTTTCCTAGTCCAGAGATTTTCTTCTTGACTATATCATAAAATGATAAGAAATCTATGGTGTGACATGTAAAAGAGGTAAAAGAGCATTTTGAAATGAATAAGGCAACACAAAATTTTCTTAGGAGTATCCGCTCCCATAACAAATTTATACGCAAGATCGCAATAACGCACAACTAAGGCTAAACTTTATATTCTCTCCTAAAAGTCCATAACCTTTATCAGATGTCTCCAATAACTCCTTTTCTCATGTTGTCCAGCGAATGGTACAAGCCAAGCAAATCTGCCTACTAATCTCATCCCAAGTCAGTTCGGGTCCACCTCGGCTCCTCCCCCTTCATAGTGATGGTTTCCAAGGTTTATATTGTCTATCTCCTCTTGACATGCCCAAACCATCTTAATCTCCCAAACATAAATGTCACCCCTAATTTTTTTCTGAGAAACTACATTGCTTCTCTGGTTCAACCTCTTGTTCCTATACATCAACCTCAGCATCCTCATCTCTGCTATCTACATCTTCACATCTATATCTTCTTGATGGCCCAACAATCAGTTCTCTATAACATAGTTGGTCGAACTGCAACCCTATAAAATTCCCCCTTTAATTTTGGTGGGAACTTTCTTTCACACTATACTCCTACGATTGCTATCCACTTACAACACGCTCCTTGAATGCGATATCACTGTCTATGCCCCCACCACTCTGTAAAACATTCCTAGATATTAGAACTTGGTTGCCTACCGAACAAGTTAGCTTTTGATGGTGATTTGGACGCCCTCCTCGTTGATTACACCACTGAAGTTATAGTCAAGGTATTCGTTTTTTAAAACAACTTATTCTTAGACTTTTACATTCTAAGGTTGTCAGTCACTCCTCAAGCCTCTCATTCAGGCTCACTTTGTCATCTGCTACTAACACAAATATTATCTGTGAATAGCACACACCATAGGATTGTCGTTTGAATCAACTTCGGCGGCTCATCCAAGACTACTGCAAAATGAAAGGGGCTTAAAGCAGATCCTTGGTAGAGATCCACCTCCAAAGGAAGGAAGTTTTTATCCCCATTATAGCAAACAAACACTTATTTTAGCCTTGTCATACATATACCTAATTATCTCAACACACCTAGTCAGGATCCCCCTTTCCTCAAGGCTATCCCAAATAACTCCATGTAACACATTGTCATGAGCCTTTTAAGATCAATGTACATTGTATGCAAGTCCAATTCTACTCTTTGTACCTTTCCATAAATCTCCTCAGAATGTGTATCACCTTCATTGTAGACCTCCCTGGCGGCCTGGCATAACCCAAATCGATTTATCGTAACCTTAGTTCCCCTTCTAATTCTAGTCTTAATTACCCTTTCCCACAGTTATATAGAAAGACTTAATAGCTCAATTCCCCTGTAGTTACCACCACAATATTGGATGTCTCCTTTGTTCTTGTAATGAAGAACTAAGATACTATGATACGTATCCAAGGGGACTGGGTCGGGTCCAGCCCTCCCAATCCAGTACGTGGGTCCTAAATGATCTGGCTAATAAAAGTAGGCTAGGAGGGTTTAGTGGGGGAAGTGAGCAGTTATAAACATAGTGCAGTACCTCATGTTTCAGTAGTATTAAATAGTTTGGAGTTCTTTCATGTTTAGGCAGTCTAATTATTTTGATTATATAGTGTTTGGTGTATTTTAGAGTGCCCCTCTCGAATTGGCCTATCTTGTTCCTATTTTTTTTTCAATAAAGTCAGCCTACTTTAGGCTCTATCTATTGGTTCCATTGCCCGGAAATTACGATATGGTGCAGACCCGGAACAATTCTAGCGACAACAATGAAAACACCCCTGATCCAATTGCAACTCGATTTATCTGCTAAGCTTGAACCCCTGGAGTCCTTGAAGGCTGATGTTGCAACTCTTAAATCGCGAGACGGTCCGAAGGAAAATTCAGTGGGGGGTTTTGGTTGATATGAAGAAGTTGAATCCTCCTGGAGAAACAATAACCAGTTTCGACCCCACACCAAAATTGTGTTTCCATCTTTCAGTGGTGGTGACCCACGCGGTTGGATATTGAAGACTGAGAGATACTTTCGGTATTACAGAATTCCAGATTATGAAAAGGTTGATGTTGCATCAATACATCTCGAAGAAGATGCTCTGGACTTGTGCTCGTGGCTTTCAACAGACCAGCCCATCACTTGGGAGGAATTAACCCATGCCCTACAAAAGCATTTCGGTCCTGCTGAGTTCCAGAACCCATATGATTACATGGGCAACGTCAAACAAAGCGTGACCGTTCAGTAATACCAACAGGAGTTTGCTAAGAGGTCGGCTCGAGTCTCTAATTGGCCAGATCACTGCCTTCTCAAGGTGTTCTTAAATGGGTTGAAGGATGAACTCAAGGCCGATGTCCATATTCATAAGCCTCGACCCGTGTACAATGCCATGAGCTTGGCATTAGAGCATTCACACTAGCTTCCCCTCCTCATCTCCATATTTACACTAAAAACGCTACTTTTTTACTCTCTCTTTCAATTATATAATACTTTTTTATATCTTTATCATTACATTTTCTCTCTACTCCACTCACAACCACTTTTAAAAATATTAAAAAAATTATGGGGGTTCTATCGTGCTTCTCCAAACATGGGGAATCATGGTACAATCCCCATAAATTTTCTCTCTACTTCACTCATAACCACTCACAACCATCCCCATAATATAGGGCACACACTCACATCAAAATGGGGAATCTTCTGTGAATGCTCTTAGAATTTGAATCGAAGATGGATACCAGATCAGGGGAACAACCGCAAGCTTTTGCAAACACCAATCCCCCTAATTCAGCACTACCAACAACTCAGCCAACTACAACCCATTCATAAACCCACCCTCTTAACATTTCTGACAATCCCGGTTCATCAAATGAGAATGTTTTCGTAAAATACAGTTCGGGACATCAGTACAAAACGGGTAGGTTCCAATTTCTGGTAGCAGCTCCCACGATCACAGAAAAGGAGGAACGACAACTTGATTCGGAAGATTTGGCAGAAATCAGCCTTCTGGCCACTTTAGCGAAGTCTCACATGCCTACTATGACTCTTCATTGCCTACCAAAAGGTTCCGAGGTACTTGTTTTGAATAACAGTGGGTCCACCCACAACTTTGTTGCAAATGCTTTGGTCCAAAAGGTGAGTCTTGTTAACAACTTGAAATTCCGGTATTGATTATTGTAGGGTGTTAAACCCAAATGATTACATGCTATCTCTATATATAGTCGTTAGAACTAACTAACTGACTTTTACAATTACACATTTAGTCCTTCTACTTTGCACTAAACACATTTAGAACTAAAAGTACATACTAACATCAAAAACTAAACATACAATACAAAGAATTAACTAACACAACTAACATTCACCCCCTTTAATTCTTTCAAATCTCCAACTCCAAGCTTACTCTTCATCTCAGCAAACTTCAACCGGGGTAATGCCTTGGTAAGAATATCTGCTTTCTGCTCATTTCCCTCAATGTGTCTCACCATCACACATTTCTTTTCAACACATGATCTGATGTAATGATACCTTACATCAATATGTTTTGATCTACCATGAAAAACTGGATTTTTCATCAATTGTATAGCAGATTTATTGTTAACATAGATCAGGATAGGACCCATTTCTTTATCAAGCAGCTCCTCTATCAAACCTTTAAGCCATATAGCCTGCTGTGCAGTGGCTGTTGCAGCCATAAATTCGGCTTCACATGATGACAAAGCAACTGTCTCTTGTTTCTGGCTAACCCAACTGATAGGACCTCCTCCAAAACAGAAAACCATGCCAGTTGTGCTCTTCCCATCTACCTTAGTAGCCGCATGAGAGCTATCACTGAATCCTATCAGCTCTCCTGCTGCACTTTTACTGTACCACAGCCCATTATTCACAGTTCCTTTCACATACCTTAGTATGGTTTTCACTGCTTGCCAGTGAGAAGTCTTAGGTTTTTCCATAAATCGACTAACTATTCCCACTGCATAGCTAATATCAGGCCTTGTTTGAGTCAAGTATCTCAAACAGCCTATAGCCCTCCTATATTGTGTGGAATCAACAGGTTCCCCTTCATCATCTTTACCTAGTTTTACACCAGGATCCATTGGAATCTTTGTGGCATTGCATTCCAATAATCCTTGATCCTCTAGGATTTTCTTTGCATAACCAGTTTGTGAAACAAAATACCATCAGCACATTGCTTAACTTCAATGCCCAAGTAATAGTGTAACAGACCAAGATCAGACATCTCAAAACAAGACAGCATCATGTCTTTAAACTCTTTAATGACTTCTTCACAAGAACCAGTCACTATAAGATCATCAACATAGACTCCTATAATAACTACTCCCTTATCATACCTTCTTCTATAAACAGCATGTTCCCTAGGACATCTTAGGAACCCAAATTTGACCAAGGTATCATGGAGTTTCTGATTCCAAGCTCTTGGAGCTTGCTTGAGTCCATATAAAGCTTTGATTAATCTATAAACCTTGTCTTCCTGGCCTTTTTTCACAAAACCTTCTGGTTGTTCTACATAAACCTCCTCATTTAAGTCACCATTGAGGAAAGTTGTCTTCACATCTCGATGATGAACACCCCACTGATTGACTGCTGCAAGAGCTAGTAATACCCTCACTGTTTCAAGCCTTGCAACTGGTGCAAAGACCTCTTCATAATCAATCCCATACTGTTGTACATAACCCTTCACAACTAGTCTTGCCTTATGCCTAGTTATCTCTCCTTGTGCATTTTTCTTTAATTTGAACAACCACTTCAACCCTATTGGCTTCACACCTTTAGGACAAGTGACCAGCTTCCATGTCCCATTTTTTTCAATGCTAGACAATTCATCCCTCATTGCAGCCATCCACTCTTTACTATCTTTGGCTTGCCTGAACCCCACAGGTTCATTTATATGCAACAACAGTTCATCTTCACTGAATTTAGGTGGTTCAAATGGGATCTTTTCTAGGACCTCTGTCCTGTCAAAGACATCACCCATAGAAGTGAACCCCCTTGGTGGAGTATCATCATAAGTTGATCTGGGAACATGGTCAACTTCTGATGAACTCCCAGAAGTTTCATAAGATTCACTTCTCACATCAACACCCCCTGAATGGTGTGATGTATGCAACCCTGCACCCCCTGAATCATGCCAACTGGAACCACTGTCTTCTCCTACTTCATGAATAGGAGTCCCTGTTGTTTGTCCTGAAGTGGACAGGGCTGTGAACCCAAATTCTGAGTACCCTACTGTTGATGCTTCATTGATATGAGCTTCCCAATCCCAGGGTATGTTCTCCTCAAAAATACATCCCTGCTTACCACAATCTTCTTGTTAGTAGGATCATACATCCTATAGGCCTTGGAACCAGGTTCTACTCCAAGATGTACCATTGGAATACTCCTGTCATCAAGCTTTCTCACTAGGTTTCCAGGGACCTTTACATGCCCCTTACAACCAAACACTTTCAAGTGTGTTAGGTTGGGTTTTCTAGTGAATATACATTCATAGGGAGTTATCTTCTCCAAAGCCTTTGTGGGAACTCTATTTAACAAGTACACGGTATGCCTAACAGCTTCTCCCCACAGGTACAATGGCATACACATAGCCTTTAAGACTGATCTTACCATGCCCATAACAGTTTGATTCTTTCTCTCCACAACACCATTTTGTTGTGGAGTGTAAGGAGCAGTGAGATACCTCTTAATTCCATCACTTGAGCACAATTGCTCAAAGGACTTAGAGGTGAACTCCCCACCCCTGTCTGTCCTAAGGGCCTTCAGGGTGAAGCCTGTTTCCACTTGAGCCTGTTGCTTGAACTTCTCGAAGTACCCTGATGCTTCATCCTTGGTCTTTAACATGTACACCCACATGTACCTTGAAAAGTCATCAACCAGCAACATAAAGTACTTGTTCCCTGCTGATGTAGGTGGATCAAGGGGCCCACACAAATCAGCATATACAAGTTCCAAGGGTTGTTTTGCCCTATAAGCACTGACCTTGGGAAAGGAATGTCTCCTTTGTTTTCCCACTAGGCAACTCTCACAAATCTGTGTTTTGTGGGAGATCCTAGGCATTCCCTTAGCCATGCTGTGCTGAGACATCTTGTTCATTGACTCAAAACCCAGGTGGCCAAGTCGAGCATGCCACCTCCAAGCATCATTTTCAACAACAGTTAGCAGATTCTCAGGTTGAGTTACTTGTAGGTTGACAGTGTACAGTCTATTTTCCCCTTTCTTGACCTTCAACAAGGTCTTTCCACTTTTCTCAAAGACCCAAAGGAATCCTTCTTTCATTTCTATCCTGCAGCCTACCTCATCTAATTGGCCTAGGCTCAGGATATTGCTCATAAGGGCAGGTATGTAGTACACATGGGTAACTACCCTGTGTTCTCCATTTTTGCATTGAAGGCATATTGACCCCCTGCCCTTGATGGTCACAACTGATCCATCACCAAACTTAACTCTCCCACTAATTGCTTCATTAAGCTCATAGAAATGAGACTTTACCCCTGTCATGTGATTACTAGCCCCATTGTCTAGATACCAGGAGCTCGAATTAGCCTCAGCTCCTTTGGACAGGTCTTTTGGGAACACACCAGTCTCTTCAAGGAGGCCTAAATCCTCCTTGATCATCAGGAGAGTTGACTCATTGTCTTCTTGAGATTGTGATAAGTGGGCTTCATGGGTTTCTCTCTTGGGTGCCCTGCACTCGTTTGAGAAATGCCCAAGCTTATCACAGTTATAGCACCTCATCTTCTTCTTGTCTTTCTTGCCACCCTTCTCACTGCCACTCGATGGTGGTTTATTGATTGAGTTCTTCCCTGTTCTCCCCCTTCCTCTGCTACTCATTTTGCCATTGCCATAAGAGGTTCTTGAACCCTTTGATTCATTCTTAGTTTGTTCTTGCCATTCAGCCTTTGTCAACAAAAGCTGGCCTGAGGAGTTCTTGCCATGTGACACTGGCTTGACTCTCTCCTCATAGGCTTTTAGCCTCCCAATGAGTTCTTCGAATGACATAGTGTCAAGCTTGGAGAACTGTTCAATTGCAGCCACAATTGGGAGAAGTCTCTCAGGGGCTGCCTTCAAGACTTTCATCACCTGTTTCGATGGCTCAATAGTGGTTCCCAACGCCCGGTATCTTGACACTAATTCTCCTACCTTCCCAGCAAATTCATCAATGGAGTCTTGATCACTCATTGTCAGCATCTCAAATTCTCTGTCAAGAGTTTGAATCCTGGCCTGCTTGACCCGATCCTCACCCACAAATCTTTCTTTCAAGGCCCCCCACACATCTTTGGCCTCTTTATGTGCAGCAACCTGCAACAGTACATCTTCGAGCAGTGCTTGAAAGATGAACGCTCGAGCCTTCTTGCCAAGTCGCACATCGACTGTGGCATCTTCTTCAGGTTGGATGGCATCCCATAGGCCCTGCGCATCCATGAAGGCTTCCATCTTAATTGCCCAAGAGGTGTAGATGGTGGGGGTAAGTATCGGAATCTTGAAAGAAATTGGATCATTGGGTGAATCCTTAACAGCCAATTGTCGGCTGGGATCGGCCATTTAATCGAACAGGGATCAAATGGGATCAAAATTGGGACCGAATTGAATCAAATTGAAGGAATTAGAGACGAATTGAAGTCGAATTGACCCGAATTAATACCCAATTGAGTCGAATTGCTCTGAACCGAGATCGAACTACAGTGACTCTCGATCGAATTGGGTCAAATTAGGGTGAATCACGATCGACTTTTTCGAATCTTGATCGAATTGGAGTGAATTGGGCTATCTGCGCATATCGCGGTGGGAGTCGAGGTTTGAGGGGATCAATTGCAGTCGATACAAGGTGGTGGTGGCCGATAATTGCACCGGCGCTGTTACAGGTAGTCGTCGGAGGTAAAATCAAGATCGAGAGCCTTTCAGGCTCTGATACCAAATGTTAACAACTTGAAATTCCGGTATTGATTATTGTAGGGTGTTAAACCCAAATGATTACATGCTATCTCTATATATAGTCGTTAGAACTAACTAACTGACTTTTACAATTACACATTTAGTCCTTCTACTTTGCACTAAACACATTTAGAACTAAAAGTACATACTAACATCAAAAACTAAACATACAATACAAAGAATTAACTAACACAACTAACAAGTCTTCCCTCACAAATGGTGCCATTTTTTGGGGTGCGAATTAGAAATGGAGACATCATTAGTTGCCCTCAGATTTGCAAGGATGGTGTCTTGAAAATTGGGGACCTTCATCTCATCCAAAACTTCTATCCATTCTCTCTTGGAGGAACCGACATGGTCCTAGGCATTTAGTGGTTGGCTACTTGGCTACAATAAACACAGTAGCGAACTAGAGCACAATGTCCTTAGAGTTCACTGTCGTGGGTCAAGATTATAAGCCGCAACGCGTGCAACCGGGGACCCAAAACTCAGCAACCTTCCAGAATCTACGACTTGAAGACAAGTCATTTCTCCGTGGAGGAAGTGATACTTATCCAAGGGGACTGGGTCGGGTCCAGCACTCCCAAACCCAGTTCGTGGGTCCTAAATGACCTAGTCAATAGCAGTCGCCTAAGAGGGCTGAGAGGGGGAAGTGGAGCAGTAACAAACATAGTGGAGCAGTAACAAACATAGTGTAGCACCTCTTGTTTCACTAGTATTAAATAATTTGGAGTTCCTTTATGTTTAGGCAGTCTAGTTATTTTGATTTTGTAGTGTTTGGTGTATTGGAGAGTGCCCCTCTCGAATTGGGCTATCTTGTTCATGTTTTCTTGTTCAATCAAGCAAGCCGACTTTAGGCTCTATCGCACCACTCCACAAATCTGTGTCTTTTGGTTTTGAAGATAATATTGATTTGATTTAGCCATAGGAACATTGCAATTGTTCATGAAAAGTTGGTTATAGACTTATAGTTGGTTACATACATGCTTAATTAAAACACCTTCCCATGAAACATGGGAATTTTTCATGAAAAATTCGTTAGAGTTACTTTAATTCTCCGCACCTTTTCAGTTTTGCGTGAGAAATTTTTATCACCACCAGAACCATTGTACTAGAGTTACATTAGTTCTGAAAATTTGGTCACAAGTCGGTGTAAAGGTTACTGATGCATAAGGCTGGTGTAATTGCCTTGGATATGTCATGTATTGGAAAGTTTACATTGACATTTTATCCTACATTAACCCTAGCTGGTAATTTTGTCCAATATCAATCCACATTTTGCGTCGCCCGTGGTTTTAAAGGTGCTTAGGTCCACAAAATCGAGGGGCCACATATTATATCATATTTAAATTTAAATATATATATATATATATATATATACTACATTGTTAATTGAACACCTAATATTTAGATCATAAAAAGATATATACTATTTAATATATGAATAACTTGTATGTACAATCAAACAAACTCTCTATATACACCTGAAGTAGAACAAGAAAACAAATATACAATAAAAAAAGCTTTATGTACAACCTAAGAAGCTTTAGGTACGCCCTAAGAAACTCAAGTATATGTACAACCTAAGAAGCATAACTATATATACAACCCAAAAAGCTATATGTACAGCCTATTAGAAGAAATAACTCAGAAAAAGAAACAAACTAGGAAAAAAAAGATGATAAGAAAAACAAAAATAATCAGAAAAATGGTCTGTGCTTTATAAGAGGTTAGCTTGGGCCCTTTGTCTTCAAATTAACAACGGGCGCTAACTTGTGCCAAACAGGTCGTGTTTTTTATATAACGACAAAACAGGCTTTTCCATCCAACGATTCCAACAAAGCACTGCCTCACCACTACCTCCAGCAAACACATCGCTTTAGCCATGTTAAAGCGCTAGGGCCACGGCCTCCAACACCTCACGCCTAAGCGCACTTATTTAAACCAAGGTGTTCACTAGTTAGAGGAAACTTCATTTTCACACCTACCCATAGTTCAAAAATCCATTATCATTTAAGTTAATACAAGCATGCACTCCATATCTCTCAACTTGTGTTGTAATTTAACTTCAATTCCTTTGATCTTATTTGAAACTCTAATTACATCAAAGAAAGTTGATGACACTAAAATCACTAATAATGAAAAGGGAATTGTCTTATGGTGTAAACTGATGATAAACCAAATATGTTAAAGAATCTAAATGACCTTTGTAAAGAACTTTTGTGCATGACTTCTGATTTGCACTGCTGTCTTGGTTCCTATGTGTTCTGCATTAGCAACAAAAAGGTGTCCTCAATTAATTAAAAGCTACTGCTACACATTCATTAAAGATCAAGGATGTCAGCAAAATCATCAACCAGAAGTATGTCAACAAAAACATCAACCAGAAGGATGTCAACAAAATCATCAACCAGGCTGAATATATATCTCTTGTCCACATATATAAGGGTCTTTTTTTTTATAAATTGAAGTCAAGAATTATAAGACGCTAGAAATAAGATAGGTGTCAAAAACCCTTGTTACCTTCTATCCGTTGCCAGGCTCGCCCATATAACTTCAGGGCTTCTAAAAACCTATTATGCTCCTCTTCTGTCCATCTTTCGCGTTGTTTCGTTATTGTATAGGGTTTTCTTGTCTGTAGCAAAACAATTTAGATTCTACTTTGCAAATACTAAGATACATGATTTCAGTTCAAAGTTATATAAAAAGACAACCTTGACGTTGAGTTTTTCCCCAGATGCAGAGGAATAAGAGTCCATCTACAGAAGGGAACGATGCAAGCTACTTCAAATCCTGCGGAACACGTAGGGGATACAAAAGCCCCCTCGTAGTAGAATCCAAATCCAAACAGCTTAGCCGTTGTAGTATTCAACAAAACTTGATAATCTAACACTAGTGCAAAAACACCATCCACAGATGTAACAACAACAGCACAAAACCAACAGAAAAAACAAACAAACAAAGATCTAGCACCAACTAGTCAGTATTCCAACATATCAATCTCCACTTACAGTAAACAACCTGAAACAATACTAGAAGTAAATCAGTAATGATAGTAAAATCCTCACCAAAACAGCCGGATGATCCCAAAACCTGCGAAACAAACCGAAACACGAGACTCAATCAGTACAACAAAAGCTGCAACTAATCGAAGCAAAAATCAAGAGATAACATACTCTCCGTCCGATCTCGAACACGATGCATCATCTAACCTCCATCAAGCCATCGGAAACACACAGATTAACACACAGAAGATTAACACACACAGATTACAGCAGACACATGAAAAGCTACTGAATCGATGAATGAATGAATCGAACAATGAATTGAAGAATTGGTGGATAATGATGATGATGTTGAGAATGAACAAGGGGGAAGAAGAAGAAGAAGATAGAAGAGAGCAGATGAATAAAAGCGGAGTGAGAGAGAGGGGAGATTGGAGGAATGTGAGCCACAAACGAGAAATGAATTATTTGGAAAATGGAAATTAGGTTAAAATTTGGGGCTGAAATCGAATGAGGGGAGTGAGGAGGATGGACACGTGGCGGGAGAGTAGTGGTGGGTAGCCCACACCCTTGCACTTTTTTTTGTGTTGGTGTCACCGACGATGTGGTGGTTAACGCCTGTCCATAACCAGCCTCTCCTCAAATCTCCACCACAAGTTCCTTCGCCCTTCGACGGTCCGGCCACCGGTGCGGTGGTGTTAACATTAACATTATTATTATTATTTTTTACTCTTATAATCTCCACCACTAGTTTTTTAATTTTTTACTCTTATAATTACATTTATTAATTGAATAATATTTTTTATAGAGTAAATTGTCATTTTCGTCCATGTGGTTTGGTGAAAACTGTCACATTAATCCAATAGTTTGTTTTTTCGCATCTGGGTCCCTGTGGTTTACAAATCTTGTCATATTCATCCAGTCCGTTAACTCCATCCAAAATTTCCGTTAAATGTAGGGGTATATTGGTCATTTTACATATATGTTTTATTTTTCTTTTTTTTAAACCTGATTTAATATATACTCTTTAAATACATTGCTATTTTAGTCCCTGTGGTTTGAGTGTATTTGCTAATTTAGTCCAAAAATAACCACCACACCACTACCCGTCACAAGAACCACCGAACACCGCCACCACCCCATCACAAAGCCACCAACACCACACCAGAGCGCCCACCACCACCACGCATATCAGATCATCGCTACCATGTAAACCCTAAAAATCGACAATCAATATTGGACTTGTAACATACCACTTCGAAAATGCATATCAAACCCTACTAATACCTCTACAATACTCGTTTTCAAGGGTTCCATATACGTTTTCGAAGGGGTTTGTTATAAGTTTGAGATTAACGGTTGGTTTCTAGGGTCCACATGGTAGTGGTGATCTAGTGCGTGATGGTGGAGATCTAATGTGTGGTGGTGGAGATCTAATGTGTAGTGGTGGTGCCCGTCTGGTGTGGTGTTGGTGGTTTTATGATAGGGTAGTGGTGATGATTTGGTGGTTATGATGGAGTGGTGGTGGTTTTGCGGCGTGGTGGTGGTGTGGTGTGTAAATACGAGGTCCAACTCTGGATGGTTCCGGTCTTGTTGAACTTCGATCCACCGATGCTCTCTGAAGCTTCACACCTACGCACAATGAAAACAACACCAGTTAAGACGTTCCAGGGGGAAATATACCTGGAACGACCCTCCGGCGTGAGAGTAAGTATTGGTTGAATTGTAATATGTGATAGGGAGAATTAAGAGGGAGCTTTTGTGTGTATTCTTTTGTGAGGATCTCGATCCTCTTTACCTGGTATTTATAGTGTTTGCCTGCTGTAATCGTGTGCTGATTTACAGGGATTATTCCCCGGCAAATCCATTACCTTTTATGTTCTCCGACCGTTACTGAATTATCGGTTATGATTGGGGTGATTCCGATTTAATTAAATGCGGGGCACGTGTCCTGCTGGCTTACCCGTTCCGCCCGCATGGGCCGGGCTTTCGGGTTCTGGTACTCGGTCTTGTGTGGGTTATTTGTACCCTACGTCTACATAGTGGTTCCATCACGGGTGGTGGTGATATGGTGTTTTATGCAAAGGTGGTGGGATTTTTGGACTGAATTGGCAAACATGTCCAAACCACAGGGACTAAAATAACAATTTATTTAAAGGAGATATATTAAATGGGGTTTAAAAAAATAGAAAAATGAAACATATATGTAAAATGACCAATATACCCTTCATTTAACGGAGAATGTTGGATGGAGTTAACGAACTGGATGAATATGACAAGATTTGTAAACCACAGGGACCCAGATGCGAAAAAATAAACTATTGGATAAAAGTACCACAGGGACGAAAATGGCAATTTACTCTTTTTTATTTTTTGAATCTTTTATTCACTCACAAACACTTTTAAAAATAGTAAAAAATTCATAAGTATTGAACAGTATTTTCTTAAATTTACATATGAATAATAACATTGCGAATCTCCTCCACTCATAACCAAAAACAACTACTTCATAAAATATGAGAAATGTTTAAATACAAATTCTTCTAAAACTAAAAAGTGTAAAAAGGATTAAGATGTTAACACGTGTTCTTTTGATCAAAATTAGGTTAGGACAACCTTCTCAAGTTTCACATTTTTTTAAACCATTTATAACTTTTACATGATTCTAAGGAACATAATGTGAATGCTCTTAGGAAGGTGTTTTTATGGATTTCTTTTTTGATAATGTTTCTTGTGAATCGGGTCCGGAGCGTCAGCTTCAATATGGACGGTGACATCCTGTGTTAGGAAGGCTCACTCGCTTATTAATGATATTTTCAAACACCAATAAAAAAATTATTAAAACAACTTTTTTTTTACTAAAAATGCTCTTATGACCGGTTTTTCTTTGTTTAGTTTTGAGCAAATTTCACAAGTCATTCCTCCTGTATTTCTTAAAGTAAAAGTATATTATAGTTTTTAATAAATTTTATGAACCCTTGTTTTTATTGAGAGGTTGGTAAGAAAATGAAGAATAGCCTCCGAAAAAAAGCTCATCAGTTAAACATAGTTGTTCGATTAAACAAAGGGTGCTTGATTAATATTAGTGTGTTTTAATATTGATTTATTGTAATTGTTTTTATAGGATTTTATTATGTTTTTATGAGTAACTTTTTTAATTAGTAAAAATTTGTTCTATTTCATCGGATAATTATTAATACAACTTTAATAATACAAATTTTAATTAGTTAATAAATAATTTTAACAAACTATAATTTGTAACACTAAAAGTTGATATAAAAATTTTAAATTGTATATATGTTATGCGTATTAATATTAAAATAAATTATCTATATTAAAAAGTTATATATATAATAATTTTAAAGTAAAAGCTAATTACAAAAAAAGATCCTTTAATTAGGTTTAGAATTTTAAAAATAGTCATTTAAGGGTAGAATGACTAAAATGTCCTTGACTTAACGGAGAAACTTAACACCTGTTAGTCTAAAGGACGAAATCTGTTATAAAAAGTATACATAACGGATTATTAGAGTACTTTTTGAACATAAAGGATGATACCTGCAATTTTCTATAAACCTAAAGGACGTTAGTCTGTAATTTTGTCTTTTCTAATGACTAACACATTTTTTACTTACACTTGACTTTTAAAATTAATACATCTGCATTTTGTATGATTTAAACTCATAACCTTTAATCAAAAAGTACACCACTTTACTATTTGAATTTCTTTAAAACGAACAAAGCAATTTCTGATCAAAAGTTAGAGTGATTGTATTAACTAATACTCAAATAAAGAAACGTAAGTAGAACTTATAACTAGTATAATGAGTTTAATTCAATAACGAGAAAGGCATATGCATTGACTCAATTCATACTTACCTGGGACGGCTAAACCAATAATATGATTGTACTTGTGACGATAAAAATAAAAGAATT
Organism: Flaveria linearis; assembly: GCA_024085815.1. Taxonomy (NCBI): domain Eukaryota; kingdom Viridiplantae; phylum Streptophyta; class Magnoliopsida; order Asterales; family Asteraceae; genus Flaveria; species Flaveria linearis. The sequence continues at coordinate 40,029,602 of CM044016.1, read as the reverse complement.
AGATTAGTTTCATTGGTTATCATTACCAAACTTAGTGTTCCTTGGATAATTTACACGAAGTCTTAACGTGTGTGAAACAAAATGACTTATCAATGTAATATGTCTTTTATCAAGTATAGGTTAAGGTGAATAAACATTAAAGTTCACAATCACTAGTCATTTCAAAGTAATATGTAAGAAGTATTTACTTTTATAAGTCATTCACATCAAAAGTTCTTTTGTATGTGATCAAACAAGAAACCTAATTCTAAGCACAAATTATCATGTCAAGACACAGGTAGTTAATTTTAAATTTTACAAATAAATATTCTTTGCATCGTAAAAATACTTACCAAATAGGTTAAATGCTCACCAGTCTTTTTTTCTTTCTTTAGATTGCATGCACGATATTTATGAATCCAAGACACGTTAGTATAAGGGAGCAACTAGTTGGGGTGATGCTATACATACATCATTCATATTATTTTACATGTTATACCATTTTTCTTAACTTTTTAAAATCAATACTATTTTTAATTTTTTTTAATATATCACCCTTTTAATATGTTAAATTAACAAAGTTTAAGTTCTTTTCGTTCACCTTTTCTTCTAGTTTTTATTTTTTACTATTTTATTGTTTTTGTACTTTTATTAATATTTATTATAACAGCATTGATATTTATATTATAATTATAAATGAAAATAATATGTATAGCAAGAGGAGTAAACAAGTCAAGTCGACTCGTGAGCTACTCATAATCAGCTAGCAAAAAACTCAAATCGACCAAGCTTAAACGTGGACTCGATCTCATATATATCAAATTATGGTGTCGTTTTAGAATGGCCACATATTTCATCAAGCTGTCAAAACAATTGCCTCTAATAAATTTTTTTTCACATTTGAAGCCACCATAGAATTGTTCTAAAGCATAAGATCTATCGGCAATTTACACTGAGGAATAACACAACGCTGAATAGCTATTCATACCTTCTTCTGATTCGCAATCGCACACACATCGAAACTACGATCCTCCACATATTCAAGATCTGTCAAACAAAACGAACACAAAGTCGATTGGACCCATTAATACCCTTATCTACCAATTAAAACTTTGTAGGAAGCCGATTAATCGAAACCGCACACTATTGTGTTTACATTGTTGTGAAAATAAATTATTACTCAATGTTAATTATTACTAATATTGAGAAAGGAATTATGTTCTTTTTATATCTCTAAGTGACATATTATGATGATAAGTTTATTTTCGAACTCTAGTGTTATGTTAAAATATGAAGAACATACTTCTGGTTTGTCGAATAATGATATTATCAATTGTTATAAAGTTAAAATACATAATAACTAGATTTATAACTGTAAGGCCCCGTCCCCTGACATCTCGCAGTTGGTCAATCATAGCATTAAACATACATAATAGTATACATTTCATAAAACATTGCTGCGGAATTACATTACAAAAGCCCATTCATTTCATTATTAATTACTGTTGTTAAGCAATACATCGTTGTTCACTAGCTGTAAAAAGATTGTTTAAATGCGTTATAAAACAACGATATCATCAAAACACGAATGAATGTCAGTCTTGCCCCGCCAAGTAGTTTCACCCTCATGTCATCCTCAACAATAATTATCTGCCAACTGAAAATATATAAAAGTCAGTGTTGTTGAGTGAGTTCTAGTTTTAAAAATATTGAAATAATATGTGAAAATATCATTTGTTATAAAATACTTTCTTTATTTTGGTTTGTGATCACACATCATATATACATTAAGGTACTACTTTCTTTCATTTTTTACTGTAAGCATTCGTTCATTTCGTACTTTTATCATTATATTTCACTTTCTTACGGACCAATATACAAAACCCCGAACATTATGCACGAAGCTAATGCTGGGTCTGTGGTCTATAAATAGACCACGAACATTGTACACTAAGCTGACCCAGTCACCCAGGGTATGCTACAAGGGTTCCTGTCAGTCTCAATGACTGACCCTGCATGCATCCTTCGGGATAGCTAAACCGCATACAGTTGAGCTAACGATAACATGGTCGTGCACCTCCTTTTCCTTTGCTTGCAAGACTTACATTCTTCCATTTATGTTCCAATTTTCTTCATCATTAATCTTTCATTTTTTTATTAGTTATAATACTTTACGTTTATGATCATAAACACACCACGTAAAGTCATACAATAATAATTAATATGGTACATAAGAACAACTCATAATCATTCATAATAATAACAATTAAAAATCTAAAGTCAAACTAGGGTCAAACCCTAATCATTCTGTTTTTCTCCAAAATTTCAGAAAATTACTAAGTATTCTTGGCGCATGAGCACTATGCAGGCGCATGAGCACTGCTTAGGCGTATCATCACTATTCAGGCGCATGGCCCTATACTTAACATTTTTCTTACTAAGTTTTGGACGCATGAACTATTCAGGCACATGAGTTTTACACAGCCGCCTGAGGGTTGGGCGCATGGTCACTATTGGGGCGCATCATCCTATACTTAACTTTCTAAAGCACATTTTCAGGCGCATGGGCCCTGTTTGGGCGCATGACCTTATTTAATATATTCTAAGGCAAAAAGGATAGGCGCATGGGCCCTGTTTGGGCGCATGAGCAACACTTAAATCTTTCTAAGGCATTTTCAGGCGCATGAGCCTTATGTAGGCGCATGAGCCTTATGTAGGCGCATGAACCTTCTATTTAACATGTTTCTCGAATGTTTTCAGTCCCAAACAATCATATCATCCTATTCTAAGCTTATTAATACCTCTTTAACATGCACATCACATAAACAACCATAAATCATCCCTATACATGCACCATTACATGCGGTTACACACATAAAAGTTATAAAATTATTTTAATACATTTTTAGCCCCGAAATTTTTTAAAACATGTAAAACATAAGGTCTAGAAACTTACCATTCTCAGCATCCAAGCACAACTCCTTAAATTCAAGCACTCTTGATGTTTCTAACACCTAACACACCAATCACATACACACCCAAACATATTTACACACATGAGAACATGTATAGCTCGGTTACATGGTTAAAACTCATAAAAACCGAACACTTACAAGAAAATCTTACCTTTAAGTAGCTTATTCTCCTTCTTCTCTCTATAAAACCGATAAACTCTACTCTCTCTCTAAAAATTGCAATAACAGTTGATGTAGCAGAGGTTGTGGGCGGCCATACCCACTTTAAACAAAATAATATTATTATTTTATCCTATTTACATTTTATACCCTCCTCTTGGGCATCGTTTTCTTTTCTTACAAATATCTTTCTTTTATTCTCTTTCTTATTTCTATTCTTTCCTTTTATTTGACAAAATTTTCCAGGTGTTACAATAATTCCACAATGCAACATGGTAATTCCATGTATTTTAAAAAATGGATGAAAAACAAAAAAAATCTTCAAAAATCAAATATGTGAAAAAAACTCGCCCCTCAAGACTCAAATCCAAGTTGGTTTGATGTCTAATGTGCACGTCTAACCACTAGGACATGAGCTCTTTTTGGATCTAAACCTTGCGACCAAATTCTTATGCACGTGAAGGGCGGCTTAAGGTTTTTGAAGGCCCCAATCAAAGTAAAGAAATGGGGTCTTATATGAAAGCAAATAAACCCTTCTTTTTGTACTGTTTGGGTTGACTTGGGTTGAAATCCCAAAAATAGCTTCCGGATTTACAAAGAAAATGTTATATTTCGAAAAATTTCAAAGAAAGTAATATGTCGGAAAATTATAAATGAGAGTAGAAATAAATTATAAACACATTCTCACTACAACACTTGATGAACGATGAAAATCTTGTAATCATAATTGATTATATCTTAATTAGAAACTTTAGCATTTGAAGAAGCTTCGTACACTATGAAAAATGAAACATAAACTTTTTCACAAATGAGTACATTTTCTCCTTCTACCTAGTACTAGTAGCAACTCCGAGTAATCTAGTTAAGACCTATTCTTAATATATTAAAATCTAAAAGAAAATCAATACAAGCATATTGATACCAGCCTAAAAGCACTCAAAATTCTAGAGAGAAGAAACACAAAAAATCTCCATTAACCTTTTTAAAATCATCTTATAGAGTTTTTAACAAGTTAATGGTTCAATAAAAGTTTTGTGTCAATCATGCTTTAAAATTAAAACAGAGCATTATGCGGATTCCAACATCACTCCAGTGTCAAATATGTTCTAGAGTATAAAGATGTACTTCAACCAACAAAATTTCTAAACAAAAAGATAGAAACTTTTAACTCACTAATTTATAGAGATTAATTACCATATGAGGGAGTGTTGGGGATTCATTGATTATGCCTTCTAGAATAAACATTATCAACCATGAAAAAACACAGTGAGTTAAGCTATTATTGTGTTTTGTCAATTTTACATAGTTTTAAGGGGGTAAAATACAAGCTATTATTGTGTTTTGTCAATTTTATATAGTTTTAAGGGGGTAAAATACTCAGAGTCATATGCGATGTAAATAAACAAATCTAAGAATCTTAAGCTCAAATAAGCAATCATAAACACCTTTTGAAAATGTCTAAAATATCATTAAATAATGAATTAGTTATAACCAAAACACCACAGAAATCGAATTCAAGAACATGAATTACCTTTAAAACTATTAAGACCTTTTTTGAATATCAACAATGGTTACAAAGACAAACGAAAAAGGTACTCTTATTAACCACCGATTACACGCTCATCTTCTTTCTATATCCTTCTCACATCTTATCAGTCATAAGCAATGAGTAATCTAAGGGTTGAGAAATTAAATATAGAATATTGACTGTGAAGTGAATGAGTCTATAATGAAACGACTCATGAATGTCAATTAAAGATTGAGAAGTGGGGATGGGTGGTGGGACGACTGCTCGTTATCGCCGCCATCATTAATTTACTTCAAAATCGCAACAGTCCCTCTTAAAGTCATGAACTCATGCCCCATCCAAATGAAGAAACGCGATCTACTAGGTTTGTAAACAAGGCCACAATTTAAGAAGTTAGGAGCTGATTTAGGCCCAAAATGCTAACATAAGCCCATGTACCTATATTATAAAAGAATTCTCGAAATTGGGTTCCTATTTTTTGAAAGCCCCCAAACTCTAGCTTAGCCAAATTACACTAACAGGTTAGCCCTGTGCACGTGTATACTTGAGAAAACCAAAAAAAAACTATGATCCAATCAAAGCCCGCCACATGTTCAACTTACCGACCATTATTTCTCAAAATTTCTAAATGATATAGACATAATTCAATATAATTTATATTATGATATAATTCTTGGCCCTAAGATGTAGTCATACAACTTCAAGCGCACATCCACGTCGTGTGGATAAACAATATCATATTAAGGCTGTCATATCTATAACCTCTAATAAAGCAAGGTCTTTTTTGCCGCTTGTCAATCTCTTAACTCATGTTTTTACCACTTGTTATATTTTTAGACATTCACACATTAATTTTCCCTCCAAAAGGATGTTATAGTAATTTAAATAATCATACAAATTTCTCTCACTTATTAAAATAAATTTTATCAATTACTATGTTTCTCTCTATGATCTATTTTTTTAAATCAAACTATCTTTTTTTGAAATAGATTTTATGAAGTTAAAAATAACATTTTTTAATTAAAATCTAAATAACAAAAAACTAAAGTTTTATAATATGAAATTTTCTAAAACATTAACAAAATATTTTAAAATCATTTTGTTTTTCAAAAACAATTACAAACATGTAAAATATTTTAAAACAATCTTATTAAAATAACCAGAATAATTACAAATTATATTTTTTTAAAAACAAGATTTTTATAAAAAATATTTTTTATAAAAATTTTAAAATAAATATTTAAATATAAAACTATTTGCATAAGAGACTTAAAAAATAATATATTTATTTTATTTCTTAATTATTACCTATATATAATTTTAATTATATTTTATATTAAAATATCATACTATAACTATTCATGTTTATTTTACATATATATTTATATTAAAATTTAATCCGTTTATTTGATGAGTGTTTAACATATCTATCTATCTATAAAAACTAAAACAAGCGTGAACTAATTGTAGATCTCATTGTACTTATTTTCTCATTTATCTATATTATTAATAATAATATTGAATACTAATAATATTACTCATACCATTTTCAAGTTAAAAAATATATAATTTAATAAATTAAAAACCTATTTTTATTAAAAACACACTTTTTGGAACAAAAATTTATAAAATACAGATACAACAAATTTTTTTGAAAAAATCATTTTTCTTAAAATAATATATTTAAAATCACAATTTTATAAAATAAAAGTTTAAGAAAAATACATTATTGTTTATTTACTTAAATTAAATATTTAGACGTACTTAATTATATTTTATATTCAAGCATGATTTTATAATGCTTAAATTTTTATTAATAATTATTTAATATTTTATTTGTTCAATCCATGTATTACACGGGGTCTAACCTAGTTCATTAATATATTAACTCAACAGTGAATGCTAAGCAAATACACGAATTGAGCATTAGAATTACATGATATATATACATTTTACAACACATTATCTTATTAGTCTTTTTACAACATATTTCAAACAATTGATTATGTAATTATAAGTCAGATAAATCTTGAGCGTATATTATTCATACATTTTTTCTAACATCTTCACTTTCGTTTATAACACATGATTCTATACTAATAAACCAAAATATGCAGAAGACGTATAATATTTTTAGTTCACCTATGCTCCATCTAAAATTTGAATACGTATTGTTACTAAAATGAAAGTTAATCATTTAATTATACATTAAATTCTAATGATTATTTATATATTTTACAAATTGTAAAACAATTTTTTTGATAAATTAAAAATATGATTCTATATATTAGGCAGGAGGGGGCACTACCCTGGACTACCCTGAAATCCACCAATCACACACTGTCACATCACAAGTACCCTGAACCCTAAAACACCCAAAAATCTGAAAATGCAACCCTGGACTAACCTGAAACTTTTATTTTTATATTTAAATAATTCAAAAAGAAAATTAACTTTTACTACAAATTAAAAATTACATAATTAAAAATAAAACATTACATAATTAAAAATAAAAGATTACATAATTAAAAATAAAATATTACATAAAATATTACATAAAATATTACATAAAATATTACATAAAATATTAAAATTAACTTATTCTTCGTTCGAAGCGAGGTACGCTATATCTAAACTTAAAAGATGTTCGATAAGATCATATCGAAGTCGGAAATGTGTATCTTGATCATGTATTTTCGAAAGAGCGTTACCGTCAAAAACCGATTGGACCGGAGGGTCCATTATGTATACCGGTAATATCGATCTTCATTCATCCTTCAGGATCATGTTGTGCAATATCATGCATGCGTAAACCACGCTCTGCATCATGTCAACCATCATAGCCCACATCAGTCGCCTAATTATGCCTCATTTTCTTTTTAGTGCACCGAAAGCTCTTTTAACATTTTTCCTAGCCGACTCTTACACTTTCTTAAATATCTTTTGATTTGGATCGGTCAGATGGATATGATTTCACAAACGTTGACCAAGTAGGATAGATCATGTCGGTAAGATAGTATCCCCGTTTGTATAGATGTCCATTTACATAAAATGGGCACTTGGGTGTGGTACCATTCCTTTCAGGTACAAATATTGGGGATTGATTGAGAACATTAATATCGTTGTTGGACCCGGACGGACCACAAAAACCATGCCAAAACTACATATCATTTGAAGCCACCGCTTCAAGCATGATCGTCAGATATTGGTGATCACCGCTCATGTATTGGCCACGCAACTTGGTCGAACACATTCTCCAAACAAAATGTGTACAATCTATACTGCCAAGCATATCGGAAGGTGATGCTTATCCGTGCATGCCTGGTACAAAAGTGTAACATCGTGGCTTTTAGGTCTACGAAAGAATTTCCTACCATATAACTTAATAATGGCATTGCAAAAAAATTGTAGACACTCACGCGAAGTGCGAGCAGACATACATAAATACTCGTCATACTCGTCTGCAGTGTTACCTGTTGCGAGTTGTCTCACCGCGGATGTACATTTTTGTAGCGAGGTGAAACTCTTTTTTATTCTTCCGTCAATGCCGTCTTGGAACCATTCTTCTTTTGATTCGACATCGCTGACTATTTTTAAGAATAAACGTTTCGACATACGATACATTCCTCGAAACGCTTGTTCATCGTGTTTCGAATCGTCAACGAAATAGTCGTTCATAAATAGCTCGTGACCCATTACACGATCACGTGGAACATATCTTTTTTTAGAAGAACTGCTTGCCGTATCCTCCAGAGCTTTGTCGACGAAATTTTTCATAAAATATAAACTGATATCATTCGAATTCAACGAATCCAAATCGTTTTCGGGAATGTACAAATTTGAAAACTCGTCAAACATTGTTGTGTTTGTGTAATTGTTGTGTTTGTATGATTTTGTTTGAGTTTATGTAAATAATAGTGTGTACGTGTGTGAGTAATTATAGGGTTAAAATAAAAAAAATTTAAACCCAACGACTACATTTTAACGGCTATATAGCCATTACATTCTCCCACTCGAATCAGCTACTACCACCCGATAACACCTGCCCGCTGGGTACTCGAAATGGGTGGCGGCAGTGTACCTGCTCGGGTACCCGCCTACCCGCATGGGTACCCGAGGGTGCCCCTTCTCCCTTAAAAAATTAAATAAGAATTAATTAAATGTGAAGTTTATTAATACAAAGAACTTTTAAAAAATGACATTGTTTAATAAGGTATCTTTAAAAAAATTAGAGTGTCTAAAAAACAATTTTTATAACGCAAAAACTTTTTAAAGAAAAAAGTTTGAAAAAATACTATTATTGTTTTATTACCTAATGAGTTAATTGTACGTAATTTCAATCGTATTTTATCTCAAAAAATTATTTTATAATTTCAAAATATTAATAAATAATTATTAAATTAATATTTTTATTCAACTCGTGCAGTACATGGATCTTTAAAACAAACACTAGGTCATTCTTAATTTAAAATTATTTTTATCATACAAAACTAATACGGTATCCTTGTATTTATTAAATATTGTATGTAATTAGAATTACGCCTATTACACTTGATTTGGGAGTTAATGATGCAAACTTAGGGAGGCGGGGTGGTGCCCGAAGGGGCTTTTGGGTATGCCTTACCTGGGCGGTAACACCGCCGCCACCCTCTCGGTTAGGCACCCGGGTACCCAAGCTCGGGTTCCAATCGCCGAAACAGAAGCCGATTGTAGCGGCTATAAAAGCCGTTAATGGTACCGTTAGAGGCCAAGAAAAAAAATATTTTAGTTTTAATATTTGTAATATTTGTAACGGCTATCAAGATACACATTTTCGACTTCGATATGATCTTGTCGAACATCTTTTAAGTTTAGGTCTAGAGTACCTCGATTCGGACGAATAATAGGTTAATTTTAATATTTGTAATGTTTTAGTTTTAATTATGTACTATTTTATTTTTATTATGTAATCTCTTTATTTTTAAATATGTAATGCTTTATTTTTAATTATTGTAATTATTATTTTTTAATAAAAGTAAATTATCTTTTAAATTATTTTAATATTAAAAGAAAAGTTCAGGGTAGTTCAGGGTAGCATTTCTATTTTTTTAGGTGTTTCAGGATAGTTCAAGGTACTTGTAATGTGACGGTGTATGATTGGTGGATTTCAGGGTAGTTTAGAGGGGTGCCCCCTCCTCCCTTAAAGTAATTGCTACGGATGGGTGTTGTTGCTAAAACTCGAGCATGAGCTTTAAGTTTGAACTATTTAGAGTTCCTGTTAAAATGTTATGGATGTTGATGTTAAACCGTTAAAGGTATTTAATTCCTCAAAATTGGTTGCTACTAAAGATTTGTGTTGAGTAGTAATCAAGTGAGACTATAGTTTATACCGAAGATGAGTTACTCTTAAGGTTTAAGGATCAACAATATTTAAGTAAAATATAAAAAGCTAGTCAGATCTTGAATTCTATTAAATTAAAAATCAAGTTTACACTCAAGACTCAAGAGTTGAGTTTTTGTTGAGAAACTCAGTGTTCAGAGAATCAGGTTTTTATGATAATAAAGATCATACATAAGAACTTAGGTGCAGTTTGTTTTTTCAGATGTAAGATGTCTACAGTTTGCGGATCACACCTGTCGACATCTATAAAAGAAGAGGCGGACCAAACCTCTGCAGTCTGTAAGAAAACTGTTTGATTTTTAACTTCTGCAGACTGCTAAGATAAATTGGTGGTGGTGTACAGACGGTTGTGGTGGTGGTGGACGGTAGTGCTGGATGGTGGTGGTGATGGTGGTGGAAGGTGGTGTTGGTGATGGCAGACGGTGGGTGGTGGTGGACGGTGGGTAGTGGTGGAGGTGGATGGTGGTGGTGGTGGTGAACGGTGGGTGGTGGTGGAGGTGGACAGTGGTGGATGGTGGGTTGTGGTGTTAGACAGTGAGTGGTGGTGTTTAACCTTTTACAAACCTTAGAAAAACTTAGAAGTGACTGGACCAAATCTGCATCAAGAATATCTCGCGCGAAAGTTTTTTAGTAAAACGTCTTCGAGAAAACAAATATTCTGTAGATGACAATGTCCGTGTGCAGTCTACGCGGCGCAAGCAAAAGAGCATGCGCAGACTTTAAAAAAAACATCACCTTAGTTTTGATGAAAAATAAACCTTACTATTGAGAGGATGACGTGACAAGAAATCTAGTTTGGAAGGAGATGAGGTATAATGAAGACCAAATTTTGATCGTGATAGATTAATAATAATGAGAATATTTTGGAATTTGAATTGTAAATGTGTTATAGAATAGACCATTAGAATATATTTTCTAGGGTTCTATTCTATAATAAAACATTTAACATGATATTAAGAGACCAAAGGTCTTAGGTTCGATCCGCGGAAATGGCATCCCCACAAAATGTGGGGGAAAGATCGCGTACATCTTCTCTTAAATGGGACGGACCCTCCCTGGACCCTGCGAACGCGGGAGCTCTTTGCAGCACCAGGTACGCCCTTATTAATATCAAAAAGTACATTAGTTGCATCTTTCCTTATTAGTATCCGGCCAGAAGTTCATTACTTAAGTATTTTCTTGTGATTTAATCAATTTGTTAATTTATTTACTATTGTTTTTGCTGTCTAATTGCTGATATACTGCATCACAAACAGTCTATTTACTGAATCACTACAACTACTGTTGCACTATAAAAGTGTTTGATTTGGGCTGACCGGGCTGACCGGGCTGACCCGGCTGACTGACTGACTCGGTCAGCGGGTTAGCCCGTTTGTTTTTGTAAAAATGGTGCCGCTGACCGAGTCACCCGGGTTGACCACCCTTTGTTTTGCGGCTGACCCAGTCCTTGTTTTTGAAGATGCTGACCGAGTCAAGTGATGGCCGACCCGACCCTCCTTACAAACATCCCCTTAGTACCAAAAAACAATGAGATGACCTTAACTTTGCAACCACCGAATCCTAAAGCTTCTGTGCATAAAATCCTTTGTTTGATCAATCCATTAATTTATTTCTAATTGTTCCTGCTGCTTAAAGTTGTTAATCCAACTTCGAAATTTTGAACCTTGGTATAAGATAAGAAGTGTAAGAAGTGATTGATTTCGTCAAACTCACAAGATTTAAAAAAACCTTCTGCTATAATGTTATGGAGGTGATGATTTAAGGAAGAGATTTTTAGTCTCAAGTTTAAACCTGACTCAAGGGTAAGTTTCCTCGGTGTTCTTAGGTGAGTTGAGTTTGAAGTGTTAGAATCAGTATAAAGTTTATATCCCGTTTCAAGAATGCTCACTCGAATATTAAGGTAGCTAACACTTATCACCAGAGCAAATTCTTTGACTGTTTGCCATTTATCCTAATGAATGATGATAAATTAGTCAAAACCAATCAAAACAAATCACCCTTTTCCAAATGTTAAAAATCTAGAACCTGTCTTAAGCCAAAAGATATGCTTAATGAGTTGATGTTAAATATTCAACATAGTTATATAGACAATCCATTTCAGGATATTAAATTAATTTTAATATTTTCTGTTAATAAAAACCAAATTTCTAGTTGTATTTTCATTAGAAAATTGGTAGACAATCAATCAAGCGTTAGTAATCACTCGGTCATAAGCTTGTCGGTAATCTGTAGGTAAACTGGTCATTATGGCTTGGTAGCTGTCAATAATTTGTTTGTAAAACTATCCATCGATGATCCTTTGGTAATTTTACGTTGTAAGTTATTTACCCATGCTATCTTTTCCGAGTGAGTATCTTTAAAAGATTTCTAACAGTGTTTTCTTTCATTGACATCGGTTTGTCGCTAAAAAGCCTCTCTTTGTGGTGGTGTTAGGTTTTATATTTGTTAAGATCTACGACAACAAATTCAATTATTAATGTCCCGACAAAGTGGAACTCCACAAGTAGCGCATAAAAATAGAATGAAGGTCCATTTACTATTGTCGTTAAAGAGTCAAGAATAGAAGAAGCTTTTAGGTTTCCCATGTTCATTGGTGAATGAACTTTAAGATTTTGTTTGGATGCTTTTGTTTATGATCACTTAATTGTATGTGGTGTCGTTCATTTGTTTGTAATGTAAGTTTCCAGTTGGTACATTTTGACTTTTGGCTGGACTTGATTTAATTGTATGTGATGAATTGACATCTTCTCTTTTGGATATGTTCTTTTAAAAAAGGTTACATAATATACCATGTTTGATCATTTGTTTTTCATGAACTTTTTTGTTAAATTCTATATCAGTTCAAATAATAAACATTAAATATTAATATAAAACTTTTAGGCCATTAGTTGTATTATAACTTGATTGAAAAGTTAATATGGTAACATTTTTATTGTCAAGAACGAACAATCTCTAGAACAGAACGCTTCGTAACTCAGATTCAGATCCAATACAACCAAAATACAAAGACCAATGAACAGATTGATCTAATACAAGCACAAAACTAAAAGTGCTAAACAAGAACAACAAAGAGTCATCAACACGATGAACTCAGAACAGATCCAGAGGATCAAAACAGTGAAAACAATCAAAAGCGTATGAACAACTGAGAAGAAGACTCTCGAACTTCATAATACCCGCAAGAACCCTAGCCGACTTCTTTATAAAGAAGCGGAAAGGGGAGAGCCCAAGCGGAAAGGGAAGAGCCCACGAATCAAGCCCACTGGAAATACAAGCCCAGCTACAAACCACAAGCCCAGCTACAAGCCCAGCTTCCGAATAGCCCAGCAGCTCCAATGACCCAAAAACTACATTTAAAACCAAACACAACTAATAAAAAATACACAAGAATAATAAGTATTAGAACTGTAATTAAAATAAAAAAGGAAGGAGAACACCTTTTTTAACACCCCCTTCAGTTCTAATACTAAACTCATCCCGCAGTCCAGTAAGAAGAAATCTTCTCCCGTAAGAAGAAAAGATCAATCTCAAAATGCTTCGTACGCTCGTGAAACACAGGATTTGCAGCAATAGACAATGCTGCTGTGTTATCACAAGACAATTTTACAGGAAGCTTGACTTCCACTTGTAATTCTCGTAACAGATTAATAACCCAGAGTATTTCACAAGCAACAGCACACATAGCACGATACTCAGCCTTAGCTGAGGAACGTGCAACAGTGGACTGCTGCTTACTCTTCCAAGAAATCAAAGATGGACCCAAAAACAGGCAATAACCTGTTACAGACCGTCGAGATACAACACATTTGCCCCAGTCTGAATCTGCAAAAGCAGACAGACTAAGGGGCGATCCCTTAGGGAAAAAATGCCTTTACCAGGCGACAATTTCAAATACCTAAGCAGCCGAAACGCAACCTAAAGGTGCCCTTCAGTGGGCTTATGCATAAAACGACTCAAAAAATGAACCGCGTATGCAATGTCAGGTCGTGTGTGGGACAAATAAATAAGCTTGCCGACAAGTTGCTGATAGCCTAAAACATTACTTAACACAGAAGAATTATTATCACATAATGACACAACAGCATAATTCTATTCTATAGGAGTGGTCACAGGTTTGCAACCAGACATGCCATACTCAGTGAGCAACTCCATGCAATATTTTCTTTGGGACAAGGTAATTCCGGTTGAGGATCTAATAACCTCTATACCAAGGAAATACCTTAACAAACCCAAATCTTTAATCAAAAACTCAGACTTTAGCAAATCTTTTATATTATTAATACAAGGAACATTGTTACCAGTAATAATAATATCATCAACCACAAACTCACTGTTTTTTGAAAAAGTAAACATAGAATAATCGCATTTACTTTGAGTGAACCCAACACCCTTAAGAACACTAACAAGCTTTTCATTCCACATACGTGGAGCTTGTTTCAAGCCATACAAGGATTTTCTTAACCTACACACTCTAGATTCATCTTTAGAATAATACCCTTCGGGTAACTGCATATAAACTTCTTCGTTTAATTCCCCATACAAGAAAGCATTATTAATGTCAAGTTGGAACAAAGGCCAGTCATGAGAGACTGCCATACCAATAATACACCTTACAATTACCATTTTAACTACAGGTGAAAAAGTCTCATCAAAGTCAACCCCCTCCTGTTGGCTATACCCCTTAGCGACAAGTCTTGCCTTATACCTATCTATCTCCCCCGTAGACTTATATTTTATTTTAAACAGCCATTTACAACCAATTGTTTTCCTGTTTGGAGGAAGATTGACTAGATCCCATGTGTTATTGCGATGAAGTGCCTCCATTTCTTTATTCATGGCACTCACCCAATTGGGATCAGTGACAGCCTCACGAAAACATCGAGGTTCAACAGTTTTATTTAAATTTGAAGTAAAGCAATATTGGTCAGGTGGTAAGAAGAAATAATTGACAACTTTTTCAAAACCATACTTAACCTTCCCTTCAACAACAAAATCATTAAGTTTTGGAGGAAGTGTGGATACACGAGAAGACCGACGAAGAGTGACAGGATCACAAGAATTGTGTGTTTGCCCCTCAGAGGTTGTATTTATATCATCGATGTCAGCAGCCTCCTCTGCCCTGCCAGTTTCTACCTCGGGATGACTGGGCAACTGAGCATCAGTCACACCTTGAGTCTCCCCAGAGATAGGTTCTGGCTGCAGAGACCGAGGGCTAACACATCCATTATCTCCCTCTTCATCATCGGGAAACTGTACCTCTTCGTCCGTATTTTTTCCAGGCCAATTGTATGTGTTAAAAAAATTTAAAGTAGTAATATTATCTGCGTCAGAAGACTCACCCGATTTATTATTTTTAAAGGGAAAAATGTTTTCGTAGAATTTTACATCACGAGAATAAAGAACTGTTTCTTTTCCAGATTCCATAATTTGTAACCTTTTTTCTGATTTGAATATCCCATAAAGACACATTTTTCAGCTTTATTAGCAAATTTGTCCTGATTATTTAAAATGGTTGAGAAACACAGACATCCAAACACATGAAGATGTTCAACAGAGGGAGATAGACCATATACAAGTTCATAGGGGGTTTTGCCTTTCAAAACAGAGGAGGGAGTCCTGTTAATCAAGTATGCAGCAGTAAGAACACATTCTGACCAAAACCTAATCGGGACACCCCCTTGAAACATTAGAGCTCTTGCTACATTAAGTAAATGACGGTGCTTTCTTTCAGCAATTCTGTTTTGCTGAGGAGAATATGCACACGTAGTTTGATGAACAATACCGTTTATAGAACACAAATTAGACATTTGGTGATTAACAAACTCTGTTCCATTATCAGACCGAAAGGTCTTAATAAGGACACCAAACTGAGTTTTAATTAGGGAGACAAAGGAGTGAAGGTATGAGCACACTTCATCCTTGTGTCTCATTAAGAAAATCCACACTGCCCTTGAGTAGTCATCAACAATAGTCAGGAAGAACTTGTAGCCTTCATGACTGGAAATCCTATAAGGACCCCACACATCAAGGTGAATGAGTTCTCCAAGACTATTGGACTGATGTTCACTTAAGGGAAATGGCACACGGTGCTGTTTAGCCTTATGGCAAATATCTCATGGTTTTAAGTCTTTATTACGTTCCTTAAAATTGGTTTTAAGAGCAGCAAGAGCCTGATCAGCAGGGTGTCCTAGTCTAGCATGCCAGAGATGAAATAATTCAGAACTAGTATAGCACACCTTTACACAATTTGACATGCTAGTACACATATACAGTCCATCAACCTGGTTACCAGTCACCAGGGGCTTCTTTGTACGACAATCCTGTATGGAACAGGAAGATTCATCAAAGATGACTTTAAGTTTGCTATCTCTAGCTAACTTATGTACAGACATGAGGTTAACATTGTAGTCAGGTACAAATAGTACATCACGTAGGATTACTTGATCGTTTATTTTTATATCACCAAGTTTTGACACTAGGGCACTAGACCCATTAGGATGCTTAACTTTGACATTGAATTCAGACACATCAATTGGATTTAAAAGGTTTTCATCTGTTCTAACCATGTGTTGACTCGCCCCGAGTCAATACAACCAGATTTTTGAACATTAGAAAACAGACCATTTGGACAGTACAGGGGAATGGTACCATCAAGATTGTGGCAAAAAGAGGTACCTGCAAAGTTGGAGCCTTGGGTACCTTCGACAGCCTTTTCATTTATCAACCTCAGCAGTTTAGAGACCTGCTCAGCGGTAAAGGCACCAGATGCACATGGAGTGGGAACAGAAGGGGCAACGGTATTATTTGATTGAACATTTCGTTGATTTTGGCCCCCTCTTGGTTTAAATCCAGGTGGGTATCCTACCACCTCAAAGCATCTTTCCACAGTATGTCCCACTTTATTACAATGAGAACATTTGAGGTTTGGATTAGGACCCTTGGTATTTTTCCTTTTATTATCAGACGTTTGATTAAATCTTTCAAAAAACTGAGATGGCTTAGAGGCTAAGCCAACAACTTGAGTTTTGGTTGAGGAAGAACTCATATGAGATTCTTCCCTAGAAATTATGGCAAACGCCTCTTTAATAGTAGGGAGGGGTTCCCTTAGTAGTAAATTTGTTCTCACAGGTTGGTATACATTGTCAAGTCCCATTAGGAATTGCATTAGTTTTATTAGATGGTTAAAGTCATTAAAAGATTTTGCTGCTTGGCATGTACAAGAGGGGAGCTGAAGCATTTGGTCAAGTTGTTTCCATATTATATTAAGTTTATGATAATATTCAGACACAGGACTTCCATTTTGAGTTAATAAGTTGATTTCTGGTATAGGCCAAACACAACAGATCCGTCTACCTTATCATAGGTTTCTTTTAGATCAGACCAGATTTCAGAGGCCAGTTTAGAATAAACTTGGCCCATGTACAACTCTTCAGAAATAGAGTTAAGGATCCAAGAGATGACAACAGAGTTGCATCTATCCCATTATCTGGAAAGAACTTGATCAGTAGTGGATTTAACACATGATTTATCTATGAACCCATATTTATTTTTAACTTCTAATGCGAGTTTCATAGCATTAGCCCAAACCAGGTAATTTTCAGTCCCTTTTAGCTTAATTGAGACAATGGTAAGACTGCTTGTATCACTTGGATGCAAGTAGAGTGGGTCACTCGAATCAAGTTTACTAACAAGGGTTTCAGTAGGGACGACTACAGGTCCAGGAGGTTCAGTCATATTGTTATCAAGATCAGAAAACGTATGAATAGCACACAATCACACGCACAAATGATGCACAGAGATTGAATCAATATACTATCTGTAACACACAATAGCCAGAATATCGGTACCCCTAACCCGGTCAAAATTCTAGACAGCAAACAAGTAAACAAGATTAAAAGTAAGAGGATTCTCACAGTGGGGTTTGCCCAAGTTAGGGTTCGCCAAATGGGTGGTTCCGTAACCTTCGAGGATTACAAGAACCACAGAATACAGAGAATATAACCTTCAATTTCTAGGTTACCGTAACCTTCTAAGGTTACAGGTAAACCAAATCGTCGATAAGAACCACCAGTAGCCTAGGGTTTTAACCCAAGGAGAACCAATGATAGTACCGCTCAGAGTCAAGCAGAATTCCCAAAGTGTCGATTGCGAGAGACCTCCGGATTAGGGTTTTCCCTCCGTTGATGATTTGATCCCAAGAAGAACGATAATCAAAGCCTTGCAGTCTCTGATACCATGTCAAGAACGAACAATCTCTAGAACAGAACGCTTCGTAACTCAGATTCAGATCCAATACAACCAAAATACAAAGACCAATGAACAGATTGATCTAATACAAGCACAAAACTAAAAGTGCTAAACAAGAACAACAAAGAGTCATCAACACGATGAACTCAGAACAGATCCAGAGGATCAAAACAGTGAAGACAATCAAAAGCGTATGAACAACGACTCTCGAACTTCATAATACCCGCAAGAACCCTAGCCGACTTCTTTATAAAGAAGCGGAAAGGGGAGAGCCCAAGCGGAAAGGGAAGAGCCCACGAATCAAGCCCACTGGAAATACAAGCCCAGCTACAAACCACAAGCCCAACTACAAGCTCAGCTTCCGAATAGCCCAGCAGCTCCAATGACCCAAAAACTACATTTAAAACCAAACACAACTAATAAAAATACACAAGAATAATAAGTATTAGAACTGTAATTAAAAATAAAAAAAGGAAGGAGAACACCTTTTTTAACATTTATAAAACTTAAAAGCATATTGTGTTTAACTGTGAATAAAAGTGATCAGAATATTAAAAAACTGTTATATTTCCGTAATTAACAATATTATTACTAGTGACTACACTACATCATGTTTTTATCTTGATTATTAAAATACAACCGTGTAAAAAAATTTATCAGAAAAAAGCACTTAAGTTTCAAATAAGTATTTAAGTAGAGTCAAATATACGGATGGTCCATACTTCGCTCCACTTTTTTATAACTTACTAATTTGGTCTTTGACGCTAAGACATTAAAAAATCTGTTAAATTATTGTAAAATTACTAAAATATTTTAACTATAAAAAACTTAGATAAATAAAATAAACCATTTAAAGCTATGGTACAACGAATTTCTCCCCTAATATGTCGTTTCTATTTCTATAAATCAATCATGTTGCAACATAAACAAGTAATGGAAAATGAGTTTCATATTAAATAAAAAAATTTAATTGCCTTGTGTAAACTTCTATATCCTAAATTCATAGTTGTTTTAATGTTTCCTCAAAGTTGTGCTCGAGTTCGATTAAGTGTTTTTGTGTCATTGTGATTTTGATTTAGATATTGGGATACATAGATTCGAACCTCAAGAACATACAAAAGAGGAAGACGCTAATGGTTATTTGGTACAACTATTCGAGAGCTTGACGGTAGCGGAAGTACAGTTCTATTTGAACTTTATATTGATTCTTTATCACTATGAGATCGATTGGGGATGTATAGAAGGATAAGATTGTCTTCATTCTTCCTCGAAACATCAATTAGCCAATCGAAACTTAAAAGTTAGATTATTGCCTCAACTTTAGAGTGGTGGAGAAAATGTTAGATGGTTTCACTTTTGGTTATTGGGACGTAAGAGAATGATTGAGTTCAGACAATGGTGAAAGTAGAATTTTTTTTTCACAAGGACGTTGATTAATTTTGATTTGTAATGTCTATCAACTCGTTTTATAAATTTTATTTTTAAACTCAAAGAGTTTTAATTCTCAATCCCTTGTGCTCACTAACCCTAAAAATGGACTGGTCAAATAATTATAATTAATATGGTTAAAAATGTTAAATCTAACCATATCCTAAAACTATAAAGCTAACACAGCCATATATATAAGTTTACATCTTTAGTATTTAGATATAAGCTTAAAATATAAATAAAAAAACTGTAAAATTAATAAATTCAAAATAATAAGTATGTGTCTCTAGTATTCAAATAGAGTTCAAATAAAAAAATAAAAGATATAATTTTACTTTATGTTCTAAATTTAACAAAAATAATAAAAAATAAATATTATGTATTCTCGATTGAAAAAATTATAATGTATTATTATATCATTTTAATTTTTAATTAAACTAGATTGAAAAAGTGAAATAATAAAACAAAAAAGTTATTTTATTTTCTGTTTTCCTTGGATTTGAAATATAAGCCGGAAAGAAAGACGGTTAAAAAAATTCTTCATTCCAATATTTTTACCGTTTTACGTCAAAAGCATTCATGAACAATTCCTTACCCGAAAATAAACAATAAGGACTAACATCAAGTAGATAAATAGTGAATTAACTTTTCTAAAAATCAAGTAGATGTCAATTAAATCCCCACTTTCAGATTTGACGTGGAAGTATAGACTTTACCTACTGGCACTAGCATAATTTCTAGTGCTGGAAGTGGTCCATTCGATCCTAAAAGGTTTATTTTAATTTCAATTTGATCTATAATTGGGCTAATGGGTCAATTGTTATTGTTAATAAAATAATATAATTGCAACTGATGATATTTGTTACTTTTATCAAACTTAGCATTGGACCAACCGCAATATTGTGTTTTATAGATATATCATATTTGTACTGTAAAGATAGAATTGAAAATCTCTCTTGATTGTCAAACCTCATATTTCTATATATCTGGAATAAAAAACTAAATTCTTCCTCCAAATCCTTTATTAAAAAAGAAACTTATAAGAAAAAACAAATCAAAAAGACACTAGAAAGCCACATACCCAATGTAAGCTACATTTTACCTAATCCTAGTGGCTGGTGTGATACTTCTAAAATCCAACTTTACCGATAACAGATTCTCACGATTACCAAAAAAACCATCAAGACCCAAATTGGGCTTTGGATTTTAACAAGAAAATTTCACAAAATAAAACCCTAACATTGAGAAAAGAAAAGGAAAAATAAACTTGAGTAGACACAGATGCATGAGCAATCATAGGAATGAAAAACAATCTAGATGGTGTTCTTGTTTAATGGTTCCCATATACACAATGGGCCAATATTATGAATCAACTCATGGGTTCTGCAGGGTTAACCGAACCTGAAACCCATGTAAATCTAGATTTCTTTCTACCCAACTCGATAGATGTGTTTGATAGTTCCAGGGCTCATCATCATCTGTGGTGTGTGTTTCCAGCACACAAGCAAAAATAACCCAGAGAGATAGAAACCCAAAAGAAAACAATGTTATGAAGACGAAAAAAGAATATTGAAAACAACATTCATAACAGGATATAACAGTTACAGTTGATTTCTATCACCGAATGCTCAAAAATATTACTCTTTTACCTTCAGCAATGCCTTAACAAGACTATAAATGTCATTTTCATTTCAACAAACCAGACGATGAAAGAAATCGCAATGCCTGGTTCGAGTTGTCCAAGACTGCAGAAGATCTTGGAACCTGCATTTTCCTTTTCTTCAAAAACTCCAATGAGTTTTGTAAGCATGCAGGAGGTGGTATGTCCTTCAGAATAACCGGCTCCATCCTGCGTAAGCAATTAGAAATAAAATGGTTATTTACTTACTTTTACCTGCTCAGAAATCATTTAATCATTCAAATAAAATACCCCGAGTGTTTGACTTTCTTCTTTCTTGGTTTCTTCTCGGACTTTTCTTCCTCTGAGTCTGAGGAGAAAACTTTCCTGTATGAGAAAATGCACTCTGGTTTGTTAAAATCCAATAAAAGAAGTGAAAGTTGAAAAACGGTCAAGAATCAAAGTGAATACTTCTCATTAGCAGCAAGCAATTTTACAATGTCATCTGGAAGCATTCCTTTATTTGACGGTGTTTCTATTTCCTCGGCATCTGGGATGTTTTTGTCCGGACGAGGTTGACGTGGCGTTAACTTTTCAGCCCATTTCCTGCGGCGTTCTTTGACTTCACGCAAAACCCTGAATAAACAACTTCTTTCATGTAAAGCTGAAGCAATATGGTTTATAAAGAAACAAGCATGCAACAAATCGGATTCCTCATTACATTGTTGGTGCTTTGCATACATTAGAAATCATACCAATGTTACAACTTACAACCGACTGTATAGTTAAAAAAAGAAAGAAAAAAGAACTTAACGAGTTAATTACACTAATAAAAACAATAACTGGATAATTTAAGGATCACCATTTGGTTATAATACCTAAAATATAAAAAAACAGCAACGAAAATCAAAGCAAGACAGCAAAAACTACAAGACAATGTCCAACGGCAGCAAAAGAGTTACAAAAACAGCAGCATACAGTGCTTATGCATATCCCCAGCAATTGTGCCTAGTGAACACCAATTTGACTTAGCTCCCACTTGGCACAGGGTCTGCGGAGGAGCAGAATCGCTTTGCAATCTAAAGTACACAGCCTTACCCTACACTTTATGTAGGAGGTTATTTCCCACGGCTTGAACCCTTGACCACAAGCTCACAAAGCACTAACCTTACTAGTTGCTAGTAAACTAGTAAATATAATACTATTAATAGTCACGAGCTTTGATTTTCCTAAATCCTCAAAGTTTTGCTAGTTATATGAGAATTAATATCAAGCAATAAAACCCTAACTTTATTTTATTCGAGACTGTACAGAAACTTGCGATTCAATTATACACGTGAATAGATTTAAACCAGCTGATTTAACTATAAGATGAAAAAGATTCTTTGATCTTTTCTGGGGTAAACATAGACAGATTGATCAGTAGTCTTCATTCATACGATTACATCGACTGGGTAAATGGAGGGCAAGAAAAGTGAAAATATTTTAGGGAAAGAGGGGAAACGTAGGAGACCAGAGTCAATAAGAATGGCTCATCACCTATTTCAATACCCAAGTTTTACAGGAATAGCTCATTACTTAAGCAGTTAAGCTAACGGGTAGCTATTTTTCTAAAGAACAACTTTTTAGTCCTAAATATCACCTATCAAGCATCAAGTTGGATTTGAACCCACACCACTTTTGAGGGGAGTAATCATTAATACCACTAAACCCCAAGGCCTTGGCTGACTAACAGGTATCAAGTATACTCTACCAACCAACCTAAATGGTTTCAACTTCCATTCTTAGGGCTTATTACCCTTAACCAAGCCCCACCTTAATCTAATGCAGGTTTATGGAACAAAGTTGCAGGGTACATAACACTGAACAACATTAAAGTGGACAATCACCAAGAGTTCACTAGTCTAATTGACATCTTACATCCTCGGTAATGCAGAAGCCAATCACCCAATTCAGGACTGCCACCACAGTTATGATGTTTGCTAGCAGGAAGTTCTACAATTCAAATGCAATTCAAGGGTTTACACAAAACTGTAGCAACTTCCTGTCACGCCAACGATCTAACCCTCTAATCTCAAGAGTACACAATATATGTTTAAGCATGCACTCTGAACTTCGCAACACAAACTAAAAACTCATAAGAATAAAAGTTTTCACGCCCAAAAACAAATTCTCCACCGCCCAGCAGCAAAATGAAGTTGATAATGAGAATAATAAACCATCGATTTGAGTGTGAGAAAAAGCAAAAGCAGAGAAGATAATACCTGGCTTTGTTTTCTTTCTGAATCGTTCTTATCTCTTCGTCCTTTTGTATGGCCTGTATATCAGGTTACGCATTTTGGTTCAGAAATAACAGAACAAAAAAGTTGTTTAGGATCGATAGCGATGAAGCAATGAACGATGAAGTCAACCTGTTCGGCGGTGAATTCCTCCGGAGCGTCGGAATCACTGTCGTCTCTCGCCGACATCTGTGAAGCGCAGTGGCTATCTAGTCACGGAGCTAGGGTTTACGATATACGATTAGGGTTTTGTTTTGTCCCCTTGCTTATGTTGAGGGCCGAAGGTCGGATCTATACTTGAGTGTGTTTGGTGTTGAACGAGAGACGAAAGAAACTATAACAAAAGAAAAAAAAACTTAATTAATTTACAAATTTTCAAAATAAGTTAAAAAAAAAACGTTTTGAATTAACTCCGCCACCCCTGTTACTACTGCCTCAAACACTTCAGCTGATACGTGCTACTTCCTAAGTTCAATTTCATAACATTCATGTTTCATTTGTTTAGTTTCATGTTTTATTTGTTTCTTAATTTGTTTTATTTATGTATGCATGATTTCCATCATCTTAGGTAGTGGGTTTAGTTAGCGGTTTAGTTTTCATCTTTTGTATTTTTAAGAGTTTGTACGTAAATTGTTAAAGAAAAAAAAAGTTGGATCAAAAGTTTGTGTCTTTATTCTTTCATATTTGTTCTTTGGAGCCTAACCCACTCAACGAGTCTATTGGGAGATTGATCATCTCGAATCGGTCTCTATCAATAGTGCTTTTATTTCTCGTCCTCTCCTTCCCGCAATGAACCACCGTCACTGGATGAAACGCTTGCTCGATCACAACAACTCTTGGATTTTGTCACAGAACGCCACCCGAATCGCCACCAACTTCCGTCGTCGAGTTGTTTCACTCTCTGCTGATAAAAATCTGTAATCAAAGCTAGCCTCGATAGTATGACCACCCAAATTACGACACTACGTCCCATCTCCGTTGATACCAAAACATATCCACAATCTCCCGAATCCACCACCATCACCGCTTCTGACAAAGACTGCCCCCGACTGCCATGGTTGCCTCCTTCATACACCTCTTCACCCACCCCCGCACAAGCCACCAGAGTCACCATTCTATCCATAAGCCTAGCCCCGTCTCTACCGACACTAGCCCTGTCACCAACGCCTATGCCAACCTGCTACAACCCTAAACCTGTCTACTGTTATGTTCCTGCCAATATGTGTACCATCGTCGCTACCAAAATTCGCATACTCAACCAAACAAACCGTATTATCATCAACCCTCCTCTTGGCATTAACATGGGTTTTGCACTTCCACTTTATATATATTAAAGATTTCGGTATCCACATGGTGACAGAAGACAGATTCTCGCTAGAGCAACTGAGAGATGGTTCATGCGAAAGACGAGAGTGGTGACCACCTTGGCGTCCACTTTGGCGTGTAGTTACGACTGCTCCGAATGCCTATGATAGAGTCAAATGGCGGCTACAGTGGAGAACCAATCTCGTCCTTGAGGACAAGGTTGTTTTTTTAAGGCAGGAGTATTGCTATGTGCCACTCCCCACGTTCAATTCCATAACATCCATGTTCCATTTGTTTAGTT
The DNA here is from genome assembly GCA_024085815.1 of Flaveria linearis. Taxonomy (NCBI): domain Eukaryota; kingdom Viridiplantae; phylum Streptophyta; class Magnoliopsida; order Asterales; family Asteraceae; genus Flaveria; species Flaveria linearis. The sequence goes on along the minus strand of CM044016.1, from coordinate 40,004,403 downwards.
TTATGCTTTACTTGTTTCTTAATTTGTTTTATTTATGTATTTCAATTCCATAACATCCATGTTCCATTTGTTTAGTTTCATGCTTTACTTGTTTCTTAATTTGTTTTATTTATGTATGCATGATCTCCATCATCTTAGGTGGTGGGTTTAGTTAATGGGTTTAGTTTTTATCTTTTGCATATTTAAGAGTTTGTACGTAAATTGTTAAAGAAGAAAAAAGTCGGATCAAAAGTTTGCGTCTTTATTCTCTCATCTTGTTATTGGGAACCTAACCCACTCAACGGGTTTATCGAGAGATTGACCATCTAGAATCGGTCTCTATCATTCCCTCACAAACCGCTATCATCCCCTTCTCATCTGCCACCCACTCCGCCACATCCCTACCGAAATCCACCTCCTCGTCGTTGTCTTCCACCTTGGCCCATCGGCCTTCCGAGAGGTTTGAGTTCATGAAGTTTTTTAAGGTAGACGGGTGTTGATGAGGGATATCGAATGGGGGGAAGGGAACGAGCGCGTCTTACAGGGTTTGTGAAATTACTGTTTCGTCCATGGGTTTTGTATTATATAGTAGTAGAGATACAATCCTTAACATGATAATCTTTAACGTATTTGAAACAAAAGTCAATAAAAATATTAATAGTAAATTACCATTTGCATCCCTAACATTTGTATATTTTAATCGTTTGTATCCCTATAGTTTCTAAGCCTCGATTTGCATACATGACGTTTATATTTTTAACCATTTTACATCAGTAATGCTTTTATTATGTAACTATTTAAATTTAAATGACTAATGGTGTTAGTCAAGTCTGTTAATCGGCTCCGCATCGTTTGTCTTTTCTAAGGATTTTTTTTCTTTTAATGCTATTTTTTATAATTCCATCCATTCTCATTTACAATCATCTTACCATCATTCACCGTCATCATTTGAACCATCACCACCACCACCAACTACACCCACTAGCCCGACCATCACCGACAATCATCCCCACCAGCCACCAAACCTTACCCTACTGTTAGTCACAACCCATCCAACCACCATCATCGTACCACTATAATCACAACCCACCACACATTCGACACCACCAACCCCCACCTCCAACCACCGCCACCATCTCAACCTTTTTTCACAAATATGTGAGAGAGAGGAGAGGGTGTGTGTGTATATATATATGTACATATATATATATAGAGAGAGTGTGTGTGTGTGTGTGTGTGAGAGAGAGAGAGAGAGAGAGTGAGAGAGACGGCAGTGGTGGTTGGTGGCTACATGGTGAGCGACGATGCATGGTGGTGGTAGTGCTGGTTGTGGTATGGCGGTGGTGGCAGCAGTGGAGGAGGAATACCATAAAAAGATAGAGTGGAGAGAGAGCGAGGGATGCGAGGGTGGGCAGTGGTTACATGGCGAGTGACGAAGGTGGTGGTTGTGATCTAGCGGTGGTAGTGGTAGTGTTTGTGGACTACCGAGAAAGAGAGAGAGTAGAGAGAGTAGATAGAGAGAGATGAGAGAGAGACGATAGACGGAGGTAAGGTTGATGATGATGTTAATCACATCAGATGTGGGGTGGATTTTAATAAAGTGGGGATTGAGGCTATTTTTATTAATGTACATAAAACTAACTGTTAAATCTAACGACGTTAGGGTTAGGACTCAAATGAAGACAAAAAATTAAACATTAGGGGGTAAATCGAGGTTTTGAAATTCCAGGGATGTAAACAATCAAAATGGAAAAACGTCAGGGATGAAATGGTAATTTACTCAAATATTATCTATTCTTTCTATTTATTCGCTTTTGTCGGTGGGAACAGTATTCAAAATCAAAACCCTAAACCACCACCACAAGCCATTACAAGAAAGAGGAGCTGGAGAGAGCTTGAGAAAGAGGAGCTGGAGAGAGCTCGAGAAAGAGGAGCTGGAGAGAGCTCGAGAAAGAGGAGGTCGGTCGATCTGCAGCCGCACGACGACGATTACGGCAGCAGCCGTCCGACGACAAAAATTCTCACTTTGCTATCAAATTCAATCATTTCTCCGTCATCTACACACCATCTTCAACCAATTGAAGAACCCTTTGCTCATTGACAATGGCGGCGACGGCAGCGGCGACGGCGGCAGCATGGCAGCCTCAAGAAGGAGGGTTTAAGGAGATCTGTGGGTTACTTGAGCAACAGATTTCTCCGTCATCTGATAAATCTAAGATATGGCAACAGCTTCAGCACTACTCTCAGTTCCCTGATTTCAATAATTATCTTGCATTCATCTTAGCTCGAGTTGAGGTAATTTGGCCTTTTTGTTTAGTTTCATTTTGGTATGAGTAATTGGTTGGTGGTGTGTGAGGGTTTGGGTAGGTTTGTTGGTGTTACCTTGTGTTGTTTTGATTGTAGTTCATCATGGAGACATCATGCTTTGTGGGTTCTGGTTTAATGATTGTGGGTGTTTTTGGTTGATGTGATAAATTGTTGATGACGGTTGTGTTCCTGATTGAATGACTTTTTGTGTACTGCTGCTGTGGTTACTGGACCTAATTTGTGTCTTTTACTATATATTAGGATGTTAAAAGTGGAACTTTTTAAATCTCAATTGCAATCTGATTGGGTTATGTTGACTGAGAAGAACCACATAGACCTTTGAACGTCTGAATTCGAGATATGTAGCAAAAGAAAGCTTTGAGTGAGTGGAATTGTTGGACATCTTAAGCTTGATAGAAATAATGCGAGGAAGAGCCTTATCAAAGATGCATGAGTTAGAGTTATTCCTCTCAATGTTGATAATGTTGGAAATTCAGCATTTGATTGGAAGTTGTAGAATGATTGCTATCTTTAATTTTCATAATTTCATCTATATTTCTATTTTTTTTGTCGTTGAAGATGGTATTACTCTCTCCTGGCTGGAAGTCTCTGTCTTATTGATCATAACATTAAGTAGTGACACTATTTATGTCATGGATATGGGTTAGCTAAGGGTCAATTGAGCATTTTTGTTTTTCCCTTCAGTTCTTGCTATTTGTTTCAAGAAACTAAGAGGGTTATAGGGCTATTGGCCATTATACGCTGAAAAAGTTCCAATTGCCAAAATTCAAAAAACTACTGAGTACCAAACAACTTAACATGGTTTAAAAAAATAAAAATAGACTTTAAGCATTTGATATTTCACAATACAGCTGTAAATAATTTCCTTGGAGTTTTCCATTTGCAGCTTTGGTTGAGTGGCATAGTCATCATTTATTTTTGCTTGATACAAGATTTTAGCTACTAGGGGTAATCATACTTTGTAAGTTGTTTTTGAATGTAAGATAGTATGGGGCGTTACCTAAGATTTAGTAAACCATTGAAGGTACTTGCTTAGTTGCTTCTTAACATTTTTTTGTTGAAAACATAAATCAGATAGATGGTTCCTTTATATTACAATGTCGAAGACTCTTAAAGGTACTCCACAATCAGTTTCTTTTTTCTATGAAGTAACTATGGTTGATCAGTATATAAATTACTTATTATCTTAGACTAGTAGTTTGATTAATGAATTTCATATATTTACATGTTTGACTCCCATGCATGCTGGACTTAATCGGGTTTGTTCACATGTAACCGAATAGGTCGCGGTTCAGTGTTACCGGCTAACTTGGTTTGAGTTGGTTTATTTTTAATTGTTTAGGGTTATTATTTGTTTATGGTATGGTATCTTATATTTGTATGCTTATTTTAGGAGGTTTATTGAGTTTTTTATTTAGTTCAGAACCTTGGACTTCGTCTTCAGTTGTAAGTTAAATATTTGATTAATTTTACTATAGGAAATATAAACCTTTTTTCTAATAGTGTTTTTTTGTCCGGCAGTCACATGCATCGCATGATAGATTTGTAAGTTGATATGTCTCTTTGGTAAAGAACAAAGCATAGCAACGCCTAATGATAGGATAATTATCAACCTATGATATTAGAAATTGTTATCTTCTGCTTTTAATGCGTTCAATTACCGGGTCTTGTGTTAATTGTTTCAATCAATCTGATCATAATTGTTTTGTGTTTATGGTAGGAAATGTGGCTAAGAAGGTGGAAGATGTGATGCCTATCGCCACTGGTCATGAGCGTGAGGAGCTTGAAGCGGAGCTTGAAGCGGAGCTTGAGGTTAGTTTTTGTTGATATGTGGTTTGTTGATTTTTGGGATGAGTTATGGAGATTGATGTTGTTTGTTGTTTGTTTGGTGTGATTAGGGGCGAGATATTTTGGATATCAATTTTCCTGAAGGTCCGTTTGGTACCAAGGTAAGATTCTGATCGTAGAGACATGTATGATATGGTTCAATAATATGAATGGATTCAGTTATGCAATTTGTTTAGCTATAGGCATTCTTGTATTTAAATGGTCTAAGCATAAAACATATGATGGTAGATGTGTATTAAATCGATAACCGCCTGGGGGGAAGGGGCATGATTAGGCAAAGGCCATGTGTTATCCATGATTCATTAGTGCTAAAGTTAGGTGTAGCTTTAATGAACTTGAATGGTTGAGTTAGTCCCTGATGTTGAGGCTTTTTTCTTGAAAGCAATAGATGAAACTATTAATGTATAGATTTAGTTGTAAAAGTTTAAGTAAATATTCATTTATTGCCATGTCTTTGAGCAGTGATAAGACTTTGTGGCATTTGCATGAAAATGTTGTGCGATTTATGACTCTATTAAATTTGAACATATCTCTTGCCTATGTATTAGTGGGAAATGAAATATTACAAGTTTGCTCTAAGCACAGGGTTGTTATGATAATCTAATTCGGATGACAATTTAGAGGTGTTATATCGCCAATACAGCTATGTTGTGTCTGGTGCTTAGGCATGATAGTTATTAAGATGGTAGAATTTTTGTTCAAAGTGGATGGATAAGCATAGTTAGCTACTCCCCTCATACTAGAACAAAGGAAAAATATCCGTTGTCGTGCAATTATTTGTGTCTATGTTTGGCTCTGTAAATTTCAGTGTAAGATAAGAGGAATAAATTAATGTGAGATCTCTTTCTTATTTTCATGGTCAGACTTGCAACAATCCAACATGTTTATATTTACATACTATTGGTGCTGAAGAAGATAGTTTTGGTAAAGATGAAGCAGCTGCAGTTCATACTAGGTATTATATGCACACAATTGACTTCCTTTTCTTATATTGCTATTATAAAGTTGAGATTCTTTAAAAGTTTTGCTAATTCAGCTTCTCACACCATCCTTAGAAATTTCTATTGTGCCAACCTTAATGATGTTCTTTTTTGCTAATAATATTTGTATTTCAGGCATAGAGTTCAGGAAATAGTTGGTGGCACCAAATATGTGCATAGACGCTCGGGAAGCATGTTGCCACCGCCTGTTGTTGAGCAATTAAATAACCAGAATGCTTCAGCTGAGGATCCTGTGTCTAACGATGGCATGAAAGTAAGACATTTATAATTATATCCTTATACACAGACGGGCTGACATTTAACTGTCACATACACATGTTCGTGTTTCTGATACATTTATGATGTTTATGTTCAGGATGTGGGTAATGCAGCCGTGGCTTCAGGTGATCACTTGCCTATCAAATCGTCCAAACAAGTGACATCTTTTGTAGATATGGATAGTAAGCATGTTGAGATTGAAAGCTCAGATTCAGTTTTATACAAATCATCAAACCCTTGCCAACTTGTGATGCATTGAAAGTTTTAATTGGTAATGAATCATCAATATTGTATCTTTATTGTGAAGGGGAATTTCTATCCCCTTTCTTCTCAAAGACACTAATCTTTTAGTAAAACCCTTATTCTCTTGCAGATGTGAGAAACCATCCTGTCTTAATACACTGCAAACGAGGAAAGGTATGTTGTAAATTGTCTTTAAGTTTAGAAGAAGAATTTGTGCAAAAAAATAATAAGACAAAGGTTAGTATTTATAGGTAGTGAAATGGGGGTCATGAATGAGAAATTTTAATGACCACAATTAAGATTGGGGGTTATGGGTGGGTTCTAAATGACTCTTGCAGATGTGAGAAACCAACCTGTCTTAATACACTGCATACGTAACTCCTATCACCACACGTTCCTGCTGCAACGCGCGGGCGTAAATACCTAGTTTATATTATACTAATTTGTAACTTCTTTATGCACAATGATATGTTCCTTATGCTTAGGGTGTTTTTCTAAAAAAAATTGATTTTTCACTTCTAACCCAAACCTTCTAATCTTTTGGAATGTAAGCTCACATATTTTATTTTTATACATCTAACCCAAAACTTTTCATGTTTTGCAATTAAACACTACAACTTTTTTACTTAAATATTCATTTTATATTTCGTTATAAGTTCTACAAGTTAACACGACGTAACATGCATGTGTCGTTCAATATTTTTACGTTAAGCTTTACATTTCGTCTAAATTTTGTAAGTTAACACTGCGTAGTATGCGTGTGTGGTTCAATATTTTTACATCTATTTTTCCTGTTGACAAGTACGTCGCAACTTGCCGGTCCTAGATCGACTTAATTATACTTTTACATGTTTTACATCTCAATTTAATTTCTTTGCATTAATACACAGCAACTTCAATTGATGGTCGCTCGCAGCGATGCGACATCGATGATGTTTGGTCTGGTTTTACGCCCCTGTCGCAACGCAAGGGGGGCTTAGTTTTAGTTAATTAACAAAATCATAATTTAGATAGGTACATCCACCCGAGAGGCATCAGGCGGAGGCCGAACACTCGTTTAGTGGTACTGTAGTATTCGTATTCGATTGAAACCGCTTGGCAAAGGGTATGGTTAGTAAAGTGAATGTGAACAATAATGTCATATTGTATGTATTTAATTATTTCAAATAAGTTAAAAATTTAATCAGGTTTATACAAATACCCTAATATGTTAACAGGTTTTTCACTGGTTAAGACACGATTATAATCGTGTCAGCCTGTTAGTGACACGAAATCTATTAAACTTAAACATAAAACATGTTAACTTCTTGTCATGCCGTGTCATATTAGCATGTTCATGATAGAATTTGTCAGCCCTAATTTTGTTATTGTGATGTAGGTTTTCTTTAAAGTTTGTGTACTTCGAGCAGGGTACGTGGTGTTAGTCTTGTGATACTAAAACTTGATTTTATGATAAAGTGAAAAGTGAGGATGGAGGATTGGATTGTTTTGTGGTGATCCATGTCGGTCATTGTTCGGACCGGTCAATTCATCAATATTATTGTTTGGCACGCAAGATGCTTACTCCTATGGTGATCATAGGCCAAGGATTGGACCAACCTCTAACCAACCGGCGCTGAAATGAAACCGAATAAAATAAAAAAATAGGAACCAAAGATCGTACTGATTTTGTACGTATCGGGTCGGTCTCGTCTGCTTAAGAGCGGTTCATTAGTCCAGTCTTGACTATAATGGGCGAGTGAACAAGGGATGATACCCAAACATCTTTTGATCTTTAATCACAGATTCCAATCGACATTAGGACTAACATAACAGGTCAATCACGAGACGATAAGCCACGACGATTTGAGATGCTAGACACGAATGCAACTTGATAACTTATCGTGTTATTTTTATTTCAAACATGAACATGAACCTGTTAATAAACAGGTAACATAATATGACTTGTTTAAAAACATGTTTAAAGACACATCTAAATATCACATATTCAGAACTAAAACTTATGCAAATAAAGATTATTTTTAACTTTGAAACAAGATGCTTATGTAAAACGATGAGATTATATTTTATTGAAACTATTTTGATTCTATTTATGCTTCTATTATTTGCCATAGGCGCCGAGCTTTATGGCTAGATGCGATCACCCCACCACCATTGACATCGACACTCCAGTAGGGGCCAATACTTCAGACATATAGTAAATTGAAAACCACCTTGATCATAGACGGCGACAATGTGGCAAGAAGAATGGCGGTGGTTGTTATAGATGTACCTTAATCCATGGCAGGGCGGTAAATAGAACACAATGCTTGCCATTGCAGACGCGATGGTTGTCGTTGAACTACCTTAATCCACGATGTTCATTGACATCGTTGTGGATCGGTGGCTAGGAGCCACATGCATCGTGCGTTGAGTGTTGGCTAAGGCTTGGTGGTCAGGACGTCGGCTGTGCGGCTATGTGTCTGGTGGTTGATGAATGAAACTCAAGTCTCAGAATGAGATTTGTTTGTGGGATGCGGTAAGGATATCTAGAACTATTTTAAAACAAAAAAAAAACAAACGTGTCTTTAACAGATCCTTATCAGGTTATCATGTATTTTAGATGTTCAGACATGATTTTAATTGTCTAAATATGTCGACCTGTTAATAACACGAATCCTGTTAAGATCACCTCATTATCTTTAGGTGCAAACAAGAAAATACAAGTACCAAACCAGAAACTACACAACCCAGGCCCGCTCACTTCTCCGCCAATAAGGGTTTTAACTTTTCAGTATTGAAGCACAAAAATACATATCAAAGCTTGAAGCTCGAAACTAGAGTGTCATTCACCACCAATTCAAAGGGTTTTCACTCCATTTCACCTTCATCAATGGCGGACGAAGCTCCGACTTCACAAAACCCTACACAAAGCGTAGATCAAACACAAGCTTCTGTTGATGCGACAATCAATTCCACAGGTTTGGGTGGCACAGCGTCTTCGTGCGACAACAGCAGCGTCGTCGAGACATCGGCCGATGGAGAAAAAGAGAAGTCGCTTGAGTATGCGGAGAAGCTGATGGAGAGAGGATCGAAAGCTAACAAAGAAGAGGATTACGCTGAAGCCACTGATTGCTTCAGTCGTGCCCTAGAAATCAGGTGAGGGTTTTCTAACTTGTAAGAATGTTTTGATTCAATTAAACGTGTATTTATTCACCAGTTTGTAGTTGTTATTTCATTGCTTTGTTAAAGCTAGCTTTTAGTTCAGTTGAAAGTGTATTCTGTAAGTGAGTGAGCACTGATTTTGATGTATTTGGACGAAGGACTGAAATTCATAGGAGCAGAACAAAGTTATGTACTTATGTTGATTTAGAAGTTAGAACAGAATAACTTGTAACCTGTGGTTGTATGTGGAACTTTGGATGCTAACATCTGCTGCGAGAATAAATATATATGCAACTTTAAGAGAGATGGATGGCAGTTATTGATGTATAAAACAAAGGTTTTTTTAAACCTTTAACTCTTATATAGCGGTGTCAATTGAAAGCCTTTCTTTATGGAGTTTATCATTCTGTTAAAACTTTTTACATAGGTTTGGTTGAGCATAAAGATTGCTTGTTGTTTGTAATTGATGTTCTATAATCTCTCGTAGTTGGAAGAAGACACCCAAATAGGCTTTTATCTAGGGTTTATAGGTTGTCTAAGGTTTTCTCACCTGTATATATTGAGGGTTTATCCACCTCAACAGGCATTCTGATATTCCTATATACTAGTTTTACATGTTCCAAGACATCAAATTCTGATTTTAGTATAAAATGTAAAATTGACATGTGGACATGAGGGATATTGGTTGAATGGAAATTATAACTTGAAATGTTTAGAATATGTGACATGGTTGTCAATAGTGACTGTAGCGGGCGCTATAGCGCGCTACGTCACGTACAGGGGTAGTGGCACTACAAGGTGGTTAGCGGTGTAATAGCGACAAGTAGCAATATATCTTTTTCTTTTAATTGAAAATATAAAATTAAGACCACCAAATGGTGTTTTCCCCATCAATTCAGCCGCTCCCAACTTCGATTCTCTCATTATTGGCTCCCATCATCGACATCGGTCGATGATGATGATGATGATGATCCGGAATGGCGGAATATGAAGATTTAGATGATTAGTAATGGACTGTTTTACCTATTTTGGTGGTGTTTGCCCAACTTTTGTACTAATTTATCGTTAAACATGTTTATTTTACTGAATGTACATTATTCTTTTAATTTTCAAGTACTTTATTGTTAAATACAAAATAGCGGTCGCTATCCACTACGTAGCATATAGGTAGCATGTTTGCTATTTACTGCTATTCGCTATTGACAACTATGATTTGTGATTTGAGTTACTGAGGATGTTATTTTTTCTTCTTATGTATCTTGATCAGGGTTGCACATTATGGAGAGCTTGCACCTGAATGTGTTAGAGCATATTATAAGTATGGTTGTGCACTTCTCTACAAGGCTCAAGAAGAGTCTGATCCATTGGTATCAGGTGCTGTTTCCAAGAAAGAGGCGAGTTCTGAACATGATTCTAAAAAGGGAGCAGCTAATGGTGCTGATGGTGGGGAAACTTCTGTTGCAAGTGATGCCAAAGAAGTGCCAGAAGACGGTTAGTAACATCAATGATGTATTTAGATCAATGCAATATTAACAAGAGATAAAACTGGATTTTGATTTGCTAGATATAAATAGTTATCATACTTTGTTGTTGTCTTCAAAATATGCACAATGTAGGTGATATTGTTTGTTTGGTTTTCTGGGATGTTAGATGGTGGTGAGGAGGAAGAAGATGAAGCTAGTGATGCTGAGGAGGATGAATCTGACCTGGATTTAGCATGGAAAATGCTTGATGTTGCAAGGGCAATTGCTGAGAAACAACCAGGTGACACAATGGAGAAAGTAGACATTCTTTCAGCTTTAGCAGAGGTAGCTTTGGAGAGAGGTATGCATACTTTGGTAACTGCATTTATTTGATGACTTTTTAACTTGTGATCTTACTATAAGTCTTAATTTGCATATGTCTTCTTTTTACAGAGGATGTTGAAACTTCCCTTAATGATTATTTGAAAGCATTATCAATGTTGGAACGCCTAGCTGAACCAGATAGCCGTCATATAGCTGAACTGTATCCTTTTTTAAGATCAGTTTTTTATTACCTTGAAGCGGTCATTTAGCTTTGTAGCTTCATGTCTGATGAATGATGATGCACCTTCCTTAATACGACAATTACAGAAATTTCAGGATATGTTTATGTCTAGAAATTGGTTCAAAGGGTGAGGAGGCAATCCCATATTGCCAAAAGGCTATTTCAGTTTGCAAATCTCGTTTGCAAAGACTCAAAAGCGAGATAGAGAGTTCATCTGGTTCTATGACGTCAGCCAATCCTGAATCAGCAGGCGTTCTTAGCCGACAATCTTCCAGTGCTTCACAAACAACTGATTCTGTTGCTGATAAAGAAAAAGAGATTGAGATTCTCACCGGTCTTTCTACCGAACTTGAAAAGAAGGCAAGTATTTTACCCTTCGGTTTTTTCTTTGCTCGATATGTGTTGGATTTATCCATGATTATTGTAAAATTTGCAGCTTGAGGACCTTCAACAGATAGTGTCAAATCCATCGTCTATACTATCTGATATACTGGGAATGATGGCTGCCAAGGCAAAAGGTGCTGGTGCTGGTGCTGGTGCTGGTGCTGGTGCTGGTGCTGGTGCTGGTGCTGGTGCTGGTGCTGGTGCTGGTGCTGGTGCTGGTGCTGGTGCTGGTGCTCGTACGGCTAGCAGTTCTGGGTTCGGGTCTCCTGCCGTCTCAACAGCTCAACCAAATGGTGAATCGGGAGTAACGCATCTTGGGGTCGTTGGGAGGGGAGTGAAGCGAGTGTCGATGAGTTCAGTTGAACAACCAGCTAAAAAGCCTGCATCTGATCCAGCTGCAGATAATGGTGGCAGTGCTTGAACAATTCAACTGGCTTGGTTAGTTACTTGACTCAATCATGACTCACTCCTCTTACGAATACTTTTCAGTACGTCACTTGAGGGTCACTAGCGTAATATCTTTTTCATTGTCAGCCTGTGTGGCATAAATTTTTAAAGATTGCGGTTCATGGTTAGTAAAAACACTTTTAGCATCTGACATCTCTTGTTGATTTCATCTTATATGAAATGAGTGTCTGATATATAGGCAACCTACTTGTCCTCAGGATTCCTTGTTCTTTAGAAGGTTATTACCTTCATTAACTGCTCAGTTTATATAAAACCCTTAAACCCTCTTCTACTGGACACGCGACGCATACCAACCCAGCGTCTTCTATGTTTAAAGCAACATTGAAAGTCTTCGAGCTAACACCCAGGCCTACGGGCAACACAGAGTTGTGTTTCTCGGTTGATTACTAGTTTGAAAACTCTAATAGTTGGATTTATAGTTAACTAGTTTAGTACCCCGTGTATTATACGAGTTAAATAAATAAACTATTAAATAGTTAGTAATAAAAATTAATGAATTATAAAATGATATTTAGATATAAGATATGATTGATATTACGTACAAGTGATAAAATGACGGTATCAGTTTTTGAACTTTTGTTTATTTTTTTGTTTTTCTAAAAAAAGTTGGTTTTAAACAAATTGTTTCAAAACAAACCGTTTATAAAAAATTTCTTTTTAATAATTTTTATTGTAACTTTGAAATTTAATTAATTTTGTTTCATACGAATTTATTTCTTAAAAGCCACAGTTTTTTAAATATATTGTGTTTTTTAAAAGTTTGTATATCTATACTATATATAAAGCATATGAGAGGGTATTTTAAGATACCATAAAATTAAGAACACTTACTATATTCAATGCATAAAATACAACCAATGTTCTCAGAACCGGATCGGACGTCGAACCGGACGGCTTACTGGTTTGGTGGTCGGACGGTCGGACCGGTCGGACCGGATGGACCGGATTTAACTATATTTTAATTATATTTATATATGTAATTAAATATAAGTAATTTATATATGATTTATACATATATTTTATAGTTATATATAAAACTTAACTATATTGTATATACAAAGTACTAATTTATGGTTTAACACCCGTTTTTACCACTAAAATCAAAAAAAAAAAAAAAAAAAAAAAAAAAAAATCAAAATCCGGTCGGACCCGAACCGGTCGGCCGGTCCAACCGCCGACTCGGTTCGAACCGGCCGGTTCAAAGCTCCAAAAACGAACCTATATCGACCGGACCGGACAGGCCTCCGATTCCCGGTTCGACCGGTCGGACCGGCCGGTCCGATCCGGTCCTAACAACATTGAATACAACCACTTTTAAGGGTAAAATAGTATTTATAACATTATTTACACATTACCCCTTATAATTAGTTACACAATAACCTTACATTTACTAATATTTGCATAAAGTTTTATATTATCTACCCATACACCAAAAAAACTTAATATGTTTTAAGATTTCAGCTCTATTTTTTAATCTATCACATTAAAAAACGTTTGAGATTACAACTTAACCTGTTTTTATTTTTAAACATTTTGGTGTAAACTTTTTGTTGAAACGATCTGTATTTTGTGAGGTACAATAAGTTAATTCGTATATACAAGTCGTCATGCAGAACTCATTTAATAGTTGTTTTAAATTTTAGCTTAGAAAAAACATAATAAACTTTTGTAAAACTACTACAAACAAACAAACAAACATACCCAGTAAATCCTACTCAAGAGTAGGGTCTGGGAGGGGTAGGTGGCGGCGAGTGTTTCTTCTATCTTGGGAGATAGAGAGACTGCTTCCGAAGAGACCCCCGACGGTAATGAAAACCAATAACAGTCGCAATCGCAAACATAAAGTAAGTCAGACAACACACATGTATAAATCACTTAAATACATAGAAAGTGTGTACATCAAATAAGCAGGTAGAATCACGTATAAGGGCAGAAATAGGAAGACAGGTGGGCCGCAACAGATCTACGTCTACCCTTCCTACCCAAGATCTACGTCTACCCTTCCTACCCACCGGTCCCGCTAGAAGTCCTTAATTTTAATTCTACGTCTCCACTCACTCATATCATCGATCATGTGCTCAGAGAGGTGCAAGTCTACCGTATCTCGCCTAATTATTTCGTCCCAAGTCAACCTAGGTCGGCCTCTATTCCTCCTACCCTCTACGGTGATGTTCTCTACTGCTCTAACGGGTGCTACTATCGACCTTCGCTGTAAGTGCCCAAACCATCTTAATCTTCCCCCTCTTATTTTATCTGTGATACACGCCGCCTCCAGCCTCTGTCGAATCGCGTCGTTTCTTATTCGATCCAATCTTGTGTGTCCACACATCCAACTCAGCATACGCATTTCCGCGACCTCTATTTGTCTCTGGTGCGATTTCTTTATGGCCCAACAGTCTGTTCCGTATAACATAGCTGGACGTACTGTCACTTTGTAAAGTTTTCCCTTTAATCTTGCTGGGAACCTCTTATCACACAGGATCCCTAATGCTGCTATCCATTTGCACCATCCTGATTGCACACGGTGAGCTACATCGCTGTGTATCTCTCCGTCCTCCTGGACGTACGAGCCCAGGTATTTGAACGTAGACGTCTGTGGTACCGTCATACCCTGGATGCTGATTTGTGTGTCCTCTTCAGCCTCACCACTAAAGTTACAATGCATGTATTCAGTCTTAGAGCGACTTATCGTTAAGCCTCTGCTCTCTAGTGCTGCTCTCCACTGTTCTAGCCTCTCGTTAAGCACCGTTTTAGATTCTGATATTAGGACAATATCATCTGCAAACAGCATGCACCACGGGACAGGCTCTTGTATTGACTTGGTCATCTCATCCAACACTATTGTGAAGATAAATGGGCTTAATGCCGATCCTTGGTGTAGTCCCACTTCCACCGGAAAAAAGTCTGTGTATCCGACTGGTGCTCGCACACACGTTTTTGCCCCTTCATACATATCCATTATTATTTTGATATACTTCTCTGGTACCCTTCTGAGTCGTAAACTTTCCCAAATTAGTTGACGCGGCACACTGTCATATGCTTTTTCTAGGTCAATGAATACCATATGAAGGTCCCTTTTCTTTTCTCTATATTTCTCTATTATCCTTCTTATGACGTGTATGACTTCTGTTGTGGAGCGTCCTGGCATAAATTCAAATTGGTTCACCGCAATCTGAGTTTCTCGTCTAATCCTCGTGTCAACAACTCTTTCCCATAGTTTCATCGTGTGACTCAATAGCTTTATTCCCCTGTAATTTGCACAACATTGGACATCTCCTTTTTTCTTATATATGGGGACTATGAAACTGCTTCTCCATTGCTCTGGCATCCTCCCGGTTTTGAAGATGGTGTTAAATAAGTCTGTTAGCCATTGCAGACCCTCGTTTCCCAGGCACTTCCACACTTCAATCGGTATGTTGTCTGGCCCCACCGCCTTAGCCCTTCCCATTTTCTTCAACGCTCTCGTAACTTCGTCGACTGTGATGCTTCTACAGTAACACTTGTTTTATTGGTTTGGTTGATTTGGTATATTAATCACAGTTTGTTGGTTAGGGTTTCTTATGTTGAAAAGGTTATCGAAGTAAGTTTTCCATCTCGACTTGATGTCGTTCTCCTTCAGCAATACTTTTCCATCCGCAGCCTTTATAAACTTGACCATTCTCAGGTCTTGTTTTCTACTTTCTCTTGCCCTGGCAATCTTAAAAATTTCATATTCTTCTTTTTCCGTCTCTAATCGCTTATACATTCTCTCGTACGCTGTGTTCTTTGCCTCTGACACGGACTTTTCGCCTCTCGCTTAGCCTCCTTGTATTTATCTTTTAGCTCCACTCGTTCTTCGTCATTAGTTTAGTGTAAAAGGTCTCTGAAACTTTGTTGTTTAGTTCTTATCTTCTCCTGTACGTTTTCATTCCACCACCAGGCTTCCTTATGACCTACTGTCCTATTTGTTGCAAGTCCAAGAGTTTCTTTAACTGCTTGCATAACTACAGTTGCCATATCCTCCCACATTTGGTTTGCGTCTTCCTGTGGCCCAGTTTGGATCATAGGTATGACCTTATCTCTAAAGGTGGTAATCTTTTCGTCTTTGAGCTGGCCCCATCTGATCGTAGGTCTGATTTTCTTAGTTGGTTGGACAATTGCTCTCTTCACGCGTAGATCAGCCACCAATATATGATGTTGAGTCACTACCGTCTCTCCCTGGATTGCCTTACAGTCTTTCCACGAGTTACGATCTTCTCCCCTCATCAGCATATAGTCTATCTGAGTGTGTCTCCCGCCGCTGCTAAAGGTGATCAGATGCGAATCTCTTTTCTTAAAAAACGAATTTATGATGCCCAGATCATGCGCTAAAGCAAAGTCAGGGAGCTCCCTCCCGCCGTCATTCCTCAGACCATACCCAAACCCTCCATGCACCGACGTGAATTGATCATTACCCTTACCGATATGCCCATTAAAATCTCCTCCTATGCATATTTTTTTTGTCTAGGTATGTCTCCCATAACCTGATCTAAAGTCTCCCAGAACTTATTTTTTCCGTTTCCCCTAATCCATCCTGTGGTGCATACGCACTAACTACTGCCACTACCTCGTCCCCTATTACTATTCAGAATATCATCAGTCTATCATCGTATCTTCTCACTTCCACTACATTATCCTGAAGTTCCTTAGCAACTAGAAAACCTACTCCAATTTTTGTATCATCTGACCCTGAGTACCACAGTTTATAACCGTTGTAATCTTTTGCTCTCCCACCCCGCCATCTTGTCTCCTGAAGGCACGCTATCTGAACCTTACGTTTCTTCAGCACATCTATTAACTCTAATAACTTACTAGTTAGAGTTTCTACATTCTACGATGCCACTCGTAAACTATAACCTTTTTTCTCTTTAGTAGCACCTCTCTTCACCGAACATGATCTCGGGGCAGCCAAATGCCTCCCGATATCTATATTACCGCACTAACACACCTTAAACAACCACTAAAGACGGGTCAACAAAACACGAGGTGAACACAACACAAGCCAAACGACACTTTAAACAGAACAAACATAGGCAATAGCCAAACAGAATAAACAGAAGCACCCAAAAAGGGGGATGACTCTCCCTAGATGTCGGTATTCCTAACCAAGCCAAACAATTTAAACGTAGAAATATAATTAAAGAAAAAACACGAGAATGGAACGATCTCACCAAATGTAACACCAAGTAAGATGGCCTTTGTGCGGCGTCTGTGAAAGGAGGTGCAACGTTGGGGGTGTTGGTGATGTTTGGTCGTCCGTGGAGGTGTGATGGGTGGTGCTACGGTAGGTGTGTTGGCTGCGTTGGTGGGAGGTGTGGGGGTGTGGGGGTGGCGGTTGCTAGTTGTGTAGTTTTGGTGGTGGTGGTGGTGGCTGGTTGCTAGGGTGGGGTGGGGGTTACGTTGGTTGCTAGTTGCGTTGGTTGGAGGCTGCTTTGGTTTTGGTGAGTTAGGAGATGTAGTGGAGGGGGTGTAGAAAGTGGTCGGCCGGAGGGTGTCCGGCAGGAAGGTCCGCAGGAAGGTCCGGCAGGAGGCGTTCCGGCAAAAGGGGGTGGTCGGTGGAGGGGGAGGATCGGCAGGAAGGTCCGGCGAAGTTGTTAGGCGGGGAATTTCCCTGCTTAGGTTTGTGGTCGAGGGTTAGCGGAGGGTTGGTGGTTCCGGTTTGTGGTCGAGGGTTAGCGGTCGAGAGTTAGTGGTTCCGGCGAAGGGGGAGGAGGTCCGGCAGTTGCTCCGGCGACGGTGAGGGGGAGGAGGTCCGGCTGCGAAGGTGCCACTAGTTTGTTGGCGACGGTTTCCGGTGGTCGCCGGTGTTGGTGACCGTTGGTGGTGACGGGTGGTGGTGGTCGCCGGTGGTGACCGTTGGTGGCGGCGAAGGGGGAGGAGGTCCGGCAGGTGCTCCGGCGACGGTGAGGGGGAGGAGGTCCGGCTGCGAAGGTGTTACTGCTTTGTTGGCGACGGTTTCCGGTGGTCGCCGGTGTTGGTGACCGTTGGTGGTGACCGGTGGTGGCGGTCGCCGGTGGTGACCGTTGGTGGTGATCGGTGGTGGTGGAGGCGTCGGTACCAAGGTAGTACCGGTGAGCAGTAGAGAAAGAAAGAAAGAAAGATTGAGCAGTAGAGAGAGAGTTCGCAGTAGAGAGAGAAAAAATGTAAAACTACTACAAGAATAACAAAATATTAAATGCACGTGTCAAATGTAAAATGTCATCCCGCTGTATTGCGCGGGCACCCTTCTAGTAAAAAAATTATTTCTTTACAAATTGCATATGTAGAAAGATCTTTTTTTAATTTAATAAAAAATATTTTAAATATGAAAAGAATTAAATAATATCATTTGTAGTTATGTGATATTTATTATGAGAAAGAAGCGAGAAAATAAAATTTAGGAGCTCCAGAATTATGACAAGTGACATACAAAAATCTTCTTTTATTATAAATTTTTATTATAACTTTGAAATTTAATTAATTTTGCTTCATATGAATTTTATTTCTTAAAAGCCATGGTTTTTTAAATATATTGTGTTTTTTAAAAGTTTGGTATTTTTTTAAAAAAATCTTATTTTATAAAAAAATTATTTCTTTACAAATTTCATTTGTAGAATGATCTTTTTTAATTTAATAAAAATATTTTAAATATGAAAATAATTAAATAATATCATTTGTAGTTAATGTGATATTTATTAGGAGAGAAGTGGAAAAATAAAATTTAGGAGCTCCAGAATTATGACAAATGATATACAAAAATCTTTTTTTTATTGATATTGATAGATTCAACTGTTTAAATGTTGGTTAAATATCTAAAATACATTTTATGAACAGAAAAGAAGATGTGTGTTTAAATCAAATCTAAAAGAAAGTTATTTAGTGATTATTTTATAAAAAACAAGAGATATTCAATTTATTAGATATAAAATTAAATAGTATTGTCACCAAGTGGTGCTGTCAAATAGTGTGATTAATGGTGTCGATAGCGAAAACAAACCCTAACCTAAAAATGGGAACAATAAACGACCTAAGTGTGAGGTAACATTTAAAGCATGGGGCGAGTCACGTACGTGACTATTTTGTGTTGAAGGAGACTGTTGGAAAAAGAGATGTTATTTTTCTAATAAGATTATTCTTTAAAAGTAATTTTAAAGAATATCAATTAAGTTTTGAAAATTTTGTAATTAGGTTACTCAATGTGAAAAATTATTTTAATTAGATAATTTGGCTTTTATATTTTACTTAAATTAATGGTTTTAACAAATTTTAAAACATAATTTTCTTTTTGTTTCAATTACTTTTTTTTATGTTGATGTAGAGTGCTGACGCCAATTTTTATTATTTTTTATCTTTTAATACGAGTAACATGTTTTTTAAATTTTTTAAATATAATTAAATATATTAAAAATACTGAACCTCACATATTCTTCTCCATTTCTTTTTTGACACAAAAAAGTCGATGATAGTAATCTAATTTAAGCAAAATATATATAAGTGACCTAATTAAAATACTTTTAAACCTTGCTTATTATCTTGTGCTATTTTTCTTAATATAAGAGTAATTCTAAAAAATAAATAAATAAATATAACCAAAACAAAAGGCAAAGATAATTAAGAAAAACAAATCTATCTATATTAATATACAAACAAATATTTATATACAAACATCCAATGAGCCAAATGGCATGATTTAAAGGCCGTTATTTGCCACAAATCTATATTAATACATTGCTTTGTCTAGTGTTAAAACTTAAAAGTAAAAATGGTTTGAAACTATTACTTTTTGACAAGGAAGGGAAGCTTACATCTAAAAAAAATATGATCTACAAAGAAGTTTTTACTAATTTGTAAATTCATTTTTTTATTTTTCATTTGTGTTAGCATTTATCCAAACTATTTATATTTCACATGTATCATATTTACTTATTTTTTTTAATATTATAGCATCCCGTGTGTAACACGGGTTTATAACCTAGTAAGGTATATATTTAGATTTACCCACGTCAAGATATAAGTTACACAAAAAGTTTCTTAGGTTAAATTTAGTATTATTAATATTGGGTTAAATTTATTATTATTTTGTAATGAACTTACACACTTATTATTACACACTTATTAGTTTACTTTTAAACTAGAATAAATGTTGGGAACTCAAATTAACATAACGAGAGGTAGACCTCTAAATGAACCGAATGTTCATGAACAGTTCGACGGAAAGTTCGTTTATGTTCGTTTATTTAGGTAATGAACGAACATGATAAAAATTTTTGTGTTCATTTAATTAAACGAACAAACATGAACACGTGTTTGTTCATTCGTTTACGTTCATAAACGTTCGTTTATGTTCATTAATGTATGTTCATTTATGTTTGTTCATTTATGTTCGTTTATTTATATATTAATAAAAGGGTATTATATGTTAATATTTGAAACATGAGTGTATTATGTTATACTAGAAATCTATAAGTTTAGTGTGATTTTAATTTCAAGAATACAGCTAAAATTTTCAAAATAATCATTTAAGGTTTTTTGTGTGTGTTCATTTATGTTTGTTCAGTTATGTTTGCTTATCATTGTTCATTTATGTTGGTTTATTATTGTTCATTTGTGTTCATTTATGTTCATGGAATGTTTATTTAGCTTTTTAACGAACAAACATGAACGAACACGAACATTTTATTCTTAATGAATGTACATGAACATAAAATCGTGTTCGATTATGTGTTCGTGTTCAGCAAAAGTTAAATGAACGAACACGAACATCATCATGTTTGTATTCATTCGGTTCATTTACAGGCCTAATGAGAGGAAATCAAAGTAGAAAGTAAGTAGACGTGGTTGGTTCTATTGATTCAATGGAAGGATTACACTGAAAAATCAAATCAAACAACATAGAAGAAGGTATGGGAATTCAAAGGTTACAAATTTGGGATGGGATGATTTGTCATCAACTATTTCCTTTCTCCCCCTTCGTTTTATCCTCGTTTTTTTTTTTTTTTTTAATTTTTATCTTCCCTTAATTGCTTTAAATTGTTGTGCCGCCTGAACTGGGCTGATAAGTTGGATTTTGTTGGGCTCGGTTCATAACATTATGTCTTCGATATTACTTGAACCATCTTCGTTTAAAATGGACATAATAACATCTTAGTATCATTAAACTAAACTAGTATTAAGATCCCCCGCCTAGTGGCGGGGGCGCCAAACTGTGACAAAGTAGTTTCGAAAAGCGAAAACGAAAATGGAACATAGCGATAATCGACGTCATTCAAATATTTATATAAAAATATAAAATCGTTACAAATCCATATGTTACGGCAAGGTTTCTTATAATTTTAAGAACTTTATCCCTACTACTATATATTCAAAACCTATGGGTACATTGGTAATTTTCTATTTTTGTAAGAAACATAAAACAACTATTTAAGCATATTGTACAAGTGTTTTATGCAGGTGTTTCTAAATTGTCATCATTTAATAAACTTATTCTAATTAATACATGAGTTAATGCATATGATTAAATTCATTATATTAAGTATTTCTTTATTTATAATAATTTAAATTAATATTATATTTATATTTTTCATTTATATTTTTACTATGTAAAGTAAGTATTATATTATTAACTAATACTATTTACCAAATATTTACATAGTTATAATAATAATAATAATATCAGTATTTAAGGCTAACTGAAAAAGAAACTTAGTAGCACACGCGCATCACGCGAGCCAATTCATTATACATAAAATATAGAAAGCAATAATGAATATTTATATTATCTATACTATTTATAAAACATTTTAGGATGTCATTCATCGAGTTGTTCCAAAGAATCAAAACGGCCGGTGATT
>CM044016.1:39940374-39972874 GCA_024085815.1 Flaveria linearis | reverse complement strand
GCTCGGTTTGGCCATCGGTTTGGGGATGGTAAGCCGTGCTTAAATCCAATTGTGTGCCCAGAAGTTCTTGCATAGTAGACCAGAAGTGAGAAGTGAATCGAGCGTCTCGGTCGGATATAATGTGAAGAGGCACACCATGACGGCTTACGATCTCGTCAATGTAAATCCGGGCTAACCTTGATGTCTTATACGTGTCACGTATGGGTATGAAATGTGCCGACTTGGTCAATCGGTCGACGCTTACCCACATGCTATCGTGCCCGCGAGATGTCCGAGGTAACTTGGTTATGAAGTCCATGGATATATGTTCCCACTTCCACATGGGAATTTCGGGTTGTTCGAGTAATCCACTTGGACGTTGATGCTCCGCTTTAACCTTCGTGCACGTAAGGCACTTAGCAACATAGGTTGCTATGTCTCGTTTCATTCCGGGCCACCAATATTGACTCCATAAGTCCATGTACATCTTATCGGAGCCCGGGTGGATAGAATAACGAGTCCGATGTGCTTCGTTCATGATAGAAGCCCGAAGGTTATTGCGTTTGGGAATCCAGATTCGGTTTGCGAAATACATTAACCCATTGGCTCTTGTTTACAATTGGGCTAAGAGATTTGGCTCGAGTTCTTCCTTCATACCCCCTTCGGTTTGCACCGCTTGCTGTGCTTCTCGAATACTCGCCTCGATGTCACAATCGATCTTTAAGTTCTGCAATAACACCGTAGCATTGTTGACATCGAGTCGGACTTCAGTGTCAAACTCTCCCAATGTATCGAACCATTGGCGTCGGTCGCGAATCTCTTGAACGGAAACCATCTTTTGATGCGTCTTTCGACTCAATGCATCGGCTACGACATTTTCCTTGCCGGGATGGTAGCGGATATCACAATCGTAGTCGCTAATTAGTTCCACCCAACGACGTTGCCTCATATTGAGGTCCTTCTGATTGAAAACGTGTTGGAGGCTCTTGTGATCCGTGTAGACTATACATTGTGTGCCGTATAGATAGTGTCTCCAGATTTTCAAAGCAAAGACCACCGCTCCGAGCTCGAGGTCGTGCGTCGTATAATTTACCTCGTGAACCTTCAATTGTCTCGAGGCATATGCGATGACCTTTCCCCGTTGCATGAGAACACAACCAAGGCCTTGTTTCGACGCGTCGCAGTATACCGTGAAGTCGTCATTCCCATCTGGTAGCGTCAGAATAGGAGCATTGCACAACTTGTGCTTCAATGTCTCAAACGCCTCTTCTTGCTCGGCTTTCCACTCGAAAGGCTTGTTCTTCTGAGTCAAGGACGTGAGTGGCTTTGCGATTTTTGAGAAGTTGGCAATAAATCGCCGGTAATACCCGGCTAGACCAAGAAACGATCGAACTTCCGTCGGAGTTGTGGGAGCACTCCAATTCTTTACGGCTTCAACCTTCGCAGGGTCGACGTGAATTCCTTGACTATTCACAACGTGCCCTAAGAACTGTACTTCTTCAAGCCAAAACTCACATTTCGAGAATTTCGCGTACAGTTGTTCCTTCTTCAACAGTTCGAGGATTTGACGGAGATGAAGTTCATGATCGGAGCGAGACTTGGGATAAATAAGAATGTCGTCAATGAATACAATGACGAACTTGTCTAGGTATGGCTTGCACACCCGATTCATAAGATCCATGAAGACCGCTGGAGCATTGGTTAAGCCGAAAGGCATAACCATGAACTCGTAATGCCCATACCGGGTGCGGAATGCAGTCTTTGGGATATCGTCGTCGTGGACTCGCAGTTGATGATAACCCGAACGCAAGTCGATTTTTGAAAAGATTGCAGCTCCTTGAAGTTGTCGAAAAGATCGTCGATACGAGGAAGAGGATACCGGTTCTTGATAGTCAACTTGTTGAGCTCCCGGTAATCGATACACATGCGGAAAGACCCATCTTTCTTCTTCACAAATAAGACAGGTGCACCCCAAGGATAAGAACTAGGGCGGATAAACCCCTTCTCGGATAATTCCTGGAGTTGGCTAGAGAGTTCTTGCATTTCCGATGGTGCGAGTCGGTAAGGTGATTTAGCCGCGGGGCTTGCTCCCGGAATCAAGTCGATTTTAAATTCTACTTCGCGTACGGGAGGTAACCCGCTAAGATCATCGGGAAAGACCTCAGGGAATTCTCGTACAACTGGAACATCTTTGAGTTCCTTCTCCTTGGCTTTGGTGTTGACTACATAGGCCAAGAATGCCGGATAACTCTTACTTAGGCATTTCTGAGCCTTAGTACATGACATAAGCTTGAGACCTTTGGAGGACCGTTCACCGAACACCTTCAACGTACCCCCGGAGGGTAAGGGCATGCGAATGCACTTCTCGAAGCAAATGATCTCGGCATGGTTCTTAGATAACCAATCCATGCCAATAATGACGTCGAAACTCCCGAGCTTCATAGGAATAAGGTCGATAAGAAACTTATGGTCGTTGAGACACATTAGACAATCGCGGATAACCACGTCGACGGTGATGGGTTCTCCATCAGCAACTTCGACGGTGAGAGGTCTCTCTAGATTTGAGCGAGGTTTAGAAAGTGTCGGCTCGAACTCTAAGGAAACGAAACTTCTATCGGCGCCCGAATCAAATAATACGTATGCATATGTGTCATTAATAAGAAACATACATGTATAGGTTTTAAAGGCACTTAAGGACACAAGTAAGGAATTTTAAGAGAAATTCTATGGAGATAGGGTTGCAATTTTTTTTACGTACCGTTCACCACCTCGTTGTTCGCCTGAGCTTGGTTCGCGTTGATGTTGAAAGCACGTCCACGAGCTTATGGAACATTGCCCACAAGACGAGGGCACTGGGGTCGGTAGTGACCTGGTTCTCCACAGTTGTAGCAGACCCGGTTTGGTTCCGTCACTGCGTTCCCCAATGCTCGGCGACACGTTGCCACAAGGTGCCCGTACTTGCCACATAGTGTGCAGATGCGACATGGAAGGTTTCCCGGATGATGGTACCTACACGTGTTGCACATAGGTAGAGGGCCTGCATAAGCCCTTGCCACGGGCACTTGTGCGGCCGGTGTAGCCCCGGTAGTACACTGTCTTTGGGGCGGTTTAGGAGCAGCCACGGCGTAGTTCCGTGCCGGTACAAACTTCCGTTTCTTGTTATCAGGCTTGACCTCCTTAACCTCCTCGGAAGTTGTCTTCTCAGTCTTCTTGGCACCCTTTGCGGACATAGTGCCCGCTCGGATGTGGTTCTCCGTCAGCTGTGCCGTGATAGTGATGGCTTCTTCCAAAGTTGCGGGTCGGCTACCCACAACGGCATCCTGAATCTGAGGCGGCACACCCTTAATAAATTTTTCCACATTTCGGGAAACAGTATCCACCATGTGTGGTAGCAGTATACTCAGTTCATGATGACGGGTAGAATAAGCCAGATGGTTCCCGCCATCCTGTTTCAGGTTCCAGAATTCCTCCTCCAGTTTCTGGATTTCACTTCTCGGGCAAAACTTGGCGATGGCTATGTTTTTGAATTCCTCCCAAGTTAAAGCCAAGATTGCATCGGGGCCTCGGTACCTTTTTTCACTGTTCCACCACGTTAAGGCCCGTTGCTGCAGCATACTGGTGGCATACCTTACTTTGAGTGCTTCGGGGAACTCACAGTTGACGAAGGTGTTCTCCATCCCCTCAAACCATTCTAGCAGACCGGTGGCACCTTCCTTGCCACTATAACTCGGAGGCTTGTATGAACTAAAGTGCTTGAAGGTGCAAGACTGGTTGTTACGCCGTTGGTTCGCACTATTTTCCCCTTGGCCATTGCTGTTGTTCGTGACGTTTGCGATCATAGTGCTGCTGAGTTCAGCCACCATGGTTGGGATGACCGCAGCCATTTGCCGGGCAATCATGGCAGCAAGCTTACGGCCGGATCTTCCTCGGTTTCCGTGGTAACGAGACATGCTGGAAAAATACAAATTGGGTTAGGATCGGTTAAAGGATAATAAGGGTGGGCAATTAAGGTAAGAATCATGAATTATACGGAATGATTCCATTTGGTGACGCATCACCATTTGGAAACGTTGACACGTCAAGATGAATTGACACATTCACCTCAGAAACTCGTGTATGTTGGTCATAGTTTATCACTCATCCCGGAAATCCCCAGGTAAGCATAACTGGTCCCGTAGGATTTATGCGAAATGCTTACCTTAGCCCAAGGGCCTTTTGCCAGAAAATCCAGAATACAGGTGTCTATGTACCACACTAGTTCTTTGGTTTATGAAATCAAAAATCTTGATGGGATATTTACAAGATTAGACATAAAGTCTAAAGAATTCCTATCAATAGATTCTACTTGGAGACGAGAATAAGTTTAAGAAATAGTAACTGTCGGGGAGAATTAACGTTTAAGATAAGTCTAGGGGAGACGGGTAACAATATGTAATCATGTAGAAAGGCACCTATGCTAAGGCATCACATTGCACATAATGAGGCATAGCGTTAGGCAGCATGCAAACAATAAGTATGTATTCATAAGAATACTATTCTATAAGGATCATGCATAAACTATAGTCTAGGTCACCATTTCTAATAACCTAAATCCCTATAGTTATGGGCTCTGATACCAATCTGTCACACCCCAACCTTGACGGCGGAAACGTCGAGGTGTGAGGGTTAAGATTGTTCACAGCCACATAACGCTATGTTAAAGTATAAAATGCCATTAACCGATTGTCTCAAACACCACATACATCAATGTCTCAAAATAAATCAAATGAAAACAAGAATTCAATTGTCTTTATTAAGTCTAGGTCCATGTTCTAGGTTTAAGCATTCCTTCAATCATCGCTAAGCTTGCACATTACCTGAAACATGTTGAAAATAAAGTCAACTAACTAGTTGGTGAATTCTCATGGTTTTAAATACAATAAGTATACAAAATGTGGCAATTCTAGTCAATGGTCACAAGATAGCAGGTATATAGAACATGCATAGTTACAATCAAGCCTCGACTGAATGATATGAATAAGCATGATTAGCTAAGTGTATTTGGTTCCCTAGTGCACAAGCATATGGCTCCTAGGAGTCGGCAATACATCGACTTTAGCACCAAATAGGCTTGTCAGGCCCAAAGATCTAAGACTTCGCTAGGCTAGCAATAGTTAATGATTGCACACGTATGTCACATCTCATATAATACTTAACATATCCAAACAACCACGACTATGTAAAGAATTGCACGTGTGTAATAAGTATCAACGCGTGTATGTGTAAGTTTGTATACACAACATGTTTCACCCCGAAAGATGTGAAATAATCGTAAAGCGGGGCATAAGAACTCACGTGTTTAATAAAGGAGGCTTGTAGATGTAATAAGAATAACCACGAATAAGATTTCCAACACAAACGTCACAACGCACCTAAACGAAGTAAAGTAGCGCGTTATAATTTGTTTGATGATTAATTGTAGGTCTAATAGGATTTAATAATTATTCGTATCTATTACATGTTAATAACGTGATCGGTTAAATGGAACGAATGGATTATACTTGGTATAATCAATTGTTAGCGCGTAAGAGAAATAATAAATAAAACTTGATTAAATTGTACGTTAGACTGGTTTATAAGGATTGTATATAATAGTGATTTAGCTATTATAAGGAACTATATAAATATATATATATATTTATAGGTATAAGTAATTAAACAATTTAATTGTTTGAATATACGTATAAATATATATACTAAACAATTATAATATTGTGTATAATAATCAATATAAATGATTTATCTATTAAAAGAACTATGTATAAATATATATATATATATATATATATATATATATAGTAACTAAACAATTAAATTGTTTGAATATATATATATAAATATATATACTAAACAATTATAACATTGTATAATCATACTAAGTGATTTAATTACTAAAAGAACAATATAAATATATATATATATAGGTATAAATAACTAAACAATTTAATTATTTAAAAATATATATATACATATACAAGTATTATGTTTACTCATTTCTTTTGTGTTTTTAAAACTAAAATAATGTATTTATAAATACAAAAGTATTTTATAAAAATTAATTTAGTCATAATTTAATTAAATAAAAATGTGAAAATTAATCTGCATTTTATAAAATTAATTTTAGAAATTTTCAGAATTTAAAAGGTTTAATAATTAAAAAGAAATGAAGAAAAGAAGAAAAAAATCAGAAAATGAAAAGAAAAAGGGGGAAGGGGCTGCCCGGGGTCGAACCCGGGGCTCCCTTGTAAGGTGGAGCGCAGAGACCAGTGAACCAGGGCCAAGGCCTTGGTTTCACTTTGGTTTGTATTGAGTTTAAGCTCTGCCTCTCTGGTTTCCCCTAAATTGTATGAACCCTAGGTTCAACAGGGTCAAAATTGACCTTCGATTCGATGTTAAACACCCGAATCATCATGGGGCTTTTGAGCCCTGGACCAAATCGAGTCAATAACAGGTTCTAATTACCTGTTTCGATTAAGCTTTGAGTGATTTCAAGATCGACTCAGCTTCGGGTGTTCGCGAATTGGGGCTTTTTGATCGAGAAGGTTTTTGGTGAAATTGGAGGTTCAGGGAGTTTAGGAACTCCGCAATGAACCGAAAGGCCACAATATATAGCTTTGATTTCACGTATTCGAGCTTAACTCGTTTGATTTTGAAACCGCGTTCCCGTTTACCAAATTTGAGAGATTCGAGCTGTAATCGTGAAATTAAAATTGATTGATTGATTGTTTCGACCGCGTTTTAAGTTTAGAATGATTTAATTTGATTTAATTCGTGTACCTGGACGGGATTCGAGTTGGAGTTCATCACGGTTTTGATTCGGTTTTGATTTGGAAAGGGTACGAGCGGGAAACTGAAATTAAACAATGGCTCGGGTTTGAATCGTGAGGCCGAGGGGTTTGGGGGTTTAATTTGGGTCAAATCGGTTTGAAATGGGGTTTTGGGGCTTCGCCGGAGCTCGCCGGAGTCCGGCTGCCGGAGAATCGGGGGGGGGGGGGTGGGGGATTTGGTTTGGGAATTTACACCAATGGTCCCTGCTTTTTCCAAGTTTGTTATTTTATGTATTAACTTTTGTTCAAAGTTTTCAAAATGCCAAAACAGCCCCCTGCACTTTTAATTCTAAGTTTTATTATCATTATTATTATTAACTTTATATTATTATTATTATTATTATTATTATTATTATTATTACTATTATTATTATTATTTTTATTATCATTATTATTATTATTATTATTGTTATTTTTTATATATATATAAAAAAAACTTACTAATGATGCTATAAAATGGCATAATTAAAATGAACAAAAATACAGGATGTTACATGCGACTTCTCAGATATATTGGGTCATATGGGATTTCCCCGTTTTCTCCCCAATCGAGATATCCTCTGTTTCGCCCACGAAAGATTAATTGAATTATCAAAAATTTGGAGCGTGAAGTGCAATTAGATCCATTTTTGGGGGGGATTCGAATTACTATTATCAATTATAAGAATTTATGGTTGGCTTAGTTGGACTACTACATTGAAGTATCCAGGCTCCATTTAAAAAAACCAAGTGGTAATATATCTATTTTATATCATAAAGGATTCCTATTTTTTTGTAAGTATAAGTAGAAGTTTTTTCAAACTCTTATCAATTGAGTAATATGCATGAATCCGTCAACTTTTTTACGGAATGCGTGAATTGAAAAAAAAAAGAGTGGTAATGGGAGCATTTGTACTATATGTGCAAATCAAAATCGGGCGGATCTTTACCCGGAGTAGAGCATAAACCTAAAAACATTAAAGAGGCCCATTTAAGAACAAGAAAATGACATCGTGATTTGGATTTGATCTCGATGAAACAATCCATCAATGAGAAGTTAATTGGATAAGTTTAATGAATTCTTTTTTTATATTATACGTTATAAGGAAAGGAAGACAAACTCGTATTTAGTGAAAAATAAAATAAAATCATTTTATTATAAGTTAGAAGGAACTTGCTATGAAAAAAGAAAAAGTATTGGAATCTACACATTGATTTTTTTTTGAGCCGTACGCGTCAAAAGGCGCCTGTACGGTTCCGAAGGGATATAATTTTACCCTAATCAACCGACTTTATCGAGAAAGATTACTTTTTTTAGGTCAAGAGGTTGATAGCGAGATCTCAAATCAACTTATTGGTCTTATGATATATCTCAGTATCGAGGATGATACCCAAGATCTGTATTTGTTTATAAACTCTCCTGGCGGATGGGTAATACCGGGAGTGGCTCTTTATGATACTATGCAATTTGTGCAACCAGATGTACATACAATATGCATGGGATCAGCCGCTTCAATGGGATCTTTTATCCTGATCGGAGGAGAAATTACCAAACGTCTAGCATTCCCTCACGCTTGGCGCCAATGAGGCTTTTATTTGAGAGAAAAAAGAAGACTATGCCTTCGCCATATGAAATATGAATAGAATATTAAGTAATAATAGCATGGCACTTAGAATTCGATATAAGAAATTTTGTTTTCAAAACATTAGATTATGTATCGAGAGAGTAATATGATAAAAAGGTATTTCCTATTTTATTATTGGAAGTCCAGTTCAGCGTCACAAACTTTTTTCACACCAGAGGTCTCTTAACAATATTTATAGAGCGAAAAAAAAAAATTCGTTTTTCCTTAGTTTATTTGATCTTTTCCTTAGTTTATTTGATCAAATAAAAAAGCAACTTTGGGATTGCTGAATGACAGACAAATCACAGACAAAAAAATATAATAAATATATAAAGCAACGGATCCATCATAGTATTTTTGAATTCCTCCGAAAGGAAGGGTGGTAAGTTGATCATTTACCGATCGGGGTCTGATCGATCTAAAGATAAGGGTCAATTTTATTGTAAAGCCGTATGCAATGCATAATGCCCGTACGGTTGTTCGATTCTATCTTTTTTTCTTGTTATTCTTTTATCTTTTTTTTATCTTCCCCTCATCATGAAAAATAGAGAAACCTTTTATTATCTTATATCATCAGGGTAATGATCCATCAACCTGCTGGTTCTTTTTCTGAAGTAGCAACGGGAGAATTCATCCTGGAAGTGGGAGAACTGCTGAAACTACGTGAAACCCTGACAAGGGTTTATGTACAAAGAACGGGCAAACCCTTATGTGTTGTATCCGAAGACATGGAAAGAGATGTTTTTATGTCAGCAACAGAGGCCCAAGCTTATGGAATTGTTGATCTTGTAGCGGTTGAATGACAATAGCCTGGATTTCACGTCAATTCTGAAATTAACCTTTAATATTCTATGACTTTTTTTTTATTATTCTATTGAATATGAATAAAAGTAATTCATAATCATCCGGTTAGGATCGATCTAAACCAGCCCATTTTGTATATGATTCAACATGCCAACGATTAAACAACTTATTAGAAATACAAGACAGCCAATTAGAAATGTCACAAAATCCCCCGCGCTTCGGGGATGCCCTCAGCGTCGAGGAACATGTACTAGGGTGTATGTGCGACTCGTTCAGATCATGAACTAGAACAAGGGAAAGACAACAATGTTTGAATATCAATGATCAAATAGGATATAACGGAAAAACGAACTACATTTCCTATCTAAAAATCGATGATATCCCTTTTATTGTGTATGAAATTTATGGTTTCTGTTGGTGTAAATCCACTCACCTCAATTCAAGATGAGAAGCAATTCTCCATTGGTAGCAAATGGTTATCCATTAAGCGGAGGAAATCTTAGTTAACATAGACCCTTCTTGCAAGAACGGACTAACAGGGTCAGCTACCCAGCCAACCTTCATAATTAAATACCGTTACTTTATAGGTAGAGCTCGTTGTGAAAGACCTATTACTGGATAATTCATGGGTAGAGCCGAAGAATGTGAACTATACAAGTTAGCAATAACATTGATTAAATGAAGTAAAGGCTCCGGTGTATAGAGAAGACCTCACCGTTTAAGAAGTAACCATAGAAACGATGGAATCCACTATTTCTTTATCATTACTTTGATTTTTTAATACCTAGTATAGTCAATTTCGTATTTCGAGGTGAAATGCCTAGAAAAAATAAAAAATTGTGGTTGGGAAGGTTATAGTAGCCAAAGCCATTGGAATTATTAGTTTATACATTGGAAAAATCAGTTTTGTTATTAATATACTAGGAAAGGGGTAAAAGAATAACTGAAAGAAAGGAAATCTATTAGTTATTCGTTAAAGTTTCATTTATTCAATGACCAGAATTAGACGGGGATATATCGCTCGGAGACGTAGAACAAAAATTCGTTTATTTACATCAAGCTTTCGGGGGGGTCATTCAAGACTTACTCGAACTATTACTCAACAAAAAATAAGAGCTTTGGTTTCGGCTCATCGGGATAGGGATAGGCAAAAAATCAATTTTAATTTTATCTTGACCTTTGAGGTTTTGAATCTTATATCGTTTTTCTCTTATAATCATAAAAATATGATGGTTTATAAAATCTAAATTTGTTATTATGATATTCTAAATTATATCAACGTTTCGACATGATTTTTTCTTTCCAAAATAGAGTTATCCATATAATCTTTATCCATATATACAGATTGAGTACTAATATACAAGTAATCGAAATCAAGTGTCATATATTTTAACGACCGGCGACAGAACGCGGGTTCACACATTAGTGTAAAAAAACGAAGTCATTAGACATTTCACAATAGGGCTGTAAACGAGCCGAGCCGAGCCGAGCCGAGCCAGGATGGGTTCGAGCTCGAGCTCGAAGCTTATCGAGCCGAGCCGAGCTGGCTCGAAAATTTTTACGAGCTCAAAACACCGGCTCGAGTTCGGCTCGTGAAAAGCTCGAGCCAGCTCGTGGCTCGATTTAAAATTTGTTTTTTATTTTTTCAAATTAATTTATATAAAAAACACAAACAAATATATATTAGGACTTTTACCTTTAGTCGGGTACTCCGTACGTAGGGGAACAAAGATCATTATTTTGAATATAAACAATTTACTATCAAATTATATATTTTTTTTAAATAAAATACTTATAAAGAATTCATTTTTATTTTAAGAAAATCTTTTTCAAATCCTAATATAAAAATGATAATCATAATAATAGTAGTAGCATTATTATTATACTATATAAATATATATACATATATTATAGGCACCGAGCCACGAGCCGAGCCAACGAACCGAGCCACGAGCCGAGCTTGAACCGAGCTAACCCTGGCTCGAGTTCGGCTCGTTTAGAATTCGAGCCGAGCCGAGCCGGCTCGTTTAGAATTCGAGCCGAGCAGAGCCGGCTCGTTTAGATACGAGCTTTTTTCGAGCCGAGCTTTTTTCGAGCTTTTCTCAAGCGAACTTCGAGACACGAACTTTTTGTACAGCCGTATTTCACAATATTGATAAAACTCTAAAAGTAAGCTTTCGACTAACAAATATCAATTATATATATTAATGCGATTAATAGTGAAATAATAAAAGAAGATAGCGATGGTCGAGGGGTAAATGCATGGTGCATCATGTGGCAATCAAACATTTTCAATAGTAACCTATAATAATTAAGAAAATTATATTTTTATCATAACTCATATGAGTTATGAATAGTGATTTGTAAAACATACATTAAGGTATTCATAGTAGATTTTTTATTTTTATATGAGTAAGTGTCCTATATTATTTGGATGGTTATTAGTGAAAATTTATAGGGGTTGTAACGTGTTTTCTTATATTTAAGAAAACATGATACAACCACAATTAAATTTTTTAATTTTTTTGAAAGTAGTTGTGAGTGCAAGAGAGACAAAATAAAATGATAAAGATATTGAAAATATTATCTAACTAAAAGAGAAAGGAAAAAATAATAGTAGTTTTAGTATAAATACGAGGATAAGGATGGAGATGAGAAAACTTGTATGAATGCTTTTAAAGATGTGATATTTGATTTTTAAGATATAATCAATGTTTATCAATTTAAAGAAGATTATTTGTGTAAAATATGGAAAGTTGATGGACGCATTTAGGACTGATGATGAAAAGTTGTTGGGCTAGAGTGTCGACGTATGAAGTTGATGGAGAATGTGTGAAAAAGGACGATAACTATTCTCAAATCATTTTTACTCTCTTTTTCTCATTGATAGCATGACTCTCTCTTTCTTTAGTGGAAGCGGTAAAGATGAAGATTTCTTTCAACCCCCAAGGCCCAAACCCTCACTACCGGTTACCAATTTATCAACGTCCTCTCCACCACACTCTACCATCACCTATAGTCCATTGTTGACCCACCATACACCATTACCCTCCAGAAAGATAAACCCTTATCTCTCTCAACCATAATCATAATCTTCCATCTCCGACAGACCTTTACCATGAAGGATTAATGTCATCATGCATGCATACGTGGAAAAGAGCTGTTATCTTGAAGTCGAATAAATGACCAAGTCTATCACTACGTGGGTAGAAGGAGTCGAAGTGAAGACCGGTTCTTTAGCTTAGCTATTTGCATTACGTGTTTACGTGTGTTACTTCCTATTTTGTCATTCATTCAGTTGATCCTTCTTTTGTATTTAAAGACTCGTTTGGGTTAGTATTGAATCAAGTTAATCATTCGAATAATCTCATTTGTGTGGTATCCAATTATAATAATTGGTATCAAAAAGAAATTCCTTTGATTATCTTAGAGAGATTGAGCGAGAAAGATGTCCACAAAAAAGCTTAAGGTACCTGTGTTTGATGGGCACTACGAGCACTAGAGTGAAGTAATGGAGAATTTGCTGTGCGCAAAGAAGCTATGGAATCTCATTGATCCAGGGATAACTGAGCCTGCTGTTGGAATTGCCCCCTCAGATGCACAAAGAAAGAAACTGGAGGAACTGAAAACTAAGGATATGGAAGTGAAACACTACCTCTATCAAGCTATTGATAGAGTTACTTTTGAGTAGATCTTAGATCAAAGGACCTCCAAAGCCATCTGGGACTCGGTCAAGAAGAGATATGCTGGAAACGAAAGAGTGAAGAAGTCCATGTTACAGAAGCTTAGAAGAGACTTTGAAGTCCTGGAAATGAAGGGAGATGAGTTCATTCCAGAGTATTTTAGCAGAGTGCTGACTGTGGCAAACCAGATGAGAAGCAATGGAGAAGAGATGATAGACGTCAAAATTGTAGAGAAGATCTTCAAAACTTTGTCAGAGAAATACATGTACATGGTGTCCATTGAGGAGTCAAAGAACATAGAGCAAATGTCAATTGATGAATTGCAGAGCACCCTCATAGTTCATGAACAGAAGTTCAAGAAACCTGAGAAAGAAGAAGATCATGTTCTCAAAGTGGAACATGGTGAGTATTTAGGCATGCGTGGCCGTGGTAGAGGACGCGGCAGCATAAGGGGAAGAGGTAGAGGTCATGGAAGAACCTCTTTTACCAAAGAAACAGTTGAGTGCTACAAGTGTCACAAGTTAGGACACTTCTCCTATGAATGCATAAACAACAAAGAAGCTAACTATGCAGGTTTTGAAGATGATGATGAGTTGATGCTCATGGCTGAGGTTCTAGATGAAGAATGTGGTGTCACCCAAATGCGATCAAATGA
This sequence comes from Flaveria linearis, assembly GCA_024085815.1. Lineage (NCBI taxonomy): Eukaryota > Viridiplantae > Streptophyta > Magnoliopsida > Asterales > Asteraceae > Flaveria > Flaveria linearis. Next base: position 39,959,283 of record CM044016.1, on the reverse strand, counting down.
TGTTAAAAACCAGCATTGGTTTCTTGACTCGGGGTGTTCAAACCACATGTGTGGTATAAAAGAGAAATTTATGAGACTTGATCAGATCTTCACAACATCTGTCAAGCTTGGCAACAATACAAGAATGATGGTTGGTGGTAAAGGAAGCGTAAAATTATGCTTGAATGTTATGAAGTTCACTATAAATAATGTCTATTATGCTCCGGAGCTGAAGAATTGCTTGCTTAGCGTGGGTCAGTTGTAACAAAAGGGGTTATCCTTTTTTGTTTTAATCTGACTCATGCAAGGTATACCACACAGAAAAGGGGTTGGTATGTCAAAGCTACATGAGCACAAATAGGATGTTTCCCTTGTATGAAGATAAGAAGGAGTGTGTGGCCCACAATACAGAAGATTGCAACTACACAATTGATGACAACATGGGAAAGTTGTGGCATGAAAGGTTGGGCCATGCTAGCAAGTCAAATATGGGAATCCTTCAGCAAATGAGTATGGTCAGGAATCTTCCTGTGTTTGATATGGACCAGTCTATATGTGAAAGTTGCTTGATTAGGAAGCAAACAAGAGAAGTCATTCCAAAGAAAGCTAGTTGGCATGCAAAAGGGATACTTGATCTGATTCACTCAGATATCTGTGGGCCCATCACCCCTCATTCTCACACTAGAAAGAGGTATTTCTTGAGCTTTATAGATGATTTTAGTAAAAAGGCTTGGGTTTACATGTTAACTGAAAAATCACAAGCTTTTGAAAAATTTAAGGAGTTTAAGGCATAGGCTGAGAATGAAACAGATAAGAAAATAAAGTGCCTTAGAATAGATACGGGGTGAGTATCTGTCAAAGGACTTTATTGAATACTGCAAGAACATGGGCATAAAAAGGCAATTAACCACCAGCTTCACACCCCAAAAAAATGAGGTGGCTGAAAGGAAAAACAGAACTGTAATTGGCATAGTCATAACTCTCTTATCCTCTAAAAACATGCCTAAATTGTTCTGGCAGAAGCTGCCATGCATAGCTTCTATATGTTGAATAGATTGCCATGCAAGTCCCATAAAAACAAAACTCCTAAGGAAGTTTGGAGTGAATTCAAACCCACTGTTGAACACCTCAGAGTTTGGGGTTCTATTGGCCATGTACATATTCCAAAGGAGAAAAGGAAGAAGCTTGATGACAGAAGCTATGAATGTGTACTAACTGGGATTAGTGATGAATCCAAGGCTTATAGATTGGTTAATCCAAGAACTATGAAAGTAGTAACAAGCAGGGATGTAGTTTTTGAAGAACAAAGGAGCTGGAATTAGGATAACATGGTGGGAAAGGAAATTGTTTCAGAAATATATTAGGGAAATTATTCCACAAGTGATATCAGAAAGGATGAGATGAATGAAGAAAGTGAAGAAGTTGATGAACCTATTGAAACCTATTGACCCTGGTCCAAGTAACACAACAACCAGGGGAGGTAGGATCAGAAGAGCACCAAGTTATTTGAATGACTATATAACAGGCAATGAAAGACATCTAGAAGAAGATGATGATGAGGTGAATGTCATGCTGATAGATCAAGATCCTATAAAGTTTGAAGAATCGATAAAAGATGAGAAGTGGAAGAAGGCAATGGATCTTGAGATGGAAGCTATTAAAAGAAACAAAACATGGTCATTAGTTGATCTGCCTAAGCCCTAAAGGTGTTAAGTGTATTGGCTTGAAGTGGTTGTTCAAGACTAAGTTGAATGAGAAAAGGCAAGTAGAGAAGCATAAAGCAAGATTTGTGGCTCGAGGTTATGGCCAGGTGTATGGAATTGATTATTCTGAAGTGCATGCACCTGTTGCAAGGTTAGACACTATTAGAATACTGATTGCTGTTGCAACACAAAAGAAATGGGACATTTACCAACTTGATGTAAAGTCCGCTTTTCTCCATGGTGTGCTGGAAGAGGAAGTATATGTTCAATAACCACAGGGCTATGTGATTAATGGAAGTGAAGATAAGGTCTACAAGCTCAAAAAGGCACTGTATGAATTGAAACAAGCCCCTAGAGCCTGGTTCAACCGAATTGAGGCTCATTTTCTGACCATGGTTTTCAAGAGATGCATGACTGAACATACTTTGTTCATTAAGAAGGGTTCTCATGGAAAAATTTTATATGTCAATTTGTATGTTGATGACTTCTTGTATACAACAAATAATGAGAATTTGCTTGTTGAGTTTAAGAAGGCTATGGAGAGTGCGTTTGAAACGACTGATTTGGGCAAGATGAAATACTTCTTGGGTATAGAGGTCAACCAAACACCTATGGGTATTCACATTTCTCAGAAAAAGTATGCGTTGGAGATCTTATCAAGATTCAAGATGCAAGAGTGCAATGCGGTTGTAAACCCAATGGTTCAAGGATGTAAGCTGAAAAGAGGATATGGAAATCCAGTGGATGAAAACCTGTACAAACAAATGGTAGGGAGTTTAATGTACATAACTATCACCAGACCAGATATTCAGTATGTAGTTAGCTTGCTTAGTAGGTTTATGTCAAAACAAACTGACGTATACCTAGCTGCAACCAAGAAGGTGTTGAGGTATCTAAAGGGGACACTGGAGTATGGGTTGTGGTACAAAGGAGGAGGAAAAGGTGAATTAAAGATTTTTACCGATAGTGATTTTGCAGGTGACTTGGATGATAGGAAAAGCACATCAGGCTATATCTTTCTGTGGGATGATGCAACATTCTGCTGGTCATCTAAGAAACAAAGCACGGTTGCCTTATCTTTAACTGAAGCAGAATATGTGGTAGCTGCTACATGTGTTTGTCACTTGATTTGGTTCAAAGAAGTTATGCATGAGTTGGAGATAAAGATAGAGGACAAGAATCAAGTATACTGTGACAACACATCCACCATATAGCTCTCAAAGAATCCAGTGTTACACGGCAGATGCAAGCATATTGGTGTTCGATATCATTTCTTGGGAGACATGGTCAGAGATGGTATAACTGAATTGGTATTTTGTGGAACTAAGGATCAGATTGCAGATATCATGACTAAACCATTGCCTCGAGAAGCCTTTGTGAAGTTGAGAAGCTTATTGGGAGTGTGTTCTCTTAAAGACAAACTTAAAAAGAAGCCCATGTCAAGTTTGAGGGAGGGTTTGAAGGATTAATGTCATCATGCATGCATGCATGTATACGTGGAAAAGAGCCGTTATCTTGAAGTCGAATAAATGACCAAGTCTATCACTACGTGGGTAGAAGGAGTCGAAGTAAAGACCGGTTCTTTAGCTTAGCTATTTTCATTACGTGTTTACGTGTGTTACTTCCTATTTTGTCGTTCATTTAGTTGATCTTTCTTTTGTATTTAAAGAGTCGTTTGGGTTAGTATTGAATCAAGTTAATCATTTGAATAATCTCATTTGTCTGGTATCCAATTATAATATACCATCGACAAATCACATCGAACCGATAACTCTCTCATCTGAAAAACGAAACATGGTGATACATGATGGTGCGATCGTCAAAACGCTCCATAAGTGGTTCTGGACTGATGGAGCCACGGTTTGATCATGCATGGTGTCAAGATGAAGATATTTTAAATAAAAAAATTAGATCATGTTCACCAATATTACAGGGACCATGGTTTGAAAGACACACCAGTCTCTCTCTCTCTATAAAACATGGAGGGTTTTTTTGTATATTGTTAAACTTTTATGATCAATCTATAAAATCCCTAAAGGCGACTGTAGTCACCGACATTGAGGAATTATATATATAATATCATTTCACGGTTAAATTTATTATATCTACGATCTATTTATTTTTTTTAGAAAAAGCATGATCCCGCATATTAATAATAACAAATATGAAATCTATGGAGATTGTTGAATTAAATGGCATTGCTACGTCTATGATTCTATGATATTTTGTACATGGCATTGAATGTGAGGGAATAAGAGGTAGATATTGTGATAAGACTACCCAATTTAATGCTGTCATGGTCTCAGACCTCAATGAGTGATGTTCTATTTATTCATGGTATTAAATTCGGTCGTGGTGTTGGTGTTTGTAGAAAATAGGAATGATCTTATTTTTGACCGGAAGTCAATCTCGTTGCATCAGGTGATAGAAGAAGTGAAAATCTTTGGGTTCTTGTGGTTTAAAAATCGGGTCAAAATTACAACGCTTATTTGAAAATCATAGTTGATGTTTAACTCATGTTGTATTGATAATTTCTTGCTATAAATCTTGTATTTGTGGTGATATAGCTTCTTGCTAGATGGTTTTCTAACATAGTCCTTTTTCTTGGGCGTTCAAAAAAATAATAATAAATTCAGTCAGTGAGTGTTTTGAAAAATTATAACTTTTAAATGTAATTCCGATAATGAAAATGTGTTAACTTCAAATATACATGTTAATATTTATAAAAGATACCAATTATATTTAGCCTAAGTGGTTGATGTGAGATACAGTAAGAGGACCTTTGGTTCACGAAATTTGTTGGAATTTGAATTAGAATTCGAATGAATTATATTTCACATTCAATATTTTCCAAAGGATTAGGAATTCAAATGAATTGGAATCTATAAATGGAATTTAAATTCCAAATGCATTTTTAGTGACAAAACACTTATAAAGAAATTAAAATGTAGCACCTGCTACAAACCACCACCACCTTAACGACCACTGATTATAACCGCTACATACCACTGACCGTCGCCGCGTCACCGCCAACAATCGACCGCGACCACCAATTGTGCCTGTTGCCGAAAACTGACCGTACCCCACTTCCGCCACCAACTGATAACGCCCGTCGTCGAGACACGCTTCGGCAGCGACGGTCGACGACAGTTCACGGTTAGGGGTGGCAGCGGTCGGCGGTCGGGGCAAACAGTGGGTAACGGTGGTCGGTGGCGGTGGCGGTAGGTGGGCGGCGTCGGTCGTGGTCGTCGGCGGTCAGGGGCGGGTGGCGGCACCGGCGGTTGGTTGGCAGTGGGTGGGGTGGTAGGCGGCGGTCGTGGGCGGCATTCGGCGGTCGGGGGCGTTGGTGGTTAGGGTCGGCGACAGGCGGCGATGGTCGGCGGGGGGAGGCGATGGTCAACGGTCGGGTTGTCGGTAGTGTCGGTTGGCGGTGGGCGGGGTGGTAGTTGGCGGTTGGTGGTGGAGGCGGGGTCGGTGAAATTTGAAATCCTTCAATATTTGAAAGGATTTTGAAATCATTCATTTGAAGGAATTTGAAGAAATTAATTTCAATTTCAATTCCTTTCTCAACCAAACACGTTAAGAATGAAATTCAAATTCCAATTCTTACGAATTCTTACCAACCAAACACAATGACCAATGAAATTTAGATTTCAATTCCAATGAATTCCTGTAAATCAAACGCCCTTAAGATTTTGTTAAAACATGAGAGTTCATAAGTTTAAGTCTTACCTATAATGAGTTTTCTTCTGGTGTGGTTTTGAGTTACGCGTTCGAATAATAAAAATGATCAGGGGTCAATTACTCATTATTGATCCAATTTACCGTTCAAAAAAATATATTTTAAAAAATATATATGCTTTAAAATATCATTTAAACACGAACGAGGGACGATCCTTGTCTAATAATTTTATAAGAATTCAAGAATAATAAGCTTTAACCTCTTAGTGACAGTTGCATCCAACTTTTTAGTTTGATTATGAAATCGCAATTCTCTACTATTAATTTACCAAACGATGAATAGTAACCCTTCGCATCTCATCCGTTTCTTTTTTTCGTTCCGATCTGGGCCGTCGGTTACCGTTCCTTGATATCTGTGCTGTGCCTTCTTATGGCTTCTCCAGCGTTTTTCTTCATCTGGTGGTGGCGTTTGCGGGGGCGGTGGGCGGTCTGCGGTCGGCTATTGCCGCCGCTTCGTTTTTGACTGCCGGTCTTCCACTTCAAACTCCGATGGTTATTTGTGTGTCTGTTGGTGTAGACGGTGCTAGGGTCCGCCTCCCGACCGTGCCCTCGCCGTTGTGTGCTCTCGGTGGTCGTCCGATTTGCCGGCGGTGCTGGTGGCAGTGTAGGCGGTGTTGCCCTCGCCAGGTGTCAGGGTACCGCCGGGTCTTCATAATATCTCTGTTATCTTTTAGGGTTTTCGGGTGGCACTGCCCGCTGCCGCCCGGCGCCGTCGTCGCGTTCGTCTGATGATGTTGGCGACTCCTGCAGCCGGTGGTGGCATCTGTTGTCTGCGGAGTTTTTGTTTGGTTTTTTTGACCTAAGACCTGCTCCAGAATTGAGGTTGCCTTCGATGCCTTTTGGTTTTGCATACTTATCTTTTGATATGAGGTTAGTATTTCTAATGGGCTATGATGAGTTCATTGACTCGAATAAAAGTTAGATGACGACGTTCGCCATGTGTGGTAGGCTTGGATGATGGTAGGTTATAGCCTGCAACCCGCCTTGCAGCCATGGTCGACTCATTGCGTTGCGAACTTTGAGCCTAACAACACAACAAGAATCTGTTGATTTGGCTCTCCTTTTGCCTCTCTGCTGCACTCAACTGTTGTTTCTTTGTGGGATGCTATGTTTGAGAAAATCATATACATTTCAGGTATTTTAAGTTGTTCATGACAGTCGTGCTTTTCCTGTCTGATGGCTTTTAGTTGTCTCATTGATCGCCTTACGATTTTCTTTTATTTAACATCGCAGTATTAAATTGGATTGGGCGTTTGATGTTTTGCTTTTTGATCTGTTGCATGTCTGTGCTACTTTTGCTATTTGGCACACCATATGTGATTGTTTGTATTGATAGTAGTTGTATCTCCACTATGATGAGCTGCATATCATAATTTTTTGGAGTTTTAAATTTGTTCTTTGATGTGATGCTGATTTAGGTGTATTTCGCTTTCATTCGTTGGACCGCATCAGTTTGTTAGCGTCGCAATCATGTGGATGATTTGCGGCTATAAGCGGTGGCCGGGTTTATGTTCATGCTGTGATGTTTGGTGTGAGCTTCAGTTTGTGGCATAGAACATTTGACTTTATGTTGGTGGGTGGTTCGTTGGCTATGATGATCTCACAAAAACATGTCATTATGGCGTGGCGACCACGTGTAGATGGTTCGCAGCCTATGACAACAACCGGGTCTGAGCCAAGGGTGGGTTTATGTTCATGCTGTGATGTTTGGTGTGAGCTTCAGTTTGTGGCATAGAACGTTTGGCTTTATGTTGGTGGGTTGTTCGTTGTCTATGATGATCTCACAAAAAACATGTCATTATGGCGTGGCGACCACGTGTAGATGGTTCGCAGACTATGACAACAACCGAGTCTGAGCCAATGTTTAAAAAGCAAGTGAAACTTGTAGTTGTTTTTGAGGAAAAATTTCATTCGTGCCAAACATTTTTTGTTTGCAACACATTATATGATCAAAAAGTTGAAACTATTACGAGTTTTTTTTGTGATTAAGAACACTCGCGCAACGCGCGAGGCTGTATCCCTCTAGTTTACTTTACTTTCAACATGTGAAATAAGTAGGTTTAATTAAATTTTTAGATTTGAATCGTATTACTTTGAAGTATTATCATTTTTAACTCTAAGTTTTGGTCATTTGATTTTGGTTATTAAAGTTTAAGATTTTAATGTTCTGCCACCAAACTATTTGCGGTGGGACTTTTTTTCCCGATTTTGATCACTAGAGTTTAGTTATATTTTGGTTGTCTGTTTTTTTATGACTTTGATCACTAAAGTTTAGAACCTTAAAGTTTGACCACAAAACTATTTATAGTGAAGTTTAATTTTTTCGAGTTTGACCTCTCAAGTTTAGTATTTTTGAGTTTCTCCGTCAAACTTTGATTTTATGATTTCCGACGAGCCGGACACATAACAACTAAAGTAGGGAAAATTGACTGGACTCGGGCCGCTAGCACGTGAATTTGGCCACTAAAGTTTAGGATCGTAGAGTTTGGCCACTAAACTATTTGTCTATTTATAGTGAAGTTTTATTTTTTTGGGTTTGACAATTAAAGTTTAGTATTTTTGAGTTTCGCTAATAAAATTCGATTTTTTGTTTCTAATGAGCGAGCAGATAATAATTAAAGTAGCGTAGTGTGTGTGGGAAAATTGACCGGACTTCCCCTGCAAAGCGCGGTGGGAAAAAACTAATAATATATTAATTATCAAATAACAATGTAAATTACAAATATTGTCCATTACGTGTAACAAAATTTACAACTTTTGTCCTTAAACTTTAATAAGTACATTGGGTATTTTTTATTTAAAAATTTATCATACTTTTTATCATTTTTAATAACAAAAGTTATATTTTTCTTTTAGTTTTATCAAATGCTAGTTTTGCCTTTCCATTTAAAGGACAAGATGTGTAATTTTCATCAATCTTTTGTTTTTTACTTTTTCTTGCATTCACTTTACTTTTAATTCTTCTTCTTATTCATCAATTATGTTTTATAAAGGGTCCTAATAAGGACACCGCTGGGTTTTTTGGGGGTAGGTCGGAGCAAAAGGTCACGGTTAGGGCTAAATGTCACGTTTTGGTATTTAACTGTGATCGCAAGGTCTTGCGGTCACGGTTTCTGTGTCTGTCTTCCGACGCCTCGTGACAACAAAACAACAAATGACCTGATAAAGTTGAAAACCGGTCACCAAACCGTCACGGTTTGGCCTAACCGTGACCTCTAGGGTACGAGGTTCAGTTTTAAGGTACGAGGTAGACTGTGATGTTGACAAAAGGGCCGGGATTCGTGCTTCAAACCGTCACGTGGAGGCCAAACCGTGACCTCTTGTGCACCAGATTTTCATCATAAATACCTTTGAGCTTTCATCCTTCGTCCAACGGTAACACTCGAGATTTTTTCATCATAAATACCTTTGAGCTTTCATTCATCCAACACTCGAGATTTTTCAGCCTTCGTCATTCCAAAAACACGTTAATTCGAAAACAATGTCAGGTTCGGGAGATCATTATCAAAAGCCGAAGCTTCCAGATTTGAATGAGGTGCCACATATCGAAGATTCGAACCAGGTTGAAGTAGTATATGTTTTATTATACCTTATTATTTGAAATATCTAACCATTATTACGTATACGGGAGTCACCCTCCGTGGGGGGAGGAGGAAACCAACCCGTCGAACACATTTGCTCAAGAGGCGTACAAGTCTTTATTTGGACCGACAGGGACGGTGAAGGGTACATATATCCCCCTTGCAATTCTTACGGGCATGCCCCGAACACGTACCACTCACAAACAGAGCTGGATTACGGACATCCCCCGTACCAGTCAGAACTAGAAATTACACATGTGTCGGATACTTTTAATGAGAATAACACAGATGAGAGTGACGGTTCGGTTCACATCAATGAAAACCATGGGGACACCGCGGAGAATGATGGGGATGAGGATCGGATAAGAAAGGCTACGGTTTCTTATAAAACCGATAAAGTACGAAGAGTTTTTATTATTTTGTTTATTTTATTTTTTATTTGTTTTATATATTGTTTTTTATGTCTAGCTTTATAATTTTTTCAGTATTTTGATTCTCGTGAGGACTTGGAGAAGTGGGCTAAAATGAGAGGACGCGAGCATGGGTGCGTCATTGTGGTGGGTCGGTCACGAAAAAAGAATGTTGAACTATTATGCAATCGTAGTGGTGAACCTAAATTCACCGGCACAAGTAGGCATACTGGGAGCATAAAGAAAGGATGTCCCTTTAAACTCGTAGGGAAGTACATAGGAAAGAGTGACAGTTGGATGTTAGAGGTGAGAAACGAGACGCACAACCACGATCCTGTTGTCAACCATTAATTTTAAAAACATTATAAATAATGATAAATACGTATTTTTTCGCAGAGATGGATGCCTACGATGCTTTTATCCCCGGGATTGACGACTGCCCGACGCTGCATTTCGAGCAGGGGACTACACCGTACGAGCGGTTCAGGACCCTGAGAGGACGAGCGCCAGCAGCGGGAACCGTCTTGTCAGAGGAGTTCTTACAACTCGTTGGAGAGCGCGACCGATTTTTTGAGATCATCGGCGAGGACGGCCCCTGGGAGCAGCTGTTCAGGATGGGCGACCCTGCCCATCGAGAGCTCACCATGGAGTTCTACTGCACCTTCACATTCCGTCCACGTGAGCAGGGACTTGCGGAGCTGGACGAGGACGACATAGCGGATGGTCGTGCGCCCGCGGAGGTTGTTTTCCGGTTGTTCGGGTCCCTCCACCGCATGTCACTTAGACGGTTCGCTGTCATCAGCGGCATCTATACCGAGGTGGAGGTCCGACAGCCGATGTACACCACGGCCTTGATTCGTGGGGCTGACGACTCGGATCAGGTCTGGTGGCCTGCGATCGGCGACGGACCATACGGTGGTGATACGAGGTCCTCTCATATACGAGACCCTCTGTATAGATACATTCACCGACTGATCGCCACGTCTGTTGCTGGTCGTGGGGCGGGGACCCATACTGCCACCTCTGTATAGATACATTCAACGTCGCCGACCTTTTCTTTCTTCGGTGTGTACTCACACACCGACACTGCCACCTCGCGCATGCCCTTGCGGATTATTTTGCTAGTTATTATCACAGGCAGTCGTGAGGGGCGTTGGTGGGCGGGAACATCGTTTCCCGGATCGCTCGAGGCCTGGGGTACGCGCATGCCATGTCCCAGCTCCCGCTACCTCCGACTCCTGTGCGCGTGGCCGGCCGGACCACCGCCACTGGGATGAGGATCGTTCGGAGGTTCCCCGACGGCACGTGGCACCTGCTCAGTAGATACCATGAGCTAGTGGCATGGGTGTCCGAGCAGTTGGTGGACCCACCCGAGTTGGCGGGGGCTGAGGTCCACGTTCAGGCGGCCCACGAGCCGCTTAGTGGCGGGGAGGATCAGCCCATTCCTCCGCCGCACGACCAGGACCCGCCCCAGCATCCTCAGCGCGTGTACCATACCGTGCGACTACCTGCTCACGTTATAGATATGCTTCAGGACACGCGAGCCAGGGTCACGAGGCTGGAGGATATGCTGGACTGGGCCATCCAGCACATGGTCGACGACTATGCCGCCTCCGGTACGCCGTTTTTGTCACAGCCACCGAGGCGGTTAGGCCATGACGGTGCTGGCCCATTTGGCGTGGGCGGGTCTGGTCTGGGCAGTGATCCAGAGATGACGGATTAGATAGGAATTTTGTTTGTATTTTATTTCTTTTTGTATGTAAAAACTCGTTGCATATATATATATATGCAGTTTCAGTTATGATGGCTTGTATATTTGGTTGTGTTTGTTTGGTTGTGTTTCTTTATTTGTTTGTTTTATATTTATAATGTTGATAATGTTAATTGTATATGTTTGATAACAACTGATTTTTACGATTAGGTTGACCATGTGATAAAATAACAACCAACTTGTTTAATAAATAATTAAACACAAAAATTACTTTTAATATGAAATTAATAATAAACACAAAACACAAACTCGTATGTTACGATTAGGTTAACCGTGTGATAAAATAAAAATAAAAACAAACTAGTATGATTACTCAAATTTAGAAAATATATACAATATGTCTGTATAATGACAACCGATTTTTACAAACTCGTAAACAAATTAAATACAAAACCGTCACATTAATAATAAATAAATACTTGTAATATGATAAATTATTAATAAACATAAAACACAAACTTGTGAGTTACGCTTAGGTTAAACGTGTGATGAAATTAAAATAAAAACAAACTGTTATGATTAAAAAAATATAGAAAATATATGCAATATGTCACGGTTTGGCCAAACCGTGACATATAGCCCCAAAAACCCTAATCAATTCCCCATTAACTACATACCCAATTATTGCAACGGATACCCAGATTAGTCTGGGCTCTAACTGTCACGGTGAGGCCTAACCGTGACAGTTAGGTCTCACACCCGACTGAACGGTCACGGGGAACCCTAACCGTGACCGTTTGAATCGGTTTAGCCCAAAAAAGAGCGGTGTGTGGAGAATTCCCCTTTATAAATTATTTCAAACATTATTAATTAATTACTTTAAATATTTTTTTGTATAACTGTGTTTATTAATGTTTTGTTTAAGTTATAACACATAAATAAGCTATATTACATAAAATATACTAGTAAAATAATATACAAGTGTCCGAAACAGATATTGCTATATACATAAAATTTATAGTCTTTATCTAGGCTTGCTTAGTATATACATTTGAACAATTTAAGTTGAAGAGAAATAATATTCTAAATTTAGTTGGTTTAACTTGAACTAAATATTCAAAATAAAAAATATAGTTAATAAAATGTGACAAATAGTGTATTTATTAAATAAAATTCATAATTTTTGTAAAACTTAAAAGAATGATATTTGTAAGAGTAAATTACCATTTTCGTCCTAGTGCTTTAATGAAAATTGCCACTTTCTTTTATTAGTTTGTTTTTTTCGCACCTGAGTCCCTGTCGTTTACAAATCTTGTTATATTCATCCAGTCCGTTGACTCCATCCAACATTCTCCATTGAAGGGTATATTGTTCATTTTACATATATGTTTTATTTTTTTATTTTTTAAACCCGATTTAAATATATCCCCTTTAAATACATTGCTATTATAGTCTGTGGTATGGGCATATTTGTCAATTTAGTCCAAAAATACGCACCACCTTGTCATAAAACACCACATCATCATCACCCTTGATAGAACCACCATACCACCACCACATCACAAAACCACCATTACTCCATCACTAGAACCACCAAACCATCACCACCACCCTATCATAAAACCACCAACACCACAACAGACTGTCGCCACCACCACACATTAGATCTCCGCCATCACTACACACACTAGATCACCACCACCATGTGAACCCTAGAAACTAACCATTAATCTCGAACTCGTAACAAACTTCTTCAAAAACACATATGGAACCCTTGAAAACAAGTATTGTAGAGGTATTGCTAGGGGTTGATATGCGTTTTCGAAGCGGTATGTTACAAGTTCAATATTGATTGTCGATTTCTAGGGTTTACATGGTAGCGACGATCAGGTGTGCGTGTTGGTGGTGGGCGCCAGGGTGTGGTGTTGGTGGCTTTGTGATGAGGTGGTAGAAGTGGTTCTTGCATGTGACGGGTGGTGGTGTGGTGCTTCTTTTTGAACTGAATTGACAAATATGCTCAAACCACATGAACTAAAACAGCAATGTATTTAAAGAGGATATATTAAATCAGGTTGTAAAATGACTAGTATACCCTTCATTTAATGGAAATTTTGGATAGAGTTAACGGATTGAATGAATATGACAAGATTTGCAACGACAGAGACTCAGATGCGAAAAAACAAACTAATGGATGAAAGTGGGAATTTTCACCAAAGCATAGGGATGAAAATGACAATTTATTCTATTTGTAATTTACGCAATGACAGATTACTAAAATTTTAATGCTTTTAAACTCAACCAAACTGATAAAGTGTTAGATGGTTCCAAGGTTTAACCAGCTAGTTTTATCTCAAAACCATGATATAGAATAGGTAAACAAGCACATTGATGTCCAAGTGTTTTACATGACTTCAATTAGTTTGTGTAAAATCAGCTGATATATTATAGTATATTATTATACACCAATCATTAATTTAAATGATTGCGAATAAGCCGGTCATCCCACTTTACTTTTTTTTAACAACAAAAGAAATATAATTATTAATAAGAGCAGGCTAGCAAGGAGCTAGAACCCGACAAACTCCACATACAAAGACTTCGGACAAATACAGACTCCAGGCATCAAATCATGATCCATATAAACTCCACTCAGATTAACTACCTAAAATGGAATGACAAGAAACCGCATGTTGATAAGCCCCTTTCATTCTTGCTTTAATCCATATGGAGCTAAGAACTTTAATTTCCTCCACCAATAGACGTTCATTGACCTTTCTCCTATCAAAAACCGCCTCATTTCTTGACCTCCATATGCACCAACATGTAATTAGAATTATAGCATTAATAACTTTCTTCCAACACTTGTCCCCAGGTAAAAATTTATGAAGTTCCAACAAATCTCTAGTGGAGAAAGCAAATATTTGGGGAATCCTACACCATTGAGCGATCCTTGACCATACCATCTCCGCCACCTTACAGTTAATGAGAAGATGTTCAATTGTTTCTACATCATCCCCACACATCACACATACATTAGAGAGTATAGGGATATTCCTCATAGTAAGGGCATGCAAGGTAGGAATACGACCCATCTCCGCTCGCCAGTTGAAGATTTGAACTTTAGGAGGCACCCAATTATTCCAATAGAAAGCGTACCCTGCATTTTCCTTGTGCTTCTTGTAAATCATGCTTTTAATATCTCTTACCGAAAATTTGTTACAATTATCCCCTAACCAACACCAATCATCATCGGAGTTTGATATTTGGACAGAAGAAAGAGCTTCTGTTAGCTCGGTGAGCTGACTCATTCCAACCTCCCCGGTTTGGATCTGCTTCCATCTCCATTCCCAACTAAGTTCCCCATTTTCAAGGGAGTAAACATCCTGGATTTTCGCCCCTTTACATAGTTCATTAGCAAAAAGATCCGGGTATTTTTGGTTTAGAGGTGTTTCCCCAAGCCATCGGTCCAACCAAAAATTGATTGAATTGCCTCGACCAAGTTTGCCAATTATTAAATTTTGGATTTTGATGTTATTTTCCAACAAGTCCTCATTTACCTTATATATATTCTTCCAAACACCTGCACCATTAGCTTTAGAGGGAATGGTCCCCCAGTTCCTTGAACTTTGGTGAATAGACTACACCACTCTCCTCCACAACTTGTTTTCTTCCGTCTTAAATCTCCACCACCATTTTGTTAACAGTCCAACATTAGAGGCTTTTAATGGTTCAAGCCCTAACCCTCCATACTCTTTAGGCATCGTCAACCGATCCCAAGCCACCCACTTTATTTTGTTCTTTCCTTCCCCGCCTCCCCACAGGAAATTCCTTCTGATTTTTTCCAACGATTGTAGAACCTTTTTTGGGGCTTTGCATAATGAAAGGTAGTATATCGGGAGGGCACCAAGGACAGATTTTATCAAGGTTACACGACCAGCAAGGGAGAGGGATTTTACTTTCCAAGCAGATAGCTTAGCTCGAAAGATATCAACAATCGGTTGCCAATTCTTTGCCAAATTCATATTGGCCCCCACCTGGAGACCAAGGTAAGAGAACGGTAATGAGCCCACTTTACACCTAATTTTCGAGGCCCACAATTTAGTAGCATCATCTTTAACCCCAATGCCACATAACCAACTTTTGGCTAAGTTTATTTTAAGTCCAGAAACAAGATAAAATCCACGCAGGATTCTACATAAATTATGAATGTTAGATGCCTCCCACTCCCCTACAAAAATCACGTCGTCAGCATACATAAAGTGTGTTAAGAGCGGGCCATCGTCAGGCAAAGCAATACCCCTATATAGCCCAATATTAGCAGCCTGCTTAATAATATAAGAGAGGGCCTCCATGGCCAAAATAAACAAAAATGGGGATAGCGGGTCACCCTGACGAAGGCCACAGGAAAATTGAAATTCAGAAGTGGGGCTTCCATTTACAAGGACCGAGGCACGAGAAGAGGATAGAATAGCAGAAATCCAACCTCGCCAAAGAATGGGAAACCCCATTTGTGCCATTATTGAGTCAAGGAATTTCCAATTTAACGAGTCAAATGCCTTCTCAATATCAATTTTAAAGAACATACCAGAACGTTTAGTCGATTTAAGCCATCCTAGCAGCTCACTTAGCATAAGGGTGCTATCCAGGATGCTTCTCGACGCTAAAAAAGCAGATTGCTCCTCCGTAATCACTTCCCCAGTTACCTTCTTTAATCTACTCACCAGAACTTTTGAAAGAACCTTATTAATGACTCCGATTAAGCTTATTGGCCTATAATCACCCAGGTTTAAAGGGTCCTTACATTTAGGAACCAGTGCAATGAAAGATGAAGAACAACCCAGATTGATTGCTCCATCTTTGTGGAATTTGGAACACAGCTTGAAGAAATCCAGCTTGAAGATGTCCCAGAATTTTTTATGAAACTGAAATTAAACCCATCTGGACCCGGAGCCTTATTACCATCAAACTCCAAACTGCCACTTTTATCTCATCCATAGTGAATGGAGAAATGAGGGCAGTGATGTTATCTTCAGATAGTCTCCTGATGTTTGGGCATGTAAGGATTGGACGGTCTAGAAGAGGTTCAGTGAGCCTAGCAGAGAAATGATCAAGCACCGCCTTTTTTATAGTGCTAGGATCAGAACACCACATTCCATTTATTTCAAGACCGCTTATTCTATTATTTGAGATGTTACTATTAATGATCCCATGGAAAAAATGAGAATTTTCATCCCTATCAATTGCCCATCGAATTCTTGATTTTTGCTGAATATCCATCAAGTGTTGGCGCTGCAATTCTCTATACTTGTGTTTTATCTCCATTCTAATTGAAGCATCCTCTTCCGAATACACTCCTAGTTCCGCCATATCATCAAAACCCTTAATCTGTTCTGCAAGGGAAGCCATAAGAGAGTTCTGCCTTGGAGATTCAGATTTCCGCCATCTCTTAATGCCCTCTTTGATAAATTTGAGCTTAGCAATAATTTTCTTATCAGGTGATCCATGAAACTGGAATGAAGCCCCCAAACTCACAATTAGTTCACAAAAACCCGGCCTACCAAGCCAGGAATTATAGAACCGAAAGGGAACAGGACCATAATCGACCGACAACACATTTAGAATCACAGGGGAATGATCAGAGCATTCTCTAGGCAGTGCCACCAAAGAAGCCCCAAGCCACTGGTCCATAAAGTTTCTACACACAAGCATCCGGTCAATCTTACTCAACTTATCACCAGACTCCGACAAATACGTAAACCTCTGCCCCCCATAGAATATTCCAATAAGTCAGCTTGAAAAATAAAATTGTTAAAGTCCTCAGCACTTGATTTACAAAATTTTGAATTCAATCTTTCCTCAGGATCTCTAACAGCATTAAAATCACCTAGCAAGATCCACATCCCCGAATTTGACAAACATAACTCTAGAAGCTCCCTCCATAAATTTCTTTTAGCAACCGAGCTTTGAGGAGCATATATATTTATAATGTTGACTTGGAGATTAGAATTTGCAAGCTTACCCATTATATACAGATAGTTCTGGGATCGGAAGACAGATTGAGAGATAAACATAGATGGGTCCCAGATACACATTAATCCCCCCGAACGACCCGTTGCATCTACTAAAGCACTTTCATACTTTGTTCTTCCCCAAAAGGTATGAGGCCGGATTTTATTAGAATTAGAGATTTGAGTCTCTTGGATTGCAACAAAATGTACACCATTAGCGAGTTTTAACTTTCTGATCCACCCCACTTTCAATGGATCCCCCACCCCTCTAGCATTAATTGTTAAGAAATTCATTGATGTAAAATTGGGGACACCTCACCTTGGATTAAGGATCTAACACAGTCCATAAAATCATTTAACTGAATGCCAACCTGTTGATTTACCTGGATTGTATGAGTAACCTCTTGATTTTGCCAATTACATACATTAATTGGGTCTTCTCTCCCGGTACCCGTCTGGTCTTCCTTCTGACCCACGAAATCATCGTGGGTTGCCACCGCACCTTGGGTACCTTGGTCTTGTGCTCCATCGACCACTTCTTCACCTTCTGCATTTTCGATTGAAGGAAGGTTGGCTGATTGATCCTGCTGATCGAGAGAACCAGACATACCCACAACATCAATAATCATCTGGTTTTCGAGGGGCCCCATAGATTTCGTGTGTTGGGCCGAATTGTTTAATTCTGGTAGATTACAAGGCTGTTGTAGAATTATGGGCTCCAAATTAAATGGATCCGATTCGTTAGTTTGGGCTTGTGTTGAATGAACCGTAGGGGAACAGGCCCTTCTCCTTTTCCTTCGTTTCTATGGGCTCACCAGCCCATTTACGAACTGGTATTTCCCGATAACAGGGCCCAGTTAGGATGAATCTTCAGCCGCCATTACTTTATCTCCATGCATGCGTGTTGTAGTTCCCATGCATCCCTCATTATTGGACGACGCATCATTTGAGCAGCTCTGGTGACTTTTGGACTTCTTCTGTGACTTTGATCCGGGCTTTTCACTAGATACAAAATCCGGTACCCAAACTTCGTTATCCTCCGATAGCCAAATCTTATACTCCTGATTCCTCCATTTGAGCATTAATTCATCTTGTATTCGAGCTCCTGTATTGACAAGAACTCCCACTCTCTCTAGAACAAGGTTCCCATCATCAATGGAAGCCTCGGACGATCGGATCACCTTTCCATATCTACTTGCGATGTTATTGAACACTTCCTTATCCCATAATTGTACTGGAATGCCTCGAATACATAACCATGCAATTCGACAATAATCCTGCGTCTGGCCTTCCCATAAACTTAACTGTGAGAACCAAACCGACCACTGATCCCCTGGTTCTTCAGAAAAACATTCATCGACTACGAACATGGGAAGGAAATTAGAATCCTCAATCCTCCTAAGTAACGCAAACTTGTGGCAACAAGATTGAATTTTGACAAGATACTTTTAATATTGCAAAGAGCAGGAAGATCTACGACTTCCCCTACTAACGAACAGTTCCGCCAGGTTATTAAGGCATTCGTATCTTGACATGTTATCCATATATTTTTTTGAGATTGGTTAACCACGCATCCTTTTCCAGCAACTGCATCTCTGTAAGAAAATCCTCGTGTTGTGACACTAGGATTCTTTATGACTTCACCCTCTGGCCTACTGTTTGTCCTTGGTTTAGCATGCTGCCCTTGAAAACTGCTTGGAGACTTTCCCAATCTTTGGAACTTAGCAACTTGCACCCCCACTTTCGCACCATCTTTCCTGACATTGTTTAAGGTTG
>CM044016.1:39725374-39932874 GCA_024085815.1 Flaveria linearis | reverse complement strand
GGGTGTCTAAATAAAGGGACCTAACATATAACATACGAAAAAGACATTGAAGATGACACAAACAAATGTAAGGGGGTATGATCATCCGTCTTTTCATGCAAGTTTTTTCAAAAATCAATATTTTAATTTCATTTTGCAAGATTTAAGCTTGCAAAATAGAAACCAACATTTCCAAACACATCTAATAACGTATCATGTTAGGGTTTGTATTCGACTTTAAAAACATTTGCAACATGAACATGTTCTACTTTAAATATCATTATATATCCAAGCATGTCACTTAATAAACTAAAAATCATGCGTAATGAGTTATAATAAAATAATCATAAGAAGACGGAGAGGGTTTGACATCTATTTATTGTTACCCTTTTACCACTTCTATAAATACTTGTGATTTAATAAAAAGTTATATAGAAAAGAACAAATATTTAAAAAGGTTATTACTGTTCAACCCAACCCGACCCGTACGACCGTACGACATGATTAATCTCTCCAAAGTGTTACTTTTTAAAACAAACTTACTTCCGTTACATGATCTCTAATTATTATGATGGGGAAGGTGTGAAGGAAAGAAAATTGATTGCAAAGAAGAGGGACATTCCATTTTGAAATCATTTGTTCAATGCAAGGTCAATGTCGTATTGTCATTATGCCAAATGGAACCCCATATAAAGAACAACTTCAGAAGAAAAGAAAAATAAACAGTTGTCAATGAAGAGCAAAATAGCCTCATTTGTGATGCTTTTCCAAAAGTATCAATCATAATAATGTTGTGGGCTACCATCCCAAAATAATTTTCCAACTATATTGGTTGTCTTTTTAATATTAAAAGAAAATTTTGTTCATATGTACTAATTTTATGACATACTTTAGGAAAATAAAGAAGAATTATTATTTTAGCTAACCGAATAATTTTCAAGTTTATCTACATATTCATTATTTAGAACTTTAATATATATATGTAAACCTAGTAATAACAAGAGTCAAATTTGCCTCCATTTTTCTTATTATTAAACATGTGAGTTTAAGCCTTAAGGACTGGATCTTTATTTTCCTTTTTTTGATTTCTTGATTTTCTAACATAAATAAATTAAATCTAAATCTTATAGTATTCAATATTTGTTTATTTATTTTTTGAAGCACTCCATTAACTCTTGGGGAGAGTTTGGCCTTTCAAACATAAATCTTCTGAGCTAAACATCTGAGTAAGATTTTGAACAATTTAACAAACTAAACTGAATAGATTAGATGAGATGGTCTGAAAGATTGAGTTTAACGATTTGACAGTTTGGTTTTAATAAATAAATTCTGTTTTTTTTTAAATATTAAATCTTTGGTTTGTATTTGTTTTAAAATGATTTATATGATTCATGAACTAACACATACAATTGCTTATCTGAAGAAATACAAAATAAAATCAAAGTTAAATGATCAATTTCAAGTTTCATATTGTTTACTTCTGAAACCGACTAAACAAGCTGACTTATTTTGATTAGACGGCGGTCGATTTAACAATGAGATGACAATAAGATGCATTTTTGATAGAAGTTGATAATCCAACTCTCATACCTTGTTGAAATATAGTGTTCTATACATGTCAAGTAGTTACATGTTTGGCATCGAGTATACATATTAATTTGTTTGAAATTACATGTTAGAATTTTCAAATACATTCCTAATTGTATTATTTTATATAAATTTATTTCATAATAAATCTAAATATATAAAAACTAAAAATTATTAGAGTAGTAGACTACTCTATTACTTAGAACAAATAAAAAATGAAAATAAAATGTTTACAAATATGGTTCCGGTAAACTACTACGAATGTTCCGGCCAAATACTTGCAAGTTTTAAAACTAACCTCATACCTAGTTTCACACCTGAATACTTGTCTCATTACTATATCGTATGTTTCACGTTTAGCATTTCATGTACCGGATTCGTGTTTGCTTTATCATCTCTAGTAAAAAACATTGTATGAACATCCAAAGTATGTCTTAAGTTTTTTTTCATAAGACAAACTCACACACTCTTTAATTTTTTTAAAATCTACACCAGTGTTTATCGTCCCGTTAAGTATGACCCCTCGATCACTAGAATAGAAACAAATTCATTACACACTATAACATCATTAGTCTAAAAACTATTTGGTAAGTAGAAAGTGAAATTACATCATATCTTTTTATTAAACACCGAAAGGTATGTGTTAAGTAAAAAGTTATTATTATTATTATTATTATTATTATTCATTTATTCTTGTCCTGAAGCAAACGGTTTAGGGAAAAGAATCCTCATTCCTCAATCCTCATGATGATATTGAATCATTGATCCAATTCCTTACAAAATCCCCAACTCTAACCTCCCCCTCACTCCAAACACTAATTCCCTTTTTCCCCACCATATCTCCCCTAATTCAATCATAACTTCAAAACCCTTTAAACACAAAAGCTAAAATCACCTCACTTATCAAAATATGGATCTCCTATGATCAATCCCACCTCCATCACCGTACCTTCATCGCCGCTTATGGCCTCCGGTGTACCGGAAACCGCCAAACGGCAAGCATGGTAACTGAAGACAACTAATTTCGTTGAGTATTTGTTTATGTCTCTCTTTCTCTGCGAGATTTACTTTTGTTCACTGGTTTTGGTTATTGTTGCAGGTTTTGTACCACCGGACTTCCGACCGACGTCGTGGTGGACGTCGGCGACATGACCTTCCACCTCCACAAGGTTAGATTCAGTTTAGGTTTAACAGTTTCGTCACTGATTTTGATTTTTGTTAGTTTGAGCTTTGAATTGATGCGTGTTAAGTGTTCAGTGAAATGCAACAAGGTTAGATTCAGTTTAGGTTTAACAGTTTCGCCATTGATTTTGATTTTTGTTAGTTTGAGCTTTGAGCTTTGAATTGGTGGCGTGTTAACTGTTCGATGAAATGCTGTTTGCAGTTTCCTTTAATGGCTAAGAGTAAAAAGCTACACGAGATGATTACAGAGCAAGAAAGGAATCTTAACGGTGAGAGAGTGACGGAAGAAGAAGAGAATGAAGAGATACAGGAGGAAAATAAGCTGGAGACGGAGACGGAGTACACTTACGTCACGCTACCGGAGTTTCCCGGCGGATCGGAGGCGTTTGAGACGGCGGCGAAATTCTGTTACGCGGTGAAAATCGAGCTGTCGTCGGTGAACGTCGCTCAACTCCGGTGTGCCGGAGACGTTTTGGAGATGACGGAGGAATACTGTGAAGATAATTTGATTTCTGCAACTGAGAGGTTTCTATCGCAAACGGTGCTTAGAAGTTTGAAAGAATCGATCAAAACGTTGAAGTCATGTGAAGATCTGTTACCTTTGGCGGAATCGCTTGGCATTGTTCAGAGATGCATCGATTCCATCGTCTCCAAAGCTTCGTCATCGGATCCGTCGCTGTTCGGTTGGCCGGTGAACGAAGTCACCAATTCCGGTGCGGGTGCTGCATCCTCACGCGAAACGAGTTCTAGAAGGAATAGAACCACCACCATCACCACCGGAGATCGGTGGTTCGATGAACTCGTGCACCTCAGTCCACCGTTCTTCATGCGTTTAATCACCGCTCTCAAATCTCGAGATTTGAATCCCGAAATCATCGAGAATTGTCTTCTTTCCTACGCGAAAACACACATTCCCGGCGTCAATCGCGCCGGTAGGAGGTCGTCGTCTTCATCCATACCTTCAGAAATCGAACAGAAGGAGCTCTTAGAAACAATCGTCTCGAACCTTCCAGAAGCAAACGGCTTACGATCTCCTCCGGCGGTGGCGTTATTCATCGGAATGTTACGAGCAGCAAACATTCTCAACACATCTGACGCTTGTAGATCAATTTTAGAAACAAAATCGGATCGCAACTCGAACAAGCAACCCTAGATGACCTTCTAATCCCTAGCTACTCATACTTGAAGGAGACGCTATACGACGTCGATTGCGTTCAAAGGATTCTATCTCACTTCCTCCACACCGTAGAACACACATCAACCGATGTAATCGAAGATGAAACCGGAGGTGAGGATGTTAATCGCAACAGATCGGTGACGTTAATGCTCGTCGGAAAGTTAATCGACGGTTACTTATCGGAAATTGCATCGGATACTAACCTGAAGCCGGAGAAGTTTCTAGAACTCGCTTTCGCGTTGCCGGAGCCGGCGAGGCTCTACGACGACGGACTTTACAGATCCGTCGACGTTTACCTCAAGGTACATCAATACATCACATAATCTGTTGTTCATTTTCTTCACCGGAAAATTGCTCCGGTAGTTAAGATCTGATCGGAGTAATGAACTAATGCTTGCAGGCACATCCATGGTTAACGGAATCCGATCGTGAGAGAATTTCCGGCGTAATGGACTGCCGGAAGCTAACGTTAGAAGCGTGCACACACGCAGCACAAAACGAACGTCTTCCACTGCGAGCGGTGGTGCAGGTGCTGTTCTTCGAGCAGTTGCAGCTCCGGCAAGCAATCGCGGGAACTCTGACGTCCGGCGAAGTAGCTCCGGCGGAGACACCGAGACGAGCTGACGTGGCGCAACGAGACGAATCGGTTGGTGAAGGGGACGTGGGAAGCACGTGGACGGCGGCCGTGAGGGAGAATCAGGTGCTACGACTGGATATGGATAGCATGAGGACGCGGGTTAACCATTTGGAGCGTGAGTGTTCAACCATGAGAAAAGCGATTGCTAATATCGACAAAGTGGAGGACCCTGGTGCGACCGGTGGGTGGATGGGCTCGTGGTCGAGGAAATTTGGGTGCAAGTTTAAGACCCAGGTGTGTGACTCGCACGAGCCCACGGTTGTAGAGGGTCGAAAGGCTCGAACCCATCGGCACCGTAAACAGGAGTAGACTAAGACACCAAGTTGGTCGGTGATCTATAATAATAATTTATTAAAAAGAAGAGTAACGTAGTGGGTAATTCTTTTTTCTTTCTTTCTCCCGATGTTAATGCGTTGGTATATTATTGATTATTATTATTATTAAATTAATATATGTGGTTTTTAAGATATATGTTTTCTTAAGGGTTGATGTGATATTTTGATCACAGCTTTTGAGGGATAGTGGAAACTGGGGTCTGTAAGGAAGGAGTGATAGTATTCTTTGTGTTGTAATACAATGATCTCAAAGAAGATTGGAAGATCAACAAGAACAATAGTTTGAGAGTGAATCAATGGAAGAAAGAATTCAATTGTGTTGTTATCAATCGTTAATATATTTGCCCTAATTATACATCGATTCTTACTAACAAACTTTTAACAAACATATTACACAATACACCCTTGAGCTAAGAGAATATTACACAACCTACCCTGTTCTTCATAAGAAATGAAGATTATACTAAAAACTGACTTTAACTACTATCAATCTCCACCTTTAAAGTCAGTAAATCACTATCCAATTCCCAAATTTGAAACACAATAGTCAAACTTTCCACCTCCCAAATTTGAAACACAATAGTCAAACTTTCCACCTGGTAAACTTTTTGTCAACATGTCAGCCAAAATGTGATCGGTACTCACTTGCTACACAACTAACTGATCAGAGCTAATAACATCACGAACAAAATGCAATCTCACATTGATATGGTTTGTCCGTTCATGAAAAACACTATTCTTTGAAAGCTGAACTGCTCCCTGATTATCACAATGAACAACACATTGAGACAACGATATACCCAACTCTTTTACTATACCTTGAAGCCACAAAGCCTCTTTCACTGCCTCAATAAGAGCCATGTATTCTGCCTCAGTAGTAGAAAGAGCAACTACATGTTGTAGTTGAGATTTCCAACTAACAACATTCCCAAACACCTTGAACACATAACCGGTTGTAGACCTTGATTTATCAAGGTCCTTTGCATAATCAACATCCACAAAACCTTCAACTTCACACATTACACTTGAGTTACTTGCACCAAAATTTAACCCCCAATCTTTAGTACCCTGCAAATATCTCAAAACCCATTTTGCAGCAGACCGGTGTGCTTTTCCAGGCTTTGATACAAATCTACTGATTACACTCACAGCATAAGCCAAATCAGGCCTAGTACTCACCATAAGGTACATTAAGCTTCCAACAACATTAGCATATGGAACTGAATCCATGTACCTCTCCTCATCAACATCTTTTGGACTGTCTCTACTAGACAACTTGAAATGAACAGCTAAAGGCGTTTTCACAGGTTTGCATTCAATCATATTAAAGTTTCTCAACACTTTAATAGCATATGAAGCCTGATGCAATTTCAGCTTCCTAAGAGATCTATCTCTTTCAATATGCATACCCAACATCTTCTTAGCCTCCCCCAAATCTTTCATTTCAAACTCATGTTTCAACATATCTTTAGTAGCCACCATGTCTTTCTTATCTCTACATGCAACCAGCATGTCATCAACATATAATAACAAGTAAATGACATTTTCAACCCCCAACTGTTTATAATACACACAATTATCATATTGACTTCTCAAGAAATCATTCTTTAGCATGCATTCATCAAATCTTTCGTACCATTATCGAGGTGATTGCTTAAGGCCATATAAGGATCTTTTAAGCAAACATACCTTATGTTCTTCACCTTCTTTAATGTACCCTGGAGGCTGTTGCATGTATATATCCTCATCTAAGAAACCATGTAAGAATGCAGTGGTAACATCAAGTTGTTCAAGTTCTAAGTCTTTAGAAGCTACTATTGATAAAAGCATTCGGATAGAGGTGTGTTTGACAACCGGTGAGAATATCTCTGTATAGTCCACACCTGCCTTTTGTGTGAAACCCTTAGCAACTAATCTGGCCTTAAACCTAGGCCCATCTTCACCTTTTAATCCCTCTTTAACTTTGAACAACCACTTGCATGCAACTGGTTTGACATTTGTTGGTCTATCAACCAACACCCAAGTATCATTCTTCAAAAGAGAATCCATTTCACTATCCATGGCTACAAACCACTTATCCTTCTTATCTGAAATCAGCACCTTTTCATATATAAGATAAAGGTTCATATATTGCCTCATGCTCAACTGCAACAAAAGCAACTGCAGTGACATTAGTTACATCTCTATATCTTAGAGGTGGAACTATGTTCTTTCTAGACCTATCCTTGGCTATACTATGCCCAGTCTGATGATTATGAGAAGAACCCATATCTTCTTCTTCACTTTGTAACTCACCATGAGTTTCATCATCTTGCTCCACCTTAATATGGACCTGTCTTTCACCTTCATCTGCTGATGACAACCCCACTACATGCTTATATAAAGTATCCTCCTGGAACTCTACATTCCTGCTAACTATTATCCTTGGAGCACCCTTCTCAAGCCTCTAAAGCCTATATCCTTTAACACCCAAAGGATATCCCAGGAATACACATTTCTGCGCTCTAGGTTCCAATTTATCTTGACTTACATGTGCATAAGCAATTGAACCAACAACCAGCAAATGACTACAATCAGGCTGCTCACCACTCCATAATTCCATAGGAGTTTTCATGTTCAAAGCTCTAGATGGGGACCGATTGATCAAGTATGCTGCAGTGGAAACTAACTCACCCCAAAACCCCTTTGGCAAGCCAGCATTCAACCTCATACATCTTACTCTTTCAAGTAAGGTTCTATTCATATGCTCTGCAAGACCATTCTGTTGGGGAGTACCCGGAATAGTTAAGTGCCTTCCCACCCCATTCATATTACAGAACTGATTAAATTCTGCATTACAGAATTCTAACCCATTATCTGTTCGAAGCCTCTTTAATTTCTTCCTAGTTTGAGTCTCAACTAGTGTCTTCCACTTAACAAACTTCTGAAACACTTCACTTTTACTCTTGATTACATACACCCACACCCGCCTAGAATAATCATCTATGATGGAGAGGAAATACCTTGCTCCACCTAAAGAGTTCACTCTAGCAGGCCCCCAAAGATCAGAGTGTACATAATCTAGGATCCCCTTTGTTAAGTGCTTCCCTTTGGTAAATTTCACCCTCTTGCTTTTACCAAATACGCATGTCTCACAAAACTTCAAATCATTCACTTTGACAGTGTCAATGATCCTTTGTTTTGAGAGTTCTACTAGTCCTTGTTCACTCAAATGACTGAGCCTCTTATGCCATAATAGCACCTTATCATTGCTAGAACTAGCTACTGACACTCTCCCAATCACAACATCACCAACTAACAGATATGTATTGTTTTCTCCCCTTGTACCAGTCAGCATCACCAAAGATCCTTTTATGATCTTTGTTTTACCATTTCTTAGGCTAACTACATAGCCTTCTTTTTCAAACGTTCCTAGGGACATTAAACTCCTAGAAAGACTAGGGATGTATCTAACATTTGGGATATCAATTTCTGTACCATTACTCAACTTGAATGTCATAGTCCCAATACCACATACCTCGCAAGGACGATCATCACCCAACTTAACCTCACCGAGGTCTTGCATCTTGAGATCCTTTAGATATTCTTTGACCGGTGTCATATGAAATGAACACCCAGAGTCAAGAATCCAACCACCTTGCACTTTTTTATCAGTAACACTTAGAACATCCGAGCTTTCATAGCCTTCCGAAGAGCACTCAGAGACATGGCTATTGAATCCTTTAAACATGGAATTCTCTGAGTCTTTCTTCTTTTCTGGGCAATCTTTCTTCAAATGTCGTTCAGAACCACACACATAGCATCTCCTCTTCGGCCTTGACTTTGATCTTGGAACCACCTTGGACTTTGAGTTTCTGTAATCAGTTCTTCCTCGAACATGGAGACTATCACCAGTTTCCTTCTGTACATCGGTTCGCTTCTTCAACTCCTTTGAGTTCATAGCTGTAAGAACTTCATCCATGGACAATGACTCCCTTCCATACATCAATGTATCCACGAAATGTTCATATGTTTGAGGTAGAGAGGTCAAGAAGATTATAGCCTGATCTTCATCCTCTAGTTCAATGTAACGCCCGGCAGTTTGACTTTTGGTAGGTTATGCGACTGAGCCTCAGTCGCATGGAATTGATGCGACTGGAGGTTCGATCGCATGTTATTCGGCCGATTGAAGCTCAACCGTACGATTAGAGTTCAATCACCCGAATGAAGGATGAATCGCATGGAACTCATGCGACAGGGGTCCAGTCGCATGGTGTTTATGCGACTGAAGGTCCAGTCGCCCCTGGACCAGATGCAACTGAGCTGTAGGTATAAAAGAGGAGCAGCTCTCTTCTCCTTCCCAACACTTACATTTTTCAGTCGGGAGAAAGGGCAGAGAGCGAGAGAACAGAGAAAGAAAGGGAGAACGTGGTGATTTGGGCACGGGATTGTCGAGAAGCTAGCCAAGTCGAATCTCTTCAACTCCTACCTGTTAATGTGAGTTCTAGAACCCCTCATTTACACGTTTTCAAACGATTTTGGGGCTGGATCACATATAAACCCTATTTTTTGAATAGTGTGTATGTTTGACCCATTTGGGTGAAATCTTGAGTAACGTGTTTATGGTACGAATTAGGACTTGCATTAGCTTGTATAGTGTCCTAGTATGATTCCCTGAGGTTTAGGAGGGCTAATATGGGATAGAAATGAGTTTGGAAGGGTTTGAGACCCGTAGGTCGCTGCTGCAGTTCGTGATGAACTCCAGTCGCTGCCCAGTTAGGGTTATGCGACTGGAGGGCTAGTCGCACGACTGAGGGAAAACGGATGTCCAATCGTACGATTGAGGTTCAGTCGTACGGATGGGGCTCAATCGCCCGATAGACCATACGACTGAGGGATTCGGTCGCATAGGTCCATTCACATGATAGTTTAGTCGTACGTATGAGGTTAATCGCCGATTAGTCCATTCGTGTAGAGCTCATTCATACGATAGGAGGTTCAATCGTACGAATGTAAGTCTAGTCGCCTTAGTGTCCAGTCGCATGGAGGCCATGCGACTGTGGTATGTTCAATCGCCCACGAAGGGCTGATGTGAACGAGGTTGCTATGTATGATTACGTATGTATGACGCTATGTATGATGATGTATGTATGATGGGTGTGTGTGTGTTCCTTATGATGATGTATGATTATCTTTCACGACTTATGTATTATGACGATGAATGAACAAAGTATTATGAACGTAAAGTGAAAGATAATGAAAGAGGAACACGATGATGAATGCATGTATTAACGAATGAATGAAAAGAAGAATGATGATGAATACATGCACTAAACGAACGAACGAGTTATGTCTTGCAAACATTGAATAAGTCGATTGGTCCTTCTTTGTGATTGACCATGGTCATGGTACCTCTACCGCTTACCTCTAGTACTGTGGCATACGTTTTGTTGTTCATATGTTGACTTCGGCCCAGTAGCTAATAATGATCGGGGTATAGCATATGGTATTGGTACATTAGAATTCAATGTGCAAGTAAGTATGAAACGGGATTCTTGTCATTCGACCACAGTAATCATAGCCGTGTGCTATGAAGTGGGTAAAGCCTGACAGGATCCATATGAGAAGTTAAAGATAACAATGTATAACGAATGATGAAGATAATAATGAATATTATCTCTATGTATGTATGAATGAACGTAAAGAATGTATGCACGAACGAGAACGAGAAAGATGAATGGTACACAAATGAAAGTTAATGAACGAACGATGATAATAATAACAATATTATCTAAGTGTACGTATGATGTATGATTGCATGTATGAAAGAACACTTTTAACAGGTAAAAGTATGTTTTAATATAAAACTAGAACTCACTCAGCAACGCTGACTTTTTATGTGTTTCCAGTTGGCAGGTAGTGTTGCTGGGGATGGCACGAGGCGACTACTCAGTTTGTGGGGGACGGCATTCTCCTTTTGATTATGCTGCCACATCGTGTGTTGTGGGCCCGTAATGCACGCAACACATCATGTTGCATGCAAGTGTGAGATTTCTTGAGAATCCTGATAAACGGGATTACTTAAGGAATCTCCTTTATGATAAAAAAACATATTTTTGAACTTAATATCTTCTATTAGAGGTCATTGTATATGACCCTATGATTGTTGAGGAATCACATGACGGGGATTACTTATGAAATCCTCGGTTTCATATGCTTCAGCAGCAATCATAGTAAAGATAGGCAAAGTAGAGAAAGCTTGTATTTTGTAATCAGGTTAACGATGTAATGCATTGTAAAAGCTTTCATGATGAAATGAGAATGACCTTTTATTAATTCCGCTGCGTTATTATATTATGTTTATATCAAATCTATGTTTTACGTGTGATGACGACCAACTGTGAGGTGCCCGGGAACGGGGCCTTACAAGTTGGTATCAGAGCCAAAGTTTAAGTGAAACGGGTAAATTTTTTAAAATAAACCTAAACTTAAACTGAAAATGGGATAGAAAGGAAGAGAATGCCATCTGAGTAGTTGCGTGCCATCAGGTATTTTTATTAAAGTTAATCATGATTACGTGCGCATGATATGTGTTTATGTGTACTGTTAGACTTAGATACTGATGCAGTCAGGACAGGTAATGCTCGGGGTGTGAAGAGTAGAGTAAGTGGCTAATCACAACTGGCCACTGTAATTAGGGACTTACTATACTTAACATAAACTGAGCTATTTCCTTGAATGACCGTGTTGGTGTTTGAATCTTTCAGTGTGATAGAAGATGGTCCGTGGTAGATCATCTAAAGCTTCCCGTGGTGGTGGACGTGGTGCTGAACCGCGTAACACGTGAGGGAGACCTAGGACAGAGAAAGTAGTTCATGAGGAAAACGAGATTCCTTATCAGGAGGAGGCAGACGAAAGCGCAAATTTGAGAGCCTCGGTAAAAGAGGCAGTGGTCGAGGAAGTGCACCAGGTCATGTAGACGATCTTACCGTCTGTAGTGACCGAAGTGATAAAGGCAGTACGTGAAGACGAGAGGCGAGGGAGGAATCGGTCCTCAGGTAGACAGCAACAGACGGAAGCAGAAACGGTACTATCTGATGATGAAGAGGAAGAGGAAGAAGAGCAGGTACGGGAGACAGCCCGGGGTTGTAACTACGGGGCATTTATGAGGTGCAAGCCCCCGACTTTTGATGGTTCTGGTACGACTGCGGATGCTCACCAATGGGTGAGAGAAATGGAGGCGGTCCTCGATATTAGTGATTGCCAAGAGGACAAGAAGGTGAAGTTTGCTACCCACTCTTTTACGGGGATGGCTTTGTGCTGGTGGGACAATATTGTCCAGGCCGAGGGTAGCAGGGCCATTGGGAAAATGAAGTGGTCTGAGTTGAAGAAAATGGTGATCGAGGAGTTCAGTCCTCGTCGGGAAATGGACAGAGTTGAGAGAGAGCTCCTGCAGTTGGAGGCGGGGACGATGACCCGCCAACAATACACCACCAAGTTTAACGACATGGCACGGTTGGTGCAAGAGCAGGTGACGCCGGTGTCTCGAAAGATCAACCGGTGCATTCAGGGGCTGCCAACTGAAATTCGTTGGCATTTGATTTCTGCCCGACCGAGCACTTTCAGGTCGGCAGTGGATTTGGCGGGAAGGTTATACGATGAACGGGCTGCGTTGGTAAAGGCTGAGGGTAGTAAGAAGGGAGGTGGAGAGAAAAGCTGGCAGGGGAAAAGATTTGGTCGAGGTGATACTTCGACGAGCAACAAGAAGGCGAGGGTGGATGACCGCCGTGTGGTCATGTCTGGAGCTGGGGTGAGGAAGTGTGATAAGTGTGGAAGGGAGCACTCAGGGGAGTGCAAGTGGGGATCCAACATTTGTTTCAAGTGCGGGAAGACAGGGCACATATCAAAGGATTGCCGGATGGGCAAGTGCTTTAACTGTGGGGAAAGTGGTCATATGAGCAGAGACTGTAAGAAGCCTAGGGCTGAGGCTTCAGGGGTAAAGAAGACGGGAAGTGAAGGTCCGAGAGCAAGCGCCAGGGCATTCACAATGACGCAGGAAGAGGCTAGGACGGACCCCGATGTAGTGTCCGGTACGTTTCTGGTGAACCGAACTCTAGCCTCTGTATTATTTGATTCGGGTGCCAGTAGGAGTTTTATTTCTGCTGTTTTCTGTGCCAAATTGCCTGTTAGTAGTAGACGTGTGGATATACCGTTTGATGTAGAGACTGCTATAGGTAAAACTACCAGGATTTCCGAGGTAATAGAGGGTTGTGATGTGGAATTAGAGGGCCACAAATTTCCGGTTAGACCGTTTGCGATGACGTTAGGTGGTTTCGATTTGGTGCTCAGAATGGATTGGTTGGCGGATTTTCAGGCGAACATTATGTGTCGCAAGAAGATGATCAGTTTGACAGCGCCCGACGGTAGTTCAGTGACAGTTTATGGGGATCGGGTTACTACGATTCCGAAGGTGATCTCGATGGCAGTGGCGGGGAAATGTATGAGGCGGGGATGTAGCGCCTTCTTATGCTATGTAAAGGATGTAGAAACGCCAACACCACAACTATCGGATGTTCCGGTTGTGCGTGAGTTTCCAGATGTGTTCCCGGAAGACTTATCGGGATTGCCACCTGACAGAGAGATCGAGTTCCAGATAGATCTGATACCAGGCGCCCAACCTATTGCCAAAGCACCGTATCGATTGGCTCCGACAGAGATGAAAGAGTTGATGGAGCAGTTACAAGAGCTGCTGGATAAGGGGTTTATTCGACCGAGTATCTCACCTTGGGGTGCTCCGGTCCTGTTCGTAAAGAAGAAGGACGGAAGTATGAGGATGTGCATCGACTACCGCGAGCTGAATAAGTTGACGGTAAAGAACAGATACCCCTTGCCGAGGATCGACGACTTGTTTGATCAACTTCAGGGTGCTAGTTGGTTTTCACGAATAGATCTTCGATCAGGCTACCATCAACTGAAGGTGAGGGAGCAGGATGTCCCTAAAACAGCTTTTCGTACGCGCTACGGTCACTATGAGTTCCTTGTCATGTCTTTTGGTTTGACCAATGCGCCAGCTGCTTTTATGGATCTGATGAACAGGGTGTGCCAGCCAATGTTGGATAAATCAGTGATTGTGTTCATCGATGATATCTTGATTTATTCGAGGAGCGAAGAAGAGCATGCCGGTCACATCCGGGAGGTGTTGGAGACTTTGAGAAGGGAGAAACTGTATGCTAAGTTCTCCAAATGTGCTTTCTGGCTACGCGAAGTTCAGTTCTTGGGTCACGTGGTAAATCCGGATGGAATTATGGTTGATCCGGCAAAAGTAGAAGCAGTAATGCAGTGGAAGTCTCCAAAGACGCCGTCTGAAATCCGAAGTTTCTTAGGTTTGGCGGGTTATTACCGAAGATTCATTCAAGACTTCTCCAAAATTGCTTCTCCACTGACCAAGTTGACCTGGAAAGACGTAAAGTTTGTATGGGGTCAAGCTCAGGAAAAGGCGTTTGAAGAACTGAAGACAAGATTGACCCAAGCTCCTGTCCTGTCATTACCCGAGGGAAGCGAAGATCTAGTGGTTTATTCTGATGCTTCTTATTCGGGATTGGGATGCGTGTTGATGCAGAGGGGAAAGGTTATAGCTTATGCATCCCGACAGTTGAAAGTCCATGAGGTTAATTATCCTACCCATGACTTGGAGCTAGCAGCTGTGGTCTTTGCATTGAAGATTTGGAGGCACTATCTCTACGGAACGAAGTGCACCATCTTTACCGACCACAAGAGCTTGAAGTACTTCTTCGAGCAAAAAGATCTGAATATGAGGCAACGGCGATGGTTGGAGCTTATAAAGGATTATGATTGTGAGATCCATTACCATCCGGGCAAAGCCAACGTGGTGGCGGATGCCCTTAGCTGAAAGGAGAGGCCCGAGCCAATTCGGGTGAAGGCGTACCAGCTAATCATGACCTCCGACGTGATGAAACAGGTCAAAGAGTTCCAAGATGAGGCTTTGAAAGACGAACATCTTAACTCTGAACGAATGAGAGGTCTGGTCGCGGAGTTGGGTGAGAATGCAACGGGTGTTAGAACCCGGTTTGGGCGTATGTGGATTCCTCGTCTTGGGGATCTGCGAATGAGGATTATGGAGGAAGCTCATAAGTCTCGATACTCCATTCATCCCGGTGCTACCAAGATGTACCAAGACATGAAGAAAGATTATTGGTGGCCGGGCATGAAACGCGATGTGGTGGAGTATGTGAGTAAATGCCTTACTTGTTTACAAGTGAAGGCCGAGCACCAGAAGCCGTATGGAAAGATTCAACCCTTGGATATCCCGGAATGGAAGTGGGAACACATCACCATGGATTTTATCACAAAGCTGCCACGTACCCCAAAAGGGTATGATACTACATGGGTGATTGTGGATCGTCTGACGAAGAGTGCTCACTTCTTACCGATGCGCGAGACATATTCGTCCGAAAGGTTGGCCGATCTTTTCATCAAAGAGATTGTGACTCGTCATGGTGTACCGGTGTCGATTGTGTCTGATCGCGACACTCGGTTTACATCCAAATTCTGGAAGAAATTCCATGATGCTATGGGGACGAAGTTGCATATTAGCACGGCTTATCATCCTCAAACTGATGGTCAGTCGGAAAGGACCATTCAGACTTTGGAGGACATGCTCCGGGCATGTGTTATTGACTTCGGGGGAAGTTGGGATGACCACCTGCCGTTAGCCGAATTCTCATACAACAACAGCTATCATGCCAGTATTGGCATGCCACCCTATGAGATGTTATACGGTAGGAGATGCAGGACACCCGTCTGTTGGGGTGATATTGGTCAGAAGGAGTTGGGAAGCGTCGAAGTGATCGAGGCTACGACTGAGAAGCTTGAAAAGATCAAAGCTTATATGAAAGCAGCCAAAGACAGACAGAAGTCGTACGCTGACAAACGACGCAGGCCGATTGAGTTCCAGGTGGGAGATCGGGTTATGTTGAAGGTCTCACCCTGGAAGGGTATCATTCGGTTCCGGAAGCGAGGCAAGTTGAGTCCGCGGTATATAGGCCCTTTCCGAATCGTTGCTCGAGTAGGAGAGGTGGCTTATAGGTTGGATTTACCAGATGAGTTGAGTGGAATTCACCCGACCTTCCACGTATCTCATCTGAGGAAATGTTTGGCAGACGAGGATATGATCGTCCCACTGGAGGATATCGAGGTGGACGAACGGCTCAATTATGTGGAACAACCAGTGGCGATCATAGACCGAAAGGAGAAAAGACTGAGAAATAAAACGGTTCCCCTTGTGCATGTACAGTGGCGGCATAGAAAGGGATCGGAGTCTACGTGGGAGACTGAGGAAGAGATGAGGCAGCATTACCCACGATTGTTCGAGGAATAACAGGTTTCGGGGACGAAACCTAAATAAGGGGGTGGACTTGTAACGCCCGGCAGTTTGACTTTTGGTAGGTTATGCGACTGAGCCTCAGTCGCATGGAATTGATGCGACTGGAGGTTCGATCGCATGTTATTCGGCCGATTGAAGCTTAACCGTATGATTAGAGTTCAATCACCCGAATGAAGGATGAATCGCATGGAACTCATGCGACTGGGGTCCAGTCGCATGGTGTTTATGCGACTGAAGGTCCAGTCGCCCCTGGACCAGATGCAACTGAGCTGTAGGTATAAAAGAGGAGCAGCTCTCTTCTCCTTCCCAACACTTACATTTTTCAGTCGGGAGAAAGGGCAGAGAGCGAGAGAACAGAGAAAGAAAGGGAGAACGTGGTGATTTGGGCACGGGATTGTCGAGAAGCTAGCCAAGTCGAATCTCTTCAACTCCTACCTGTTAATGTGAGTTCTAGAACCCCTCATTTACACGTTTTCAAACGATTTTGGGGCTGGATCACATATAAACCCTATTTTTTGAATAGTGTGTATGTTTGACCCATTTGGGTGAAATCTTGAGTAACGTGTTTATGGTACGAATTAGGACTTGCATTAGCTTGTATAGTGTCCTAGTATGATTCCCTGAGGTTTAGGAGGGCTAATATGGGATAGAAATGAGTTTGGAAGGGTTTGAGACCCGTAGGTCGCTGCTGCAGTTCGTGATGAACTCCAGTCGCTGCCCAGTTAGGGTTATGCGACTGGAGGGCTAGTCGCACGACTGAGGGAAAACGGATGTCCAATCGTACGATTGAGGTTCAGTCGTACGGATGGGCTCAATCGCCCGATAGACCATACGACTGAGGGATTCGGTCGCATAGGTCCATTCGCATGATAGTTTAGTCGTACGTATGAGGTTAATCGCCGATTAGTCCATTCGTGTAGAGCTCATTCGTACGATAGGAGGTTCAATCGCACGAATGTAAGTCTAGTCGCCTTAGTGTCCAGTCGCACGACCCAGTCGCATGGAGGCCATGCGACTGTGGTATGTTTAATCGCCCACGAAGGGCTGATGTGAACGAGGATGCTATGTATGATTACGTATGTATGACGCTATGTATGATGATGTATGTATGATGGGTGTGTGTGTGTTCCTTATGATGATGTATGATTATCTTTCACGACTTATGTATTATGACGATGAATGAACAAAGTATTATGAACGTAAAGTGAAAGATAATGAAAGAGGAACACGATGATGAATGCATGTATTAACGAATGAATGAAAAGAAGAATGATGATGAATACATGCACTAAACGAACGAACGAGTTATGTCTTGCAAACATTGAATAAGTCGATTGGTCCTTCTTTGTGATTGACCATGGTCATGGTACCTCTACCGCTTACCTCTAGTACTGTGGCATACGTTTTGTTGTTCATACGTTGACTTCGGCCCAGTAGCTAATAATGATCGGGGTATAGCATATGGTATTGGTACATTAGAATTCAATGTGCAAGTAAGTATGAAACGGGATCCTTGTCATTCGACCACAGTAATCATAGCCGAGTGCTATGAAGTGGGTAAAGCCTGACAGGATCCATATGAGAAGTTAAAGATAACGATGTATAACGAATGATGAATATAATAATGAATATTATCTCTATGTATGTATGAATGAACGTAAAGAATGTATGCACGAACGAGAACGAGAAAGATGAATGGTACACAAATGAAAGTTAATGAACGAACGATGATAATAATAACAATATTATCTAAGTGTACGTATGATGTATGATTGCATGTATGAAAGAACACTTTTAACAGGTAAAAGTATGTTTTAATATAAAACTAGAAATCACTCAACAACGCTGACTTTTTATGTGTTTCCAGTTGGCAGGTAGTGTTGCTGGGGATGGCACGAGGCGACTACTCAGTTCGTGGGGGACGGCATTCTCCTTTTGATTATGTTGCCACATCGTGTGTTGTGGGCCCGTAATGCACGCAACACATCATGTTGCATGCAAGTGTGAGATTTCTTGAGAATCCTGATAAACGGGATTACTTAAGGAATCTCCTTTATGATAAGAAAACATATTTTTGAACTTAATATCTTCTATTAGAGGTCACTGTATATGACCCTATGATTGTTGAGGAATCACATGACGGGGATTACTTATGAAATCCTCGGTTTCATGTGCTTCAGCAGCAATCATAGTAAAGATAGGCAAAGTAGAGAAAGCTTGTATTTTGTAATCAGGTTAACGATGTAATGCATTGTAAAAGCTTTCATGATGAAATGAGAATGACCTTTTATTAATTCCGCTGCGTTATTATATTATGTTTATATCAAATCTATGTTTTACGTGTGATGACGACCAACTGTGAGAAGCCCGGGAACGGGGCCTTACATTCAACATCAATGTTCTCTAGATCTAATCTGTGTGATCTTCTAGAGACGTCCCGGCACCCATGTGAAAAGTATACAATCGTTTTTTCAAATACAACCGATTAGCAAGCGACTTAGTCATGTACAGACTCTCAAGCTTCGACCATACTCCAGATGTCGAATCCTCTTTCGAAACTTCCCTCAAGACCCTATCCCCAAGGCTGAGGATAATCACACTATGCGCCTTTTCAAGAATATCCTTCTTCTCCTACGCCGTGAGAGTCACCGATAAATGGTTCTCTTCTTTTAGAGCATCTACTACTCCCTGATGCACTAACAGAGCTCTCATCTTCACTCTCCACAACCCAAAGTCGTTCTTTCCATCAAACTTTTCAATTTCGAATTTGGTGGACACCATCCTTCCAATTTCAGTTGATCACTGTAATCACCTTCGCCGAGGATTATCATGAGCCAAGCTCTGATATCAATTGTTGTAATACAATGATCTCAAAGAAGATTGGAAGATCAACAAGAACAATGGTTTGAGAGTGAATCAATAGAAGAAAGAATTCAATTGTGTTGTTATCAATCGTTAGCATATTTGCCCTAATTATACATCGATTCTTACTAACAAACTTTTAACAAACATATTACACAATACACCCTTGAGCTAAGAGAATATTACACAACCTACCCTGTTCTTCATATTATACTAAAAACTGACTTTAACTACTATCACTTTGGTTGTGACGAAATCAAATATGTCTTGTAGAGAACTTTGTTATGTTTGGAGGGATTGGTGATTTTGTTGTCTTTTATTTGTTTAGTGTTTACGTGATGATATATAAATAAATTTAGGTTTATGATTATTTTTATGTGGATTGACGAATATTTATACAGATTTTTATCAATACTAGCAAACAAAAGAATCAGGTAACTAATCAAAATAGGTTATACATCAAAATTAGGCCTGTAAACGAGCCGAGCCGAGCCGAGCCGAGCCAGGATGGCTCGAGTTCGAGCTCGAAGCTTATCGAGCCGAGCCGAGCCGGCTCGAAAATTTCTAACGAGCTCAAAACACCGGCTCGAGTTCGGCTCGTGAAAAGCTCGAGCCAGCTCGTGGCTCGTTCGAGCCGGCTCGATTTATTTTTTTTTATTTTATTTTTTCACATTAATTTATATAAAACACAAAAATATATATTAGAGTTTTTATCTTTTGTTGGGTACTCCGTACTAAGGGAAACAAATATCATTATTTTGAATATAAACAATTTGCTGTTAAGTTATATATTTTTTAAATAAAATTAATGTTTATAAAAATAATCCATTTTTATTTTAAGAAAACCTTTTTAAAATCCTAATATAAAAAATAATAATAGTAGTAGTAGTAATAATAATGATTATTATTATTATACAATATAAAAATATATACACACATATATTATATGCACCGAGTCACGAGCCGAGCCAACGAACCGAGCCACGAGCCGAGCTCGAACCGAGCTAACCCTGGCTCGAGTTCGGCTCGCTTAGAATTCGAGCCGAGCCGAGCCGGCTCGTTTAGATTCGAGCTTTTTTCGAGCCGAGCTTTTTTCGAGCTTTTCTCGAGCGAACTTCAAACGAGCTTCGAGCCACGAACTTTTTGTATAGCCCTAATCAAAATGGGTTTGTGTTTAATTGAACTAGACATAATTTACTTCGATAATTGTGCTTACATGAAGGAGGAGTTGGTATCAAAATAGGTTTTCCTGCAATGTCTTTTTATGAGTAGTGGTCATGAGCAGAGGTGACTGCGGAGGAGACGACAAAGAGATGTTAGTGTTGTCGTCAAGGTGATGTTAGGGGTGTGATAAAGTTGAACCGGTGTTGGCAACGAGTGGCGGTGGAGGTGGATATGATAGCGGTAGCGTCATGGTGGTGCTTATGTTAGGGGAGGTAACGGCGGTGTTGACATCATGGTGGTGCTACTGATGGTGGTGGAAACGACGATGGTGATTGTGGGGGGCGATTGGGTGGGTAGAGGCCACGTGTGTGGCGGTTTCCTGATGGTGGCAACAGTGATGTTAGTAACAAGTTGGTGGTGGTGACAAACAATGTTTGTGAGTGATGCTGACCTATTTCAACCTATTTTAAGTTAAAATATTTTGTATGTCGGGTAATACTTTCTTGGTCTTGGAATAGATATCTATTACTTCCTTTTGAATTGCATGAACTTCAAAGGTGTAGTTTTATTCTAAACCAAGTGAAGCTTCTCCACGGGCTCGACAGATGGGTGTGATGCAGAAATCAGGACGACCAATTCTCGAAAAAGTGATTGAGGTCTATGTTTGCAAAGCAAAGGGTGCTCGAGCCGGGTCAACCATTCAAATGGAGTAGTTGGATTCCCCTCAAAATCAATATCTTTGAATGTAGGGCAGCGGCAGAGAGGATTCCTACGAGGGTGGCACTCCAAAAAAGAAAAATCCATGTCTCTTCGTGTGTGTTTTGTTTGGTGAAATGGATGAATCAGCAAATCACGTGTTTACCAGATGTTATGTGGCTGCTATGGTTTGCCAACAGGTCTCGATGTAGTGCAAGCTTCCTTCGATTTATGCCTTCACTATGCCCGACTTATTACACTTGTAAATGTCGAGCAATCTTGTTCAACAAACCAAAAAGCTGTACAATGTATTATCATTTTATCATGTTAGGTAATAAGGAAACAATAAACAAGTGGTTTGTTTGAGAATCAACCGGTGTCTATCACCAATATCATGGACGAGATCAAGATTCTCGGGTTCCTATAGATTAAACATAGGGCAAGAAATTTCATCTCTTTCATTTTTGTAGCAACTGCCTATATTCTTCCTAGATCTTCATCTTCGTCGATTCATGTTTTTCATCGGTTCATCTTCATCGTCTCCTACATTATTTTGTCTCTTGTTGATGTTCATCATATTGATGTTTATAGTCTTTTACATATGTTCGTCTTTCTGATTTGTTTCTGTATTAAGGCTTTGTCATTATGACAAAGTCCAATCTGATTCTTGAGTTTAGATTTCGATTCTTTGAATCCGGTGATCTTGTTGGTAGTATTTGTTCTTGTTCTCATTTGTTCATACTTATTTTTGGGTTCTAGACACTTTTTTGGGTGTATCATTTATGGTTGTAGATTGAAAAATATAGATTTGCCATTTTGTGACAAATTTCGTTAATGAAAACCTGATCGGCATCACAGTACCGATCAAAGATCAAGAGAGTTAATGACATTTTCACTTCAGATTAGCTAGAGCAAGTAAGCTGTTAAATTCACAAGGAGTTAGTGGATAACATTTAAAACAAATACGAACTTAAAGACTCATAACTTTAAAGGAAGATAGAGGAAAAACTGGCTACCACCTACCCCTCCCAGACCCTACTCTTAATGGACATACTGTGTATGTTTGTTGTTTGTTTATGACCAAACGAGTGTGGGTTTAATATAGATTACTCCCGCAACTGTTCATTTTCGTAACTAAGTTATCTAATGTAGGAATGGAAGCAATTGATTGATTACCATGATTCATCCTTCATATAACACAAGAAATAAATACATAAACACATTCATATAACACAAGAAATAAATACATCAAACCCTACACCTACTAGTGATTACAGGTTGTTTAGCCTTGCATTATTTTCATAAAATGATGAAGATTGATGCACCAAAGCATTTGTAGTTGACCCATCATCAAAGAAAGCCTTCGTCGCCAATGTGGGGCTAGTCCACTTGGTAGAGGCTTTGCCTTTTAGAAAGGAGATCCTGGGATTAAACTCAGGCATGTTGTAACTTGGTGTAATTTAGAAGTAGGAGTAGGGTAGATTTGCCGTTAAAAAAAAAAAAAAAAAGAAAAAAAAAAGAAAGCCTTTGTCATTAAAGATTTTCTCCATTTTCTTCCTCCTTATTGTTCTCTAAGCTCTTTCCCTTGAACTGATCCCATGACTAAGTTATGACTGGAGTTCATGAGTGCCCAGTTGACACGAGTTAATTTTTAGCCTCGTTTCTTCTCCAATTAGCAATGTTTTCAGAACCGGATCGGACGTCGAACTGGACGCCTTACTGGTTTGGTGGTCGGACCGGTCAGATCGGATATAAGAACCGGATGATGTCATAATTTTATATATAGTGTATTATATATATAGTTATATAAGTAATTTATATATGATTTATATTTGTATTTTATAATTATACATAAAACTTAACTATATTTGTATATCCAACACACTAATTTATGGTTCAACACCTCGTTTTACCTATTAAAATAAAAAATAAAAAGAAAATCAAATTCCAGTCCGAACCTGTCCGGTTTCCCAGTCCGGTCCAATCCGGTCCCAACAACATTGCCAATTAGACCTCTCTTTATGGGCTTATGACCACCTTATATGCTATTTAAACCACATATATTTAGCAATAAATATGATCTTTTACCATTACCTTGTGATACGTAAGAGTGCTCAAAGTAATTGATTTCACATAGTATTCAATGCTAAAACATGGATTTAAGGTGTAAATGACTTGAATACTTTTCTCACACATCAAAGCCCTACTATCATTATTTCCAGCTCAAGCTATCGCTCTAATATTTATAATGTATATAGTTATCATCGGTTTAAAAAACATGTCTTGAAATCTTTTTGGGCATGTTATGACTTTATTTCAAACTTTTTTTGTATTTGAATGTAATACTACAAAGAAACTTTTTTTGTTTGTAATATATGTCAAAAAAAATTATCACTAGTTGGTTAGCATTTTTGTTTTGTTCTCCTTGTCCACTTCCCATTTCTAATATATGTTATTAATAAGATGTTTTATAATTTTAATGAATACAATAATTAATCTTCAAAAGAAATTATCCACATGGATCCATTCTAATTGCCATTACCCAAAACACTTGGAGCAAAGGGA
The DNA here is from genome assembly GCA_024085815.1 of Flaveria linearis. Taxonomy (NCBI): domain Eukaryota; kingdom Viridiplantae; phylum Streptophyta; class Magnoliopsida; order Asterales; family Asteraceae; genus Flaveria; species Flaveria linearis. Next base: position 39,909,307 of record CM044016.1, on the reverse strand, counting down.
ATGACAGTTGGAAACTTGTAGTTAACCGTACTTTTGGGACCGTTGCTAAAAACAAGGAGGCCCATTCACTTTTTATTTTTTATTTTTTAAAACTTTCAACTCTAGTTTCAAATTTCTTATTATCTAGACCAAAACCTTACACATACTTTTCATAAGGTTAATTGTGGATTACTTTGGTGTTAGTTTGATAAACTCCGTATGAAAATGGCGAGGAGCGAGTTTTTGACGTTTCAAACGGATGAGCTAACGAACGACTTGATGAATGCCGATATCAGTGAGTTGAAATTGCTGGCAAAGGCGATGTTTGATCATGCATGCTCTAAGCTCGGTAGCTTAGGGTTCGGGACTTCCTTTCTCTCTTGGGTTGCATCCTTCTCCGCTATGTGAGTTTTTCGATTTGTTTTCATGTTTGTGGTTGGGTTAATCTTGCCCGATCGATTTATTCTTGATAAAAGTTTTATTTTGTTATTTTAAATAAGCAAATTATATGGTTTTTGATTTAAACTAATAATATTAGGTATTAGTCAAGCGTTTTTATATGATATTCATCCTAAATGTATTATAAATGAATACATAATACAACCGTCTAAATTGCTTTTATTTTATTTTAAAGTATAGATCATTATTGTAATAAAAAATTTTGTAATCGTATTTAACATGTCATTTGTATATAAAAGTTAAAAGATGGGACCAAAAATTGTAATCCGCTCTATTCGCTTTGCCACAATTACGAAACAACTACATATATGTTTTTTCAGCTGTGTTACGCAACCCACCCGACCCACTCATTTTTCAACTTTTAGTAAAATTAGAATATAGGTAGGAATGACATATATAGAAACATTGATAATGTGTGAATATTATGCTAATGAACATTATGACCACAAGGGTTCGACACAGTTATGCGCACATTGTTGGTGCACACATATCTTCACTCTAGATCACACAACGAATAAGCATCGCATGGAATAACCAAACATAAAAATCACATAGCCGATTAGATGGTGTGTTTGATCATGAAAACCGAACATGATATGCATCATCTACCTTGCATTCATTACACACAAGTTATACATCATCAAACTCTTTATATAACTAGAACTTTGCTTGATAAAATATTAAGATCTCTAAAGATTGTAATACGATTATGGTGCAGTTATCTGTTGATATTGGACCGGACAAACTGGAGATCAAACATGCTAACCTCACTTTTAGTACCTTACATATTCTTTAGTCTTCCTCCTTCACTCTTTCACTTCTTGAGGTTCATAATCCATGCTTTCAACTTGATCTTTATGCAACTTCAAACGTATTATTATGGTTGACACATTATTATGTGCGCGATGCATATAGGGGACAATTCGGGATGTGGGTTGCATTCGTTGCAGTGGTCCTAAGGCTCTTCTTCCCACGCCATTTCCCTGGTACGCGAACACAATGGCATATTCATCATTTTGGCTAGTCATTTTTAGTCATCATATTGTTGGTAACTGAATTCACAAACAACTTAAGCAAAACAATACTATTGTTTCTTTACTGCTTCCCATTCATATTCACTACAAGAAAAAAGCTCTTTTGCGGCGATATATATCGTCGCAAAAAGATTCAGTTTCGTCGCAATACATTTTTTGCGACGAAAAATTGGTCGCAAAACATTCGCCGTAAAAAAGTGGTCGCAAAATCTTTTTTGCGACGAAATTTGCGACGATTTTATTTTGTGGGCTCCACTTATTATAAAAAGGGGAAATTTCTGAGAGAAATCTTTTGCGACGATTTTTTTTGCGACGATTTTTTTTGCGACGAAAATGGAGGCGGCTAGGGTGTAAAGGAGGCTAGGGTGTAAAGGAGGCGGCGACGGTGGTCAGGCGGCGACGGTGGTGGACTGGCGGTGGTGGCCGGAGCAACAACTTTGCCGACTAAATGGGGTGCGCAAGGGTGAGGAGGCGGCGACGGTGTTGAGGGAGCCGACGGTGGGGTGCGCAGTGGGGTGAGGGTGGGGTGCGCAGTGGGGGTGAGGGTGGGGTGCGGCAGTGGGGCTGTGGTTTGGTGGTTTGTAAAATGGTGAAAATGTGAACTGTCCCGACTAAAATGGTGGTTTTTTTTGCGGCGATATATCGCCGCAATAATGCAATTGCGACGAAACCATTTAATTATATATATATTATAATATTTACTTGTTTATTGCGACGACAAAGTCGCCGCAAATGATTACGCGGGATTTTTCCCGCTCTTAAAAAAGGTTTTCGTGATATTAAAAAAAATAATAATAATTAATTTTAACTTTTTGCGACGAAAAATCGCCGCAAAAAAGTTGTTGACTTTTAAAGTCAAAAAAGTTATTTCTTTTTGTCGTTTTGTGGCTCTTTTGCGACGAAAAAATTGTCGCCGCAAAAAATGTGGTCGCAAAAAACCATTTTTCTTGTAGTGATTTGTATTGTAATTTTATTTATAAAAGAGTTTTATATTTATTTTACGAACAGTTCTCCTACAATTCACTAATTAATTAGTCTTCATGGTTTCTAAGTATATTGATCGAACTTTTGGCATGTATGATATGACATCCCTTAATAACTCAGTTAGCTTGTTTAATGCATGTGATATGTATAATTTGTGCATTTGGGTACAGATTGGCTCGAGATACCTGGATCGTTGATTCTTCTTTTGGTAGTGGCTCCGAAGTTATTTACTCATGCATTTAGAGACAGTTCGGTTGGTGTCATGATTTGTCTTTTGATCGGTTGTTACTTGCTTCAAGAGCATATTCGAGCATCAGGTGGGTTCAGGAATTCGTTCACGCAGAGCCATGGTGTATCTAACACAATCGGTATTCTCTTGTTGTTCGTCTACCCAATGTGGAGACTCATCATACACTTGGTTTGAATCTTGATACGAGCTTTTTAACACCGTCACAAGTGTAATACCGTAAAAGGTTTAGGTGTATTACCAGTGTACTTTCAAATTGTTCCGATCGTATTAACTTATATTTGTATTACACATGACCATTAATTCGTAAGATATTTACTTATTTGTTACATGATGAGCACAATAATCTTTTGTGATTGAATATTTTTTACATGGAGGACTCAACGTTTACATAAATTGTACTTGTGGCTTTTATTGTTGACTTTTATTGGCGATTATGTGAAAGTACATGCATGTGGACTCAAAGTCACATGCAAAAAGATATAACCTCAATCGTACACCTTCTTAATATGTTATTAAAGATTCATGATGCAAAATCTCACAAAACATTTGGTTATGGGTATCGAATCACAAGAATAAACAAAACATACACAAGATGTAGCTAAAATCATTGGAGTTTATTTTATTGAAACTTATTTGTTACAAAAATTTAGAGGAGTTAGAATATATTATAAGTGTGTATTTATAGCACCTAAAATAAACTCCTAAAACAATCATTAAGCTCACTTTTAAGTCAACATGTCAACTCTTATAAAAACAACATTCATTCATCCAAGCCCACAACTCTATCATAAGCCCAACATTGTTTGAGCTGATTGGTTTTCTAGGTTCGCAGTCCATATTTGTTCATACGTAGAGGTGCACGAAACCGGTTTTTCCAAAGCGGTTCAAATTTGGAACCGGTTCATATGGTAACCTATTTGAGCCAAGCCGATTTGAGTTTAAAACCACCTTTAGTTCATTTCAATTTGAGTTTTTGACTGGTTCAGTTTCGGGTTTGAACAGGTATTGCTACTATGGAATATTAACTGGCTACAAACCTACGATTTATATAAGTTCTAAACTGGTTTAGATTGACGGTCTCATCTTAGATTTCGTCTAGTCACACGTAGTCATGACTAGAGGTGCACAGTCAGTGGCGGAGTTTGGATATTTTCATATGGGGGGCGTGGATGAAATTAATTTTTTAGGGAGGTCTCATTATATATATAAAAAATTACACTGCCAGATAAAAAATTAACACTACTGACAAAAAAAGAGGGCTGGGCGAGGGCCCCTTCCAGTCCCTTTAATGCTTCGCCCATGTGCACATCGGACCCGAGTTCAGAACCTAACCCACGACCCGACCCGGTTTACCTGCCGCAACATGCGTATGTGGTTCAACTTGTTTACCTTTATTTTCCCTTTAACAGTCCCTTTGTGTTTTACATTTTGGTCTAATTTTTACACATTAACAAGCTGCAATGGGCGTGCATGGTTCAACGTTTTTACGTCTATTTTCATTTTCATTTTTATTTCTTTTTTTCGTGAGCTTTTACGGTGTTGATGACCACTAGCGACGGTGTAACATTGATACTACTTATTAGCAAGGTTATACGCCCTCGCGAAACGCGTGAAGCATAAAACTAGTTTTCCTTTAAATATTATTATAACAAATTTAACATGTTGCAAATTTGTGGTTTAAGATTAACCTCTCACTGATCTTCCCATGTGGAAAATGACAGTGAAACATTTTGATCCTTATTCCCACGTGGCACAACACAAACACCAAACACACCTATCACCTATGAACATCCAATGAAAGAACACCTTATCCTATCTGATTATCCCACAACTCCCACCAAAATCTCCATCAAACCCCAATTTCCACCATACAAATCTCCTTCCTCCTTCAACCCCAATTGGGTTTTACACAACCAACAATGGCATCATCATTACAAGCAGCAGCAACACTCATGACACCCACAAAGGCCGGTGTCTCCGGCCGCTTGCAGCTCACTTCTCCGAGCATTTGTAAAGCTTTTGGTGTTGAGTCCACCGGAGCCAGAATATCTTGTTCTCTTCAATCTGATCTTAGGGAATTTGCTCAGAAGTGCACTGATGCTGCGAAGATCGCCGGCTTCGCTCTCGCCACTTCGGCTCTCGTTGTTTCGGTATGTGTTTCGGGTCATTGATGTTTGCACACCAAGTGTTTGATGAAATGCCTAAGTGGGTTTTGTTTCATATTAGAGCTAATCTTGTGACATGTTGATCTTATTGTTGCTATTGTTAATTGAATTATTGAAGCTTGTATATGATTACTAATTGGAAAGTTAAGTTTTGATTATGAAAATTAAGCTGTCATGATGCTGTGTAATAAAGATTGATGATTTGATCACTTTAATTTAGTTTGTTGAAATTGATGATTTGATCACTTTAATTTAGTTTGTTGAAATGCCTAAGTGGGTTTCACTTCATATTAGAGCTAATCTTGTGACATATTGATCTTGTTATTGTTACCGTTTATTGATTTCTTTAAGTTTGCATGTGCATACGAATTGAAAAATTAGTCTGGATTATGAAAAATTAAGCTGTCATGATGCCATGCTATAAAGATTGAAGATTTGATCACAGTAATTCAGTTTGTTGAAATGCCTAAGTGGGTTGCACTGCATATTAGCGCTAATCTTGTAACGCATTGATCTTTTTATTGCTACTGTTGATTGAATAATTTAAGTTTGTATATGATTACTAATATTAGTGGACCATATCAATTTAATTTAATAATATATATTTTGTATATATCTCCTCGAATTATGAGATTGTATTTCCTTGTTTACTGCCTTGTAATTGTATCTTTTTATTGCTACTGTGATTTGTGGACCTCACCTGTCCTTAGCACCCTCGGGTATAAATATTACTTGGTTATTATTGATGACTTTACTCATTTTACATGGATATACCCATTAAAATTTAAATCTGAAACTTACACCAAATTTACACAATTTCATAAATTTGTTTCCACCCAATTTCACTTAAATATCAAAACATTTCAATGCGACAGGGGTGGAGAATTTGACAACCATCAATTTAAACAATTTGCTTCCACACATGGATTACAATTTCGATTTTCATGCCCACACACTTCCCAACAAAACGGGACTGCCGAGCGCATGATCCGTCGCCTTAACGAAATCATGTTGTCCCTCCTTACACAAGCCTCTCTTCCACCGCACTATTGGGTGGAAGCTCTTCATACCGCTGTCTACCTACATAATATTCTCCCGGCCAAACCAATTGGCTTTTGCACACCTACGGCTGCCCTCTATCTCAAGAACCCCAACTACACACACCTTCGTGTGTTTGGATGTGCATGCTACCCTAACCAAACCGACACCCGTCCACACAAACTCGCCCCTCGCTCATCCCCTTGTATCTTCCTTGGGTATCCTGCTGACCACCGTGGCTATAGGTGCTTAGACCTTTCATCCGGGAAAATCCTCCTATCTCGACACGTCACCTTCAATGAGGCTGATTTTCCCCTATCTAAAACTTTTCGCCCCAACCCATCCTCTTATACCTTCCTTGAATCTGAACCTTCACCTCTCCTTTTCACTCAACCTATGCCCACTACATCAACCCCTTCACCCTCCACCTCCCCTCAACAACAACAATCCCCGACCCAACCTCCGGCCCAACCTTCGATGCAACCTTCGGCCCAACCTTCGGCCCAATCCTCAGCCCCATCCGCCCCAACTCCAATCACTTATTCCAGACGTACCACACGGCCCACACCTCCCGTTTCTGTCCCACCCTACCCTTCTACCGCACCCATACCTCCCCCAACTTCCCCAAGCCACCCAATGACCACTCGGTCTCGTGCCGGCACATTAAAACCAAAAACCCCCTTTAACCTTAGTGTTGACACCATCTCACCTGTCCCTAAATCTCACCTTGCTGCCCTATCCGATCCACACTGGTCAGCTGCCATGGAAAACGAATACACAGCTTTAATGGATAATAACACGTGGGACCTCGTGCCTCGACCGCCTGATGCACACATTATTCGGTGTATGTGGCTATTTCGCCAAAAGTTCCGTGCTGATGGGTCCCTTGAACGCTACAAGGCCCGCCTTGTGGTTAATGGCAAATCTCAACAGGTTGGCATCGACTGCGATGAGACGTTCAGCCCTGTGGTTAAACCCACCACTATTCGCACTGTCTTGAGCTTGGCATTGTCTAGATCGTGGCCCATTAACCAATTGGATGTTAAAAACGCCTTTTTACATGGAAATTTAAATGAAACTGTGTATATGTTTCAACCACCAGGTTTTGTGAATCAGCAAAACCCAAAGTTTGTGTGCAGGTTAAAGAAATCTCTTTATGGACTTAAGCAGGCCCCTCGTGCGTGGTATCAACGATTTGCTTCCTACATTCTTCGGTGTGGTTTTCGAACCTCTACTTCCGACAGCTCCTTGTTCATATACAAACGGGGCAATGACATGGCTTATCTCCTTTTATATGTTGACGACATAATCCTCACAGCTTCCTCGGATGCACTGTTACAATTTTTTATCTCAGCTATGTCTCGGGAGTTTGCTATGTCCGACCTTGGCAGATTACATCATTTTTTGGGAGTTGAAGTTCAACATCAAAATGGCGGCTTATTTCTCTCCCAACGCTCCTACATTAATGACATACTCTCTCGAGCTAAGATGGATAAGTGCAAGCCATGCAACACACCTTCTGATACTACTTCCAAATTAAGTGCTACAGCCGGTGATCTTCTTCCTGATGGTACTCTTTATCGTAGCCTTGCAGGCGCCTTACAGTACTTAACATTTACTCGGCCAGACATATCGTATGCTGTACAACAAGTTTGTCTCTTCATGCATGCCCCAAGGGCACCACATTTTAACTATTTTAAGCGTATTCTGCGTTATCTGAAGGGCACTGCTGATCACGGTCTCCACCTCTCTCCCTCGAAATCAGCGCAACTTACTGCTTATTCGGATGCTGATTGGGGGGGATGTCCCGACACGCGCCGTTCGACCTCGGGTTATTGCGTTTTCCTTGGTGATAGCCTAGTATCGTGGTCCTCCAAACGTCAGCCTACCATCTCCCGCTCGAGTGCTGAAGCGGAATATCGAGCAGTTGCAAACACCACTGCCGAGCTTGCATGGATTCGAAATCTTCTACTCGAGCTGCAGGTCCCAACCCGTCAAGCATCTATCATCTACTGCGATAATATTTCCGCCATGTACTTGTCTCAGAATCCGGTGCAACATCAACGCACCAAACATGTGGAAATTGACATTCACTTTGTTCGTGAGAATGTTCGACTCGGTGCCGTTCGCGTTTTACATGTTCCAACCGAATATCAATATGCTGACATATTCACCAAGGGGTTACCACGACTGTTGTTTGATCGCTTCAAGTCCAGTCTTTGCATTCGGCCGGCTACTGCTTCGACTGCGGGGGTCTATTAGTGGACCATATCAATTTAATTTAATAATATATATTTTGTATATATCTCCTCGAATTATGAGATTGTATTTCCTTGTTTACTGCCTTGTAATTGTATATTTATTGGATCCTTGGTGATCAATGAAATTCATTCATTCATAGAAAATCACAACTAATTGAAAATTAGTTTCGATTATGAAAGCTTAAGCTGTCAATGTCATGATGCTGCATCTTAAAGATTGATGATTTGATCACAGTAATTTAGTTTGTTGAAATACCTAAGTAGGTTTCACTGCATATTAGAGCCAATCTAATGACATATTTATCTTGTTATTGTTGCTGTTTATTAAGTTCATTAAGTTTGCATGTGAATACTAATTGAAAATTAGTTTGGATTATTAAAATGAAGCTGTCATGATGCTGTGTTATGAAGATTGATGATTTGATCACAGTAATTTAGTTTGTGTTTTGTGTAACCTCATGAATTTATGAGCTTTTGTGTATGTACATATCAGGGAGCAAATGCTGAGGGAAGTCCAAAGAGATTAACTTATGATGAAATTCAAAGCAAGACATACATGGAAGTAAAAGGAACCGGGACGGCTAACCAGTGTCCAACTATTGAAGGTGGAGTCGATGGGTTCGCTATCAAGCCAGGCAAATACAATGCCAAAAAGTTCTGCTTGGAACCCACGTCTTTCACTGTGAAAGCCGAGGGTGTAAGCAAGAACTCTGCACCCGAGTTCCAAAAGACCAAACTTATGACCCGTTTGACTTACACACTTGACGAGATCGAGGGTCCGTTGGAAGTATCCCAAGATGGAACCATCAAGTTTGAGGAAAAGGATGGAATCGACTACGCTGCTGTGACTGTTCAGCTTCCGGGAGGCGAGCGTGTGCCATTCCTTTTCACAATCAAACAACTTGTGGCCTCTGGTAAACCCGAGAGCTTTGGTGGAGAATTTCTAGTGCCGTCTTACAGAGGGTCGTCTTTTCTTGACCCAAAGGGCAGAGGTGGTTCCACCGGTTATGACAACGCTGTGGCACTGCCAGCTGGCGGGAGAGGAGACGAAGAGGAGCTTTCTAAAGAAAACATAAAGAACTCAGCATCAGGGACGGGAAAGATCACCTTGAGTGTGACCTCCAGCAAGCCTGATACCGGAGAGGTGATCGGTGTGTTTGAGAGCATTCAGCCCTCAGACACCGATCTTGGGGCCAAGGCCCCCAAGGATGTGAAAATTCAAGGGGTTTGGTATGCACAGTTGGAGTAGTAGTGTTCGGTTTTTAGCATCGGTGAACTTAGTGTTTGTTACTTGTGACAACCGAGAGCTATCTACGTTTTCTTGCTTGTATATTATCAAGAATACTTATAATGAATGTTGTGATATATTTTCATGTACTAACTTGTCTCGGGCTTTTAACTTGAGAGCCTAATCGTCAGTGGCGGATTCAAGAGTTTCTTGTCAGTGAGGATGAAAAATGTACTGTTCGAAACGGGTCAAAAGAATATTACACAAAACTGCAACTAATTAAAGGAACGGATTACCCTTAAATCCAAATTCAATTAATTTTGGATTGTTACTATAGTCAATTAATAACCTAATTTGTGTTGCAAAAAGCCATACTGGATGGTCATAATTCGAAAGTAGTTTGGATTCATGCTTCAACTTCTTGGTGATGATTAAGGGGTTAGCGATTACATGAAGTTTGATACTGGAAATGGTTGATGCGTTCTCTATATTCGTATAATGCCGAATTGTTAAGTGAAAATAATGTTCATCGTCGCTGTAGGATATTGGGTACCTTCTCTTTTACCGATTTCTGAAAAGATTAAAAGATATTATTGTTACCTGATTGTATCATTCTCGGCGGCCAGTGTGGCTGTTTTCATGATCATGCACTGGTGCCTTCTACTGTTGCAGGTATCAACTGTTAGCTGCAAATCTGCAATGGTTTTCTTGTCCTAGTGTTTGTCTGTAGCTTCACCTCTTTTTAATCTATGGCTTCTGCCCTGTTTAATACTAATTTGTAGATGAATCTTTTGTGCAAATATCATAATCGGGTCGAGGTAAGTTGCATATGGTGAATCTTGACGCCGGTGGAAAAAAATCCTGGTTCAACTACTATTTGGCATATGTATAAATAGATCCATTCAACATCAATTAATCAGATAGAGTTCAGTTCATTATTTATTCATTATACCTCCCATACGCTCGGGTATTTATAGGCATTACAATACATTTAAAAAGAATAAACATAAAAATTATACTATAAATTTTATCCCTTATAACCAAGTTCTAGTAGGATTCAATATGGGTTTGTTGCATCCAAACCCACCATGCGCTTGATGGGCCTTCGTCTACCGCTCCATGGGCTCGTGGAACGGGCCGAGCCAAAATTAAAGGACCCAACAACTCTGTCACTCCAGTATGCTAAGTTTATGTATTATCAACCTGATATAACCACAACTATCAGTAATCAGTATGTGCACATTACAATAATAATCAAGCATGCATGCATGTGCATATATGCATACTGCATACATATTGCTCATTCAGATCATATAGACGCTTGTTTTTCATAAACAAATCCAACTGAGCATGCAATAGATCATCCATACGAATCTTGCTGCATATTATTATCTTGTTTAGTTAAAAGAATTAAACCGTATTAGGTAACTAATCAATCGATCTGTAACACTACAAGAAAAAGACTTTTTTGCGGCGATAAATATCGTCGCAAAAAACAATATAAACAATATAAACTTCAACATCCATGATTTCAACTTAACTAAGTTCAACATCCATGATTTCAAAACAATATAAACTTCAAAACCGCAAATAACTACAAATTAACACAATATTATTTCAACTCAACTAAGTTCAACATCCATGATTAAAATACATACACACATGTTATTTCATATTTATTCATAAACATACATATTAACACATACATAACCACATACATAAACATACACACATACATAAATACACATATACATCTTATTTCAACTCAACTAAGTTCAACATCCATGATTTCAACTTAACTAAGTTCAACATCCATGATTTCAAAACAATATAAACTTCAAAACCGCAAATAACTACAAATTAACACAATATTATTTCAACTCAACTAAGTTCAACATCCATGATTAAAATACATACACACATGTTATTTCATATTTTTTCATAAACATACATATTAACACATACATAACCACATACATAAACATACACACATACATAAACTTTCATATTAAACACATACAACTTTCTAAACAAGAACCAATTTCATAAACTTTCTAACCCTAATTTCTTAGACTTTTTTCTTAAACACATTTTTTCTTAAACTTTATTAACAATTTCATAAACTTTCTAACCCTAATTTCATATCCAACATACATAAACATACACATTGTTACATAATAGAATAGTTTACTAAGTCTAAGGACTAATGTTGTAATAGAATGATAATAGAGGGACTAAAGTTGTAATTGTATATGTGAGGTTGTTATGGTAGTTAATAAAAGAGCTTACCGCCCACAAGCTAGGATTATGCTTGACTTGGGTTTTCCCTCCTTCCTATCTGTGTTTCTCAATTCAGGCTAACAATTGGTATCAGAGCTACCGATTCTCATCGGAGCTCCGGCCGACCACCACTAATTCCGATCGTAGCTTCAGATTGTTCTCTGTTTCAATTCATAGCTTTCCTTATCTTTGTTGAACGAGGATTGATCTTTCTTGATCATTCCATTCCATCGAACTGATCATTTGGATTATTCGATTCCAGTGGATCAATCTATTCGAGATTGTTCACTTCGATAATCAAATTTCTTTTCCAATTACTTGTTTCATCGTCTCCAATTCTTTGATTCCATCTTAAGATGACTACTCGCAATCAAGAAGTTGACAGAATAGCCAAAGATGTTACTAGGCTCGATGCATTTGCTTCTCAGACTCAAGAAGGTTTGTTAAGTCTCAAATCAGCCTTTGATCAATTGCAAGCTGCATTTGCAAAGATTGAGAAACAGGGGACTATGGGCCCTCGTAATGAAGGGGAGAGAATTTGCAATAACAGGCTAACCAAGGTTGAATTTCCGAAATTCAATGGGGATGATGTGGAAGGATGGTTGTACAAGTGTGATCATTTTTTCTCTATTGATGAGACCCCTGAAAGATACAAGGTGAGATATGCTGCTGTCCATTTAGAAGGAAGAGCATTACAATGGCATCAAGGGTTCATGAAATCTACTGGAAAACAAATTTCTGACATCACTTGGGATGAATATACAAGAAATGCTTCCACAAGATTTGCAGCAACCTTAATTGAAGATGCCATGGGTGCACTAAAGGCACTAACACAGACTGATGAGTTAGAAGACTATTGTGATGAATTTGATTTGTTATTGAACAAAGTGACCTTGCCTGATGAATATACAATCAGTTTGTTCATAGAAGGTCTTAAACCAGAAATTAAGTGTCATGTACGAATGTTTAAGCCAAAAACATTAAGAGAAACATATTCTTTGGCAAGAATGCAAAATCAGTCAAATAAGGTACTTGGTTTAGCAACTACTAGTGGTACAGGATCTTCTGTCCACAAATACAGTTCCTCAAGGACTAACAATTTGACCAGCATTGGGAAGCAACCTGTGTTGCCAACTCCTGTCAACACAGTTCCTTCTAATGCTATTATGCCAAAGAAGGTAACTAATAAATACTTGGATGATAAAAGAGCAAAAGGGGAATGTTTCTTTTGTAATGAGAAGTATGTGGCGGGTCATAGTAGAGTTTGTAAGGGGAAGAAACAATTGTTCTTGATTGAGGTTGAAGAATATCAAGAAGGAAATGAGGATCAATCAATAGAGGAGGAACTGATTCCAGGTATACCACAAATTTCATTAAATGCATTAATGGGAATTCCATCTTATTCAACCATGCAAGTAGTGGGTATGGTTGGAACCAGATATGTGTACATCTTATTGGACAGTGGATCAACCCACAATTTCATGAGCAAAACTCTAGCTCAGAAATTAAAATGTCCAATCACACAAATTCCCAATGTGCAAGTAACAGTGGCTGATGGTAACAAGGTGGAATGTGTTAACCTGTGTAAAGATTTTCAATGGGTCATGCAGAGAAATTGGTTTACAGCTGATATGATGGTCATTGATTTGGACAATTATGATATTGTCTTAGGCATACAATGGTTAGAAACATTGAATGACATAGTGTGGAATTTCAAGAACCTCACTATGAAATTTAATGTGGCTGGCCAAGATTTTGAATTACAAGGAACAAAAAGGAGAAATGTGGGTCTATCTTCTATGGAGAGGATTACAAGTTTGATTCAAGATGAAGAGAAGGTGGTGCAAGCTCAATTGTTCATGATTCAAGATTCAGCTGGTTCCCAAAGTATGTATCAACCAATGATCAGTAATGGCCAAGCAAATGATGAATTGTCTGATTTGTTAAAGGATTATGAAGATATTTTGAAGTTCCAAAGGGGCTACCTCCTGCAAGACCATTTGATCACAGAATTATGCTCAAGGATGAAAAGGTCAATCTTAATTTGAAGCCCTATAGATACCATAGTGTTCAGAAAGATGTAATTGAGCAGATGACCCAAGAGTTATTGGATTCTGGGGTGATTAGGCACAGCAGCAGTTCATTTGCAGCACCTGTGGTCCTTGTAAAGAAGAAAGATGGATCATGGAGAATGTGTGTTGACTATCGAAGACTGAATGAAGCCACAGTGAAAGATGTTTTTCCCATTCCTCTAATTGAGGAATTGTTAGATGAATTACACGGAGCTGTGATCTTTTCAAAATTAGACCTCAGATCCGGCTATCATCAGGTGAGAATGTATGAACCTGACATTCATAAGACTGCATTTAAAACTCATCAGGGCCATTATGAATTCTTAGTGTTACCTTTTGGTCTAACAAATGCCCCGGCTACATTCCAGTCCCTAATGAATGCTACCTTTAAAGATGTCTTAAGGAGATGTGCACTAGTGTTCTTTGATGACATATTAGTATACAGCAATAACTGGAATCAACACTTGACTGATTTAAGGACTGTTTTGGATCTAATGAGGCAAAATTCCTTAAAAGCAAAGAAATCTAAGTGTTCTTTTGCTGGTGAAAGAGTTGAATATTTGGGGCATATCATTACCAAAGATGGGGTATCCACTGATCCTGCCAAGATTAGTGCAATACAGGAGTGGCCTACTCCTATTAATGTCAAACAATTAAGGGGATTTTTGGGTCTAGCAGGTTATTACAGACGCTTCATTAAGGATTTTGGGATCTTGGCTAGACCTTTGACTGATTTGTTGAAGAAGGAAGGATTCAAGTGGAATGAGTTAGCACAACAGGCATTTGAGCACATGAAACTTGTACTTAGTTCCCCACCCGTATTAAAGTTGCCTGATTTTTCAAAAACCTTTGTCATTGAAACAGATGCCTCAACCAAAGGTATGGGGGTAGTTTTAATGCAAGAAGGCCACCCCTTGTCTTTCATTAGCAAGGCTTTCTCTAATAGACAACAAAGTTTATCTTTCTATGAAAAAGAATTACTTGCAATCATTATGGCCGTAAAGCATTGGCACCATTACTTGGTAACCAAACACTTTATGATCAAGACTGATCATCAAAGTTTGAAGCACTTACTTGACCAAAAGATAGTAACCCCTTTACAACAGAAATGGCTGTCTAAGATGCTGGGATATGATTATGAGATTTGTTATAAGAAAGGGGTAGAGAATGTGGTGGCAGATGCCTTATCAAGAGTACAAGGTTTGACATTATTTGAAATAAGCATTAGTGCAGTGAATCCTGTACTATGGCCAAGAATTCAAGCATCATGGCAACAAGATCCTATCACCAAGGATCTAATTGACAAATTACAACAAGGGATAGTGGTTCAAAATAGAACTTGGGATGGGAACATGTTGAAGAGGAAGAATAAGCTGTTGATAGCTGATGATAAAGAGCTAAAACATGACATTATTGCTCTTTATCATTCATCTCCTATGGGAGGTCATTCAGGCGTAATTCCTACCCAAGCAAAGATCAAAGATCTATTCTATTGGAAAGGTTGTGCTAGAGATATACAGAGATTTGTTAAAGAATGCTCTGTCTGTCAAAGAGCTAAGTATGAAACAGTAGCCTACCCTGGCCTACTTCAACCTTTACCTATTCCTAAAACCATTTTTAGTGACATCTCCATGGATTTCATCTCTGGATTACCTAGAATCCAAGGTAAAGATACACTTATGGTGGTAGTGGACAGGCTTACTAAATATGGCCATTTCATATTGTTAAGCCACCCCTATACAGCAGCTAAAGTAGCCAATGTGTTTTTAGATAATATCTTTAAAATCCATGGTAACCCGACCACCATTGTGTCTGACAGAGATCCAGTGTTTGTTAGTGCTTTTTGGCAAGAATTTATGAAGCTCCAAGGGGTCAAATTGGCAATGTCATCAGCCTATCATCCTCAATCTGATGGGCAGACAGAGGTACTGAACAGATGCCTAGAGACTTATCTAAGAAGCATGTGTATGGATGCTCCTTTAACATGGATCAAATGGGTGCCTCTTGCTCAGTGGTGGTATAATACTTCTTGGCACTCTTCTATTAAAATGTCTCCCTATGAAGCTTTGTTTGGGATCAAACCAAACCTTCATATTCCCTATATACCTGGTGATACCCCTATAGCTGTTGTGGAAGAATTACATAGGGAAAGGGAGGCTATGATACAAAAATTAAAGGGGAATTTGAATTCTGCAAGAAACAGGATGAAACAACTCTCTGATGTTCATAGAACTGATAGAGAATTCCAGGAAGGAGAATGGGTCTATGTCAAGCTGCACCCCTTTGTTCAGAACTCCTTAAAGACTCATCATAATCGGAAGCTATCCCCTAAGTACTTTGGGCCATTTCTAATCCTTCAAAGAGTGGGAAAGGTGGCTTACAAGTTGGACCTACCAGATTCTGCTCAAATCCACCATACTTTTCATGTGTCTTTACTCAAGAAAGCTCATGGGTCAGTTACACCTACTACTGCCTTACCACAGGGTCCACGGTTTATACTACAACCTAGAGCAGTGCTGGATAGGCAATTGGTTAAAAGAGGAACCAAGGCAGCTATGAAGATTTTGGTTCATTGGCAAGGCTTACCTATCACTGAAGCTTCTTGGGAATTTTTAGACGATATGCAACTTAGATTTCCTGACTTTCCTTTTTGAGGTCAAAAATATTGATAAGAAGGGGGTATTGTTACATAATAGAATAGTTTACTAAGTCTAAGGACTAATGTTGTAATAGAATGATAATAGAGGGACTAAAGTTGTAATTGTATATGTGAGGTTGTTATGGTAGTTAATAAAAGAGCTTACCGCCCACAAGCTAGGATTATGCTTGACTTGGGTTTTCCCTCCTTCCTATCTGTGTTTCTCAATTCAGGCTAACACACATATTTTTTCTTAAACAAGAACCACATATTAACACAAAATTAACACACTTAAATATACATTGTTAAATACATACATACACACATATTACTTGATCTTAACTAAGCTAAACATCCATGTTCATAACCATAAAAACTACAAATTAGGCAAAATGAACACAAAATCCCTAATTTCAAAATATTAACTAAAACTTAACATAAAATTAGGTAAAATTCAGTTTATTACCTGAAATCAAGAGTGATGGTGGTGGCTACGGTGCAAAGGAGGCGGCGGCGGTGGTGGAGCGACGGTGGTGGAGCAGCGGTGGTGGAGCGCAGCCTGTTTGAAATGGCGGTGGTGGAGCGACTCGCGATGGTGCAGCAGCGGGTGTGGCCGGTCGCCGGGAGTGGGAGTGGGAGTGGGGTGGGGGTTGACGGTCGCCGGTCGCCGGTCGCCGTGGGGGTGGGGAATGTGGTGAAGGGGGGGTGAGGATTGAATGTGAAGACCAGATCTAAAAATCACGTATTAAAACTGTGCAGAAGCATTTTGCGGCGACATATCGCCGCAAAAAAGATTTTGCGACGACCCTCTTTAAATAAAAGAAAAATAAAGTAAATATATATATTATTTTTTGCGACGAAACATCGCCGCAAATAATAAATAAAAAATAAAAAAAAATTAATTATTATTTAATCTTTTTTGCGACGAAATGTCGCCGCAAATAGGTTGCCGGGAATTTTCCCGCTCTTAAGAAAGTTGTCAAAAAATGGAAAAAAATAAAAGAAAATTATTTTGGTTATTTGCGACGAAAATATCGCCGCAAAAGATCTTTTTGACCGGGAAAGTCAAAAAAGTAAATATTTTTGTCGTTTACCGAACCTTTTACGACGATCTTAATATCGCCGCAAAAAATGTGGTCGCAAAAAACCACTTTTCTTGTAGTGTAAGTTGTCCGTTAATTAGTAAAAGGGTTATCGGTAATCTGTTTGAAAAATAAACATCTCTCATTTGTAATGCTAACATAGTTGTAGGTAATCTGTCTATGATACTACCTGTTGGTAATCCATTTGTATAATCTGACGGTATACTTTTACCCACACCATGTTTCTGACAATGTATCAGTGATAGATTTGCGATGAGACCCACTTTCACCAACAAATCTATTCGTCAGTTAAAATGTTGGAAACATAATCTCGACATCAAGTCCAACAACAACCTCGATATCAACCGAAGACTTAATGTTAAATATATTATGTAATTAAGTATGGGTCGAACAAGTAACTTAGTATATCCGCGGGTTATTTGGTAGTTATTTAACCCGGTAGTTGGTTGGTAGTTAAGTGGTAGTTATTAACTAATAACCGCCATATGGAAGGGTATAAATACCCCTTCTCATGTACATTGTAAACATACGAATATCAATCAAATCTTTATATTTATCAATACTCTGTATATATATATATCAGCGTGGTTTTTTGTGTGTGATTCAAGTGTTCAACAAGTAGTATCAGAGCGAGACGCTCTTGGGAAGAAGAGGAAGAAATCTGTGCAGTCCGAAATCGAAGAAATGGAAGATTACTATACCGCTGGAAGTAACGATGGCACTGATTTGTCTAACATGAATCCGACATTGCGATTCGGTCAGGAGGACCAGGAAAAATCGAATGTCGTAGGTCAAGATGACAGGATGGATTCAAGCATGGAAGAGTTGTGTGTCAAAGTTAACGATTTCTCAGTCGGTGACAAGGAAAACAAGAAGCGCAAGAACAAGAAAGCATCAAAGAAATTCAGAAACATGGCTAGAACTCAAAAGGGAAGTAATTTATTTGATAAACATGTATGTCTCTACTGCAAGAGACCCGGAAACTTTCGAGAAATTTGCGAGAACAGGATACGTTTTTCAGAATTCATGATAAAGGGTACGGACACAGGCATGTGGAATGAAATCTGGTACGTCGGTTTACATCGCAAGAAACATGCGACGGGAAGTAAGAAACTACTCAAGAAATTTAGAAAATCGTTTGGAATTGAAAGTTACATACCCGAATTTTCTAAAACATACTTTCGGGGAAAGGGACGAATTGAATTGAATAGCAATGGGGCATCACGGGTCATTGAATCTGTTTATTATATACCAACGATGAAAAGGAATGTTCTAAGCCTTGAACAATTAGCATATCAAGGTTTCGAAGTCACTTTCGAAGGAACTCTATACTATATCTCCAAGACTTTCGAAGAAGACCCGATTCAAGAAACAAAGGATGAAGTCCAAAGTCCCGCAAACAGGGAAGAAGATTTGGATACTAATACTCATTGGAGAGATGTTGGAAAACTGGAAGAAACGGAGAGAATGTTAGAATACTTTGATCGATTGGATCTTGAGGCGACTGAAAACACAAGCAAGACAAATGGAAAAGAAAAATACGTCGAACAAGATGTAGAAGTCTCAAGCATCGCAGACATGGTTGTACTCTTGGATATTCTCAAAGCAATAAATCAAAGTGTAGTTCATGAACACTCTATTAAAGAAAAGTTCAAGAAAATGGTAAAATGGTTTGTTAGATACGTTATGAAGCAGCAAAGTGTGTTCCCACCAAAAGTCGAAGGAAAAGTAATTGACTTGTATGAACTATACATAGGAGTGCAAATTAACGGAGGAAAGGCTTCGGTTAACAGGAATCGTGTCTGGCCAATGTTAGCAACGGAACTAGGTGTCAATCCTCAAAGCTACATAAAACTCATATTGGTGTACAATGAATATTTGGGTTTAATGGATTGGTACTATCGACATATAAAGGAAAGACAAGAGAAAGGAGAGTACGTTGTACTTGAAGAAGGAAATTGTAGCAGTGACAAAAGGTTCGTGAAGCGGAAGTTGATATAGCCGAAATGTTACCAATCAAGAAAAGAAGAATGTGTGCAAATCGCGATTGGCCACCGCAATGTGGCCCAACTGAAACAGAGAAGGATTGATGTCAAGCTTAGGGGGGAGATTGTTGGAAACATAATCTCGACATCAAGTCCAACAACAACCTAGACATCAACCGAAGACTTAATGTTAAATATTGTAATTAGTATTATGTAATTAAGTATGGGTTGAACAAGTAACTTAGTATATCCGCGGGTTATTTGGTAGTTATTTAACCCGGTAGTTGGTTGGTAGTTAAGTGGTAGTTATTAACTAATAACCGCCATATGGAAGGGTAAAAATACCCCTTCTCATGTACATTGTAAACATACGAATATCAATCAAATCTTTATATTTATATCAATACTCTCTCTCTCTCTCTATATATATATGTATATGTATATATATATATATATATATATATATATATATATATATATATATATATATATATATATATATATATATATATATATATATATATATATATATATATATATATATCAGCGTGGTTTTTTGTGTGTGATTCAAGTGTTCAACAAAAAATGCATTTTGTGTTATCGTGTGTATATACATAAGACTCTTATGTTTCGCTCAACAAATAAATATCTGGGCTCGAGCTCGAGCTTGGATATTTTCTTATTGTTTGAACCAAGCTCACATAAACTTATTTTGTAACAACCTTTTTATATATGTCTAGACCCAAGGGCAATGGTAACATGATATCAATGTGTTTTCCATTAGGTTTCTCATTAAAAAGTTGAGAGTTTAATTTCCGTTATAAACAAGTGATGTAGATTTAAAAATATATTTAAATTGTGTGTGAATTAAATGTTTTAAAAGAATAAAAAGTAATAATAAACTAAAGTAAGTTGATAACACCAGACAGTATAATCTAGTTTATGGATTCACTGACATTTTTATTTTGTTGAAAGGAAGTCCAAGTGCTTGATTATGTCATTTTTATGATCGAGGAAATCAATCACATTTTATACTACAAGATCATAACAGTTAGATTCTTGTTTTGTAGATCTTTATACATTATTATTACTATTTTTTTTTTCAGTTTTTTAATTCATAAGTTTAATTGTCTATTAAACCTTGACGAGGCACGTGATTAACTTCTATATTTTGAATTTATAATAAACTAGTAACTAAATGTATAGGCAAAATTGATAACAAAGTAACAAAAATTGTGTTAATTCCACACATGTTTATTCTAAAAAAACTAAAATTTATAAAAAAAAACGTAAGAGATGTGCGTGTGAATCATACTTTTGGACACGCTAGGTAACGGATTTATTGCACCATATATGGATGGAGCATGCCACTGCGGCTCTACTTAGACGCACTTTGTGAATGATTTTGAACAAGATCATACAAACTTACAAAAAAGACTATCAACCTCACAAAACAAAAGATTTAATGCAAAATTTGGTAAAATAATTATACCATTTTGAACAGCAAACTTAATCACAATTATGAATTATCTTGAATGCAAAAATCAGAGTAAAAATGCAAACTACCACTACCAAAGCTGGTGTTTTACATTGTCGTATGAATTCTATGTTTACATAATAGTGTTCTTGCATAATCTATACCATATTTGTGATTGATAGATGATGAAATGTATCTTCATAGTGGTGGTGCATAACAACTCATATAAATGCATCGCAACAGCTTTTAGTTGTCCATGTGTTTCCATCCCAATCAAATCACCTATTTAGTAAAAGAAAACATAAGCCCACAACCCTCCTCTCTAGGTATATTGACTTTAAAAACGTCATAACTTATCCACCGATGAAGAACCTTATTTGTTAAACAATTCAACCATGTACTCTGTCTCCTTCTCTGCCTATCCAAAGATCTATAGAAGGAGCAAAGAGAGTTTTGTTGGGGATTAAATTGGAAATCACTGTTTAAGTATTGAACCTTAAAGCCGGTGATGAACTCAGAAAACTCCAACTACACATGGCCGCTCGACTGAGTTACGTGAAGGACTCCTTAATCTTCTTCTCAACAGTGCGGTTGCGATGGAGGCACCATCCCCTTCACCAACACTTTGAAGAACCCTAGCTGCGTGACGTCAACCAGCGGAACGTTATCCACCGACGCCTTCTCCTTCGCCTCCGGTGGCACCATTGACCAGAGCTTGTCGACGTTGACTATAGGGAAACGGAACTTGATGCGGAGCTTGTGGAAGTACCACATACCGACTTTACCGAAGTAGCCTGGATGGTACTTGTCGAAGAGGATCCGGTGGTGGTGCATTCCTCCGGCGTTACCTCTGCCGCCGGGGTGTTTACGGTGTTTTCCGATGCGACCGTGGGCGGCGCTGATGTGGCCCTGCTTCTTCCGATTCTTTCGGAATCTGGTTGTCATTTTGCCCTATGGATGCAAATAGATTTCGAATTGGTTATTTGAACACATAAATGAATCTCGATGATCATTTGGGACTAAGAATAGAGGAACACGGATGTGTATCAGGCTTTGGCTTTGCACGGAGAAGATGATGATTGTGATGGTATGGCAGAGAGCGGTGGTCGCTCTCTTCTCCCGACCCTCCCAGCTTTTCTTTCTCTCCATCCTTCTACCTTTACCGCCAACAGGGGAGCCCGACACGTGTGGGTGGAAAACCACCTGTCATACTCTCCTTCAAGTAAAAACTACCGTGAAACTACAACGGTCGATCTAGAATGAACGGCTCAGATGCGTAAAAACACTATTCATTCCTTTTGTTTATTGTATAATATGAAAAAAGCAATTGCTGATGAACAACAATTTGCTGATGAACAGTTTAACAGTAGCATTTCGGCGGAGCCACTCTCAGACCACATCTCGGTCAAAAAGCTCCTTCAGTCTTTACCAGGTAAACTTCATTTCTTTAACCCCTTTTACTTTCTTCATTTTTCTTACCTCAATTTCATAATAATATTGTTGTTTTGCTTTCAGGGGTTCATGATATTGAGATTGACAGACGACAACAAAGAGTTGTGGTCACCGGAGATGTCTCGCCGGATAGTTTAATCAGAAAGCTGGTGAAATCAGGGAAACCGGCGGAGCTATGGCCGGAAAACCCACCTCAAAATCATATTCAAAAGACTGATAAAGTAGCAAATACCGGAGGATCTGCCGTCTCCGGCGAGGAAATCAAGCCTCCGGCGACTAAAACAGAAGCTCCGGTGGTAGACTCGCCGAAAGCTAGCGATTCCGTTGCCGGAGGCGGTGAAGCTCCGGCTGGTAACGGTGGTCGGAGAGTTGAGGTGGAGGTGAAAACCGAAGAGAAAAAGCCGGAGACGGAAGCTCCGTCGAGTAAAGAAGCTTCTCCGGCGACGGTGGAAAAAAAGGAACAACAAACGGAAAAAGTTGCCGGAGTTGCCGGAGTCACCGCCGCCGACGCCGGAGAAGAAAAAAAGAAAAGGAAAAAGAAAAAAGAAGGGCAAAACGGTAATAACAAAACCCTCACAACTACTAAGAGGACATACACTGTTTGTTAGCATCATGTTTGGCTATTTGAGATTAAAGCCAACTGTATAAAGCAAATTTGGGAGCTTCTGGTGAAGAGGTAAAAGGATCAAGTCAGAAGTTTGATTAAATACTAACTAGGTTTGGATCCCGCGCCTTGCCGCGTCTATGTGAGTTTTAACGTAACCTTAAATCAAAATTAAAATGAAGGTTTGAAACTATAAAATAGCAAAATACACAAGGTAAAACACACCAAAACCCCAAATTCATAACACACAAGAGCATTCAGAACCCAAAAGTAAATCAAAGCCCTACACCATAAACAAAATAGACGAAAACCAAAGCGTGACACAGTCCTGTATAGAAAAAGTAATGAAAATCAAAGCCCCAAAAAAGCAAACAAAAGGAAAACCCAAACCTTAACAGGGTATCGATAACGAAAGAAAGAAAGTAGAAACCCAGAGAAAGACAACGCCAACGAATACTATAAATGAAAGTAATCAAAACACCCATCAAAAAGATGTGTTAAGAAACCAAAAACTCACAAGAAAAACCCCACCCCCCAAACCTCAAATCCACAAAACAAACCTATAAAATACACAATGTTTTCAAAACCGGACCGGAAAGCGAACCGGACGACCTAGAGGTTCACTGGTCGGACCGGATTACAAACCGGATGACGTCATAAGTATTTTAAAAAATATAAAAAAATTCCAAATATTTATAAAACTACAAACACATACCATTCAAGTAAACATAGTCCAATTTAGCAAAATACAACAACCCAAGTTTAAACAACCATAAAGCAAAACAAAATACAACATCCAAAGTTTAAACAACCATAAATCAAATAGTGGTTCGCCAATAATATTAACGAACTGGTGTTCCTTAATCCAAAACAACATCCAAAATACATACCATTCAAGTAAACATTGTCCAAATTAACGAACTGGTATTCCTTAATCCATATCGAATAATATTTTTCTATTAAAAAAAAAATCAAAAAACCGGTTCAACCCGGTTCGCCGGTTCCGGTCGGGCCGATCGACCGCACGAACCGGCCGGTTCAACCGAAAACGGCCCAAAACCACCGAACCGAACCGCCATCCTCACCGGTTCCCGGTTGAACCGGTCGGACCCATTAAAATAAAAAAAATAAAAAATTTTCAAAAAACCGGTTCAACCCGGTTCGCCGGTTCCGGTCGGGCCGGTCGACCGTACGAACCGACCGGTTCAACTGAAAACGGCCCAAAACCACCGAACCGTACCGGCATCCTCACCGGTTCCCGGTCAAATAAAAAAAAATTCAAAAAACCGGTTCAACCCGGTTCGCCGGTTTCGGTGGGGCCGGTCGACCGCACGAACCGGCCGGTTCAACCGAAAACGGCCCAAAACCACCGAACCAAACCGGCATCCTCACCGGTTCCCGGTCGAACCGGTCGGACCCGCCGGTCCACGAAACAAAAACAAAACAAAAAAGAAAAAAAAAAGCCCACCGACATCACCGACATAAGGGATTAAACATAATAGAATATATAACAAAATAAATCAAAGCATAAAAAAATATATAAAAAAATTAAAAAAAAGAAAAGAAAAAGGCACCGACAAATTGGATTAATTAGAATAGAAATAAAATATATAACAAAAAAAATCAAAAAATAAAAAAATATATAAAAAAATCAAAAAAAAAAGAAAAGAAAAAGGCACCGACAAATTGGATTAATTAGAATAGAAATACATTGTTTTACGCAAAGTGCATTGGCCATAATTTACTCGAATTAAGAAGAATAACATTCTTAATGCTATAGTTTCTTTTTAAATTTAAAGAGTTAATTATGATTTTAGTGGTTATATGGTTATACCTAGTTTGAAAATATTTAATTTAGCTACTACGGTTTAAGATTTATCATAATTTAGACAACGACCACCACCATAATCATCATCCAAAACCTTCATTCACCTCTTTTTACTAAACCTATCTTCACCGTTTTTCTTCTGATGCTATTATGATACAGATCTGAACCCTTCATCACCAGCAACCTCCCCCGGCTAACCACCGCTGCCCAACACTCTGTTAAGAGCCATTGCCACCAATCACCACCACAAACATCATCGAAGTTCTTTGTACACTCTTTTTTACCAAACCTAACCCTACACATTTTCTTATCCGGCTATTATGCTACAGATCTTTAGAGGATTGTAATTATCAAAACTTGCTCAAGTTGAAATGATTATTAATCCATAGAGGTGGAATCAATATGAATTGATACTTGTAAAGACCAAATCAATGCTAAACACTAAATACAACTCAAAAAAATCTAGTAAATAAACGTTTTCATCTCATAATTGAATTACTTGATTACAAATACAAAATGAAAATGAAGCAATAAGCGATTTCTATAAGTTCGGACCAAATTACAATAAAAAAATCATATTTATACTAAACAAGAGAAATTTTCGCATTTACTAAAAGTCTCGCACAAGACTAGTTTTTGTATCTAGCTAGTTCTCGCGAATCTGCAAGTTCTCTCATAGCATATTTAACTTCATAATTCTCACAAAATCCAAGTTGTTACAAACATAGACGTTTTCGCATAATCCAACTCTTTGATTTCTCAAGCCTTAAACTGTGAACTCTACAAGATCTAAACCATCCATCATTAACAACCTTCCCCACCAATGATCCTTAGTCTAACTGGTTAAATGAGGTACTCATGATATGTAAATAAAGAAAGGTTATGGGTTTAAATCTCACTTTGAGCAAAATGCTTAGAGTTGAGTCAGTGGGTTTTCTCAGGAATGAGTTTCCTCCTAAGGAGTTAGTGTAACCTTTCGTGTTTCTCGTTAATTAAATGTTAACATCGTTATATTCTTGTAAGGGTCTTGTTGTCATTTATGAAACTTTGAGAGCTTATGCATGTTAGCTAATTTAGAAGTTAATAAATTAATTTATTAAGTAATAATAATAATAATATTAGTGTTTACAACGTTTGTTTATTATTATAAAACTTAACGTTAAGTTATAATAATAAAAAATAATAATAATAGTCAAAATAAAATAAAGATAATAATGATAATAATAATTAATAATTTATAAAATCAAACAATTAATAAGTTATAAAAATATTCAAAACTTAAAACTTAAATTAAGTCCACGGGGTATTTATGTAAATTTAAAAACTTTAAATGAAATTTTCTAGCATAAAATAATAAAAACTAAACTACAGGGACCAATTGTGTAAAGTTACTAAACCCAACCCCCCACCCTCTTTCTCTCTCCCCGTAAATCCGGTGACTCGCTCCGGTCACCTCCGGCCGATCTCCGGCGAGTTCTAAACGAGCAAACCACACCGATTCGTAACTCCAAATCCCTTCAATCGGTTCGCGAACACAAATCAAACTCGATTATGTACTTTAATTGGATAGAAACAACGGTTATGAACTCAAATAATTCATGTAACCGATGCCATTAATCTTTAAGCCGTTTGATCATTAATACTCAATAATAATCAAATTAAATGTATCATAATCGAACGTTCAACTAATAATAAGTTATTATCGAACTCAATTCCACCTGAAACACACTGGAACCCCTCGAATAATTCACACACTTCATCGCGACCTGCAACCATATTGTTCATCATCATCCATTCGATATCAACTGAAATTGACAGAGGGCTTTTGTTCACCAAAGTCATTGGAAGCTTTCTGTACAAGGGATTCGATTAATATCATCATTTGCACCCCGAACCAATTCCTCCCTTGTTGCGACTGTTCTTCACATCATGGCATCGAATTCTAACGACTTTCGGGTAATTAAACACACCATCACACTCGTTTTTTACTTGGGGATTAAAAGCCCCAAGATTAATTTTGTTAACATTGTCGATTTGGGGTTCAATTTGGATCAAACCGAATCTAGGGTTTATATGAATTAGGGATGGTTTGCTATTTGTGTTTAAAAGATTTAAAAACCAAGTGATATCGTGGCCATGGCCTTGGTTCACTGGTTACCTACTCGCCCTCATAAACGGGAGGTCCCCGGTTCGATCCCGGGGAACCTCATATATTTTTAGGCCTTTTTGGCCTTCAAATTTAATGTTAAAAATTTCTAAAAATTATAAAAAATCATTTTATAAACTTTGTTTATTTTTAAAACCATTTAATTATTTTTCTTTAATTTATTTATAAAAATACCCTTATATTTTTATTTAATATTCTAAAACTAATGATATAGTTAGTATATTTTTTATAAAATTTAGACTTTAAATACTAGTTTAATTTACACAAACTATTATTTCAAACATTGTCTTTAAAATTATTGTTTAAATCGTGTTTATTTTATTTAGTTATAAAACTTTATTTAAACTTTATAAATATTACGAAATCATTATTAATGTTATTCTTATTTCATATCTTTATATAAAATATAAAAATATTGTTTCCAAAAAAATATAATTGATTTCCATTTGTTAAATATAATTATTTGACAAAGCCCCAAACATCAAATTGAACTCTAGTCCACGATAATTCGTTAAACTTATTACTAAAACTTTAACCTTGTGAATATATATATATATATATATATATATGTGTGTGTGTGTGACATCTCATATTTTCCTTAAATTAAAAGTTAACTTTGTTAAGTTTTATAAGGACCTTTTATGCTATTTTGGAAACTTTGAGGACTTGTTATACGTGATAATTAATTTGTTAGTTAATAAATTAATTTAATAATGAATAATAATAACATTATAAGTGTTATAATGTTTATTTAATATTATAAAACATAAGGTGTTAATAAACTTAAAAAAATTATTATTATCATTATAACAATAATAATAATAATAATAATAACAATAATAATAATATTAATAATAATAATAATAATAATGTTAATGATCATAATATTAATAATAATGATAATTTAAGTTTTAAAACTTTAAATTTGTAATTAATAAGTATTTTACATAAAATAATAACTTTTTTTAAACTTCAGGGACCAATCTGTAATTTAACTTAAGTTTAACCTAAGTTTGGGAAAGAATTAAAACAAATCTAAAACCACAGGGACTGTAACTGTAAATTCGCAAAACACGGTTTTTTTCCCTTTCTTGCCCGCATTTCCGGCATGTGCACCGGCCGAGCTCCGGCGAGCTCAAAAGCCGGCCAAAACTCTCGAATCATGAAACCCAATCGTTCCCAACCGCTTAAGGAACAAGAGTCGAACCTGTTACTACACTTTAATTCGGTTTTAAGGGACGTTATGAGCATTCAAACACGAAACCGAAGCTCGTCTTTAACCATAAAGCCGTTCGAGCATTAAACCACAATTATAATCTAATTAAACGCACCTACACAATCATCTAACTATTCCTAAGCGATTATTGATTCCAATTTCATCTGAAACAAACCCAAATATCCAGTTTAATCATTTTCTAATCCGCGATCTGCAACTCCTTTGAAAACCACAATCCGAGCTCTCTAACTTGCAATTGATAGAGGGTTTTCAATCATTGGATCCATTAGAAGCTTTCTGCAAAACTAATTGGAGTATTATCCACGTTTGCTCATCGATTGGACCAAGGAAAACCGCGACTTGTTCTTCATTCGTGTTCATAGAATTCTAACATCTTTCAGGTAATTAAAACCACTCACACATTTGGTTTCATTCAAGGATCAAAAGCCCCATGGTTGATTTGGTTAACACCATCAAATCGAGGTTCAATTTTGGATTAATCGGTTCCTAGGGTTCTTGATTTGGGAATTGGAATTTCTCTTTGTTGCTTATGTTTAAAGTAAAGGGAACCAGCAAATACCGCGGCCACGGCCCTGGTTCGCTGGTTTCCCACTCGCAGTTGGACTTTGAGGTCCCGGGTTCGAACCCGGGGACCCATTCATTTTTTTAAAAAAGGTTTTTCAGCCTTTGAAAATTATAAAATTCTTAAAAAAATTATAAAAATCAGTTTTATAATTTTCTTTATTTTAGAAGTTAAATAATTATTTTCTGTAAAATTATTCTTGTAAAACCTTTGAGGTTTTATTTAATTACAAATGTCTTAACTAAATATATTTACAAACTTATTAAACTTTTAAGACACCATATTCTTTTTTTTCTGTAAATTTATTTAATAAAATATTTCAATATTTTTAAATAGTTTGGATGAGTAATATATATTTAGTTTATTATCTTACAAATAGATTTTAAATATTATTTATAATATTAAAACATTATATTTTCAATAATACTTTTTGATTAACTTCTTGTTTAGTTTAAATGTTTTGAATAATAAATAATAAATCTTTTGGTCCAAATGTTACTTTCTAAAATAATTATTATTTTTATGTTTATTTAACTTTTATATTTAAATGGTTTTAATAGTTATTGGACTTGAAACAATAAATCTTTATAATATTAATGGACATTATATTAATTAAAGCCTTATCATGATAATTGTAGAAATTATATATTTTATAATTTCATAAAATGTTACAAATATTAATCCTTATAAAATATACTTTGATTAATGGTTTAGAATAATAATTTGTTATTAATCAATAAGTTATTCTAATTATTTTTAAATAATTATAAAGATGTATTTACTTATTAAACCGTATCATTATTTACACTTAAAGTCATTTCTAAAATACTTAAATGTATAGTTCTTTTAATTGAATCAAAACATAAATAATTACTTTATAAACTTATTACTTATTAAAAACCCCCATAATTCTATCAAAACCCTAATCCTTGTTTGAACGTTAATCTTATTATTAACCTTAAACTCGTAATATATGTTTATGTGCCGTGTAAAGGAATACTTTGGATTATCTTTTGATCTTTTATATCATCTTGTGATGATTGTATCCATGTGAGTATTTCCATACCCCTTTTTCTTATTTTCACACTTTGAGGTGAAACATGTTAACTTATATTATTGCACTTGTAAACTTGTTTGAGACTTGTAAACTTTATGGCAATTCATCATGTAAAGTTGTGGTTAGTTGAACTTTTGTGGTTACCATGTTATGGCGTTATATGGACAATCATTAACTATTGCTAGCCTAGCGAACTCATAGATCTATGGGCCAGACAAGCCTGCTTGGTTGATCCAAGTACACTTAGCTAATCCTATAATCTTGTAAATGTTTGAGACTTGTAAAACTTTGTCGAGGTTTGATTGTTACATTGTTCATAACATCCCTAATCACTTTATTCACTAACTTATGACTTGAATTGCCAACTTTTATATATTCTATGTATTGAAAACTATGGAATGCTCACCAATATTTTTATGTTGACCTTTTATTTTTAACATGTTTCAGGAAATACTCAAGCTTGATTTCTACTCTTTGAAGCTTACACATCTAAGAATGGACCTAGATAAATAAATGAAATAAAATAACTTGTTATGTTTATTTTAATTTCTTTGAGACTTATGATTGTAATGATACAATTGGAACTTATGATTAATAAATTTGGATTTAATAAGTAGCGTTATGTTGCTGTGAACGATCTTAACTCTCACACTTTGACGATTCCGCCGTCAAGGTTGGGTGTGACAATATATATATATATATATATATATATATATATATGGATGTGGTTCAAATGAGAACCCTTAGTTTTTGTAAGAACCCTTTAACCCTATTTGATCCATTGATTTGTTTTGAGATAAATAAGATCATGACATGTGTCAATTTGATTTTATTAATATAAAAGGGTAATTTGGTCAATTAAGCAATACAAAAAAATCAGGTTGTATATAGTGGTGACAAGTGTTACCACCTAAGTTTCTCTCTCCTCCTAGATATTTTTTTTATAAAAATAACTTTACACCCAATTGTTTTTATACAATCATAATGTTTTTATACTATATTTTCTTTTTACAAAAATTACACCATTAAATTCGTATCATTTTTTATGCTTTAGTTTAGATGCTGCGGTTACATCACTGTAACTAGCATTTACAACAACTAAAAACCATTTTACAACACCTAAACCACATCTCTACACCTGTATAACGAAACTACATCACTATAGTCAAACTAAAATAATAAAAATACAATTAATAAACTAAGAACATATGCACTAACAACATAACAATAAGTAGCATGACATCTCATAATACTTACAGTGAATTACATCATGTTTATTTGAATAATAAAAAAATAGTAAATTAAGAACATATGCACCATGCAACCACAACACTGTAACGATAACATCAAGTTTCGGTGTTAACTTCACGATATTACACCACTGCAACCAATAGTAACATGGTCATTACGATGACCAAATGATATGACACCATTTAACTACAACACTATAACGAAATTTCAATACTATAGTAAAACTAAAATAACAAAACTACACCATTTAAATAAAATTAATGTACTAATGTAACATTATGTAATTTATTGATGTTACCTTGTGTTACGTTAATATAAACAAGTGTAACACTAATGTAAGAAGATGTAACGTCATATAAAAAGGTGTAATGTAAATGCAAATAGATCGTTTACTGATACATCTAGTAATTCACCTTACAATTATAATTAATTTATTTAAAAGCTAGTAATAAACAAGAATAAAAATATAACAAACAAATTCTTTCAACATTGTGTACATTAAATCAAAATTACAAACTCACACCATGATAATACACCATTGCAACGAAATTTCAACACTGTAAAAATGTGTATCCTTAAAGTTTTAACATTTTCTAACAAAGAGAAAGTAATTTTCAATTTCTCATATTATGAAAAACAAGTTCCAACATCAAACCATTTTATTTTTTTAAATGTCAAAAGTGAATCCATAATAGGCTATCACTTTTAACAAAAATTGCCAAATACATTGAATCAACTACTGTATGAACCATATTAAAATAACTTTTAAATGATTAAAACACTAATGTGACATCTCACAATGTCAAGCAAAGAACATTATGGGTCTATTTTCACATTTGTGTGAAAGCTCAGATGATACAGATGGATTTGATGATATGATTGACAACGAATCATCAGAATCCGAAAGTTCTTCAAAGTATACTTCGGAAAATGAAAACACAAACTACATCAAGAAAGAAAAAGAGAATCACTATGATCTACTTGTGGTTCCATGATCAGCTACTGGTGAACAAAGTTTTAGAAACATTCAAGATATTCCCAAATCATAAAGGAAACCTAAGATTCTTCTTGTTGAAGATCATGTGGTGAATGTGATGGTGTGCGGCATCTGTCACCAATAGACCGTCAATCAGCATTAAGCTCGTTAACTCACCGTGTGTGTATTAACGATCCTCACGTATGTTCATAGTCTATTTATCGTGTTAACCGAATTATCTTCGTGTACATGTTCCATGTGTGTTAACTATCCTTACGTATTTATTATTCTTATATATATATATATATATATATATATATATATATATATATCGTTTTAGTTGAATCTCTCGTATACACGTTCGTGTTAGTAATAATAATAATAATAATAATAATAATAATAATAATAATAATAATAATAATAATAACAATAATAATAATAATAATAATAATAACAATAATAATAATAATAATAATAATAATAACAACAACAAATAATAAAGTCCAGGGGGCATTCTGTCATTTTTAAAACTTAAAAACAAAGTATATAACATAAAATAACAACAGATTAAACTTCAGGGACCATTTGTGTAATTTCCAAATTTTCAAAACCAACCCCCGCCCATTTCCCTTTCGATTTTCCGGCCAAATTCCGGCTGAAGTCCGGCAACACTCCGGCGACCACCAAAAACACATAAAACCCAATTTTTACAGCCCAAATTACACCAAACCGCTTTGTGGACAAGAATCGAACTCAATGCACACACAAAACGCGTAGAAACGGTCGATTAACGGCTATAACTTTATCCACTTTATTTACCGACCGTTCAATGGATAAATCACCCACTCAAACCCTAATATAATCGAATTAAATCGGCCTACATGAACTTTAACTCACTATAAATCGAATGCTACTGCCCATTTCATCAGAACACACAAAATCAAACCAATTCGATCAAACCCTTTGTTCGAACCTGCAAATCAATCAACCATCACCCTCCGACCTATATACACTGCAATTAACATAGGGCTTTCAATCACTAGCCTCATTCGAAGCTGTCCGTGCAATCAATTTGATTTTCATCTGTGTTTGATCATCACTCGTATTCAAGTTATACCGCGGCTTGTTCTTTACTGTTCTTAGCATCAAATCAATTCAAAACAGGTAATTGAACATACCCACACACTCGTTTTATCATGGGGAACAAAAGCCCCATGAAATTATTCAATAACAGAATCAATTCGGGGTTCAATTTGATCGATTTTGATCTAGGGTTCATATGAATATGGGGAAACTGGGTTAACCATGTTTAAAAACAATTAAAACCAAATATCAACGTGGCTGAGGCCTTTGGTTCACTGGTATGCGGGTGTGTGTCTAAGCTGGAGGTCCCGGGTTCGAACCCGGTTACCTGCAATTATTTTTTTAAAGCGTTTTAAGCTTCTAAAAATTATGGAAAAATTCCTAAAAATTATAAAAATAAATTTTATAAACTTCCCTTATTTTAAATCTTACATAATTATTTTCTATAAATTTATTTTTTTAAAAACCTTAAATAATCTTTATAAAATA
This sequence comes from Flaveria linearis, assembly GCA_024085815.1. NCBI lineage: Eukaryota > Viridiplantae > Streptophyta > Magnoliopsida > Asterales > Asteraceae > Flaveria > Flaveria linearis. Next base: position 39,875,648 of record CM044016.1, on the reverse strand, counting down.
TTATTTATACATATTATAAATAATCATTTTTATAAAAATGAACTCTAAATCTTGTTTAATTACGAAATAATCACATAAATTATAGAAAATTACACATAATATAATTTCATAATTATTTACAAATGTAATGATAGGATATTTTATACGTTAACTAATAAATTATTATTAAACAATTACAAAGAATACATATATAACATATTTAAATGATATAATTCTTTCGAATAAATCAAAATACAAAAAATATATTGTTATCCAAAATCCCACAATTCAATCCTAATATCATTAGGTATAAAATCAAACTTGAATACATATATCAAATCGTGTACGAGTCAAACCGAACCGACACAAATTCAATCAAACATATCTATTCGCGCTGAATATGTTTTAAGGGCTTAGTTATAATCAATAATAGGTATTGATCGTGTTTGATCGTGCATTGCTTTATTCTGTGAAGTCTTTGTGCATTACATCAATTCAAGGTGAGTTTCGTGGCCCCTTTTTATACTTATACAAGTTTTCAATGTTTTCAATCAATGGGGGAAAAGTATGCTCACCCGTTTTCAATGCTGTACATCATATATTCAATTTTCATACTTGGAATCAACGTGATACTGTTTTGCATACATACATGGTGTTATTCTATGGATTATTCTTACAACCATTAATTCCCGGTTTTGGGAACCCGCAGTTAGGTATTGGTAGTACTACTGGGTTGACACCCCCCACCCTTCGACGATTGGTTAACTTGTGAGTTACCAACACAGCTGCCAGCAATCAGGCCAAGGGTGAATATATTCCGTCTAATTTATATGCATAACGTCATTAGGTTTGGTTGTCTAAAAACACATGTTATGTGGTTTTTGCTTGCAGTATGATTCCACATCAAATTCTATACAGCATCATTTACATGTATACAATTTAAACCTGCGGAACTCACCAACATTATATGTTGACATTTTTGAGTATATCTTTTCAGGTGATCATAATCAGAGAGGATAGCTAGAGCAGATGCCTTAGCAGAGACCCTTAGGATTTCAATAGATTTACATTAGTATTGTTTGTCATTTGTTTTTTTTGAACACTATGTATCTTGGATTATAGAATCAATAAGACTATGATAGTCGTGGAACTGACGAACCACGACACAAGTCACCATTGTGTCGGGCGACGTCATGACACGAGGATTTTGCATATATTATGTCTCTGTAATTATACCAAGTGTTATGACGATCCCGTCCGTCGCATCCTCGTGTTTCCGCTATAAGCGAGGGTGTGACAGATTGGTATCAGAGCCTTGGTTATAGAGAATTAGGTGGAGAATTTGACCTAGACTATAACCTAAGAACCTTTATATAGAATGCATGCTAGGGATTGTGTGCATTTTATTTTACCTAAATGTCTTTCATGATTTGTGTGACACATAGACACCTGTATTCTGGATTTCCTGGCAAAAAGGCCTTCGGGCTAAGGCAAGCGTATTCGTATAAATCTCATTGCGAGACCAGTTACGCTACCTGGGGATTTCTGGGATGAGTGATAAACTATGGTCAATACACAAAACTACAAGACAAATGGGTCAAGTGTATTAAATCTATGAATTTAATATACAAGTATGTTCCTACATACTTGACTTAATACATATACACGTATTATCTGAACACCCTGAGAAAGACACTATTACTCTTAGTCTTTCTCAATGGGATACCGTTATGCTAGAATTTTTCGCTTGTATGCGCACCACATCATATTATAGGGAACCTCGGTGATCACGCGTAGCGTCGATCTCGGATATTAAATCCGACCCTATCATGGTTATGACTGAAATCCTGAAAGTATGACGGATATGCAGTTATCATTAGACTTAATGTGCTTATATGTTTACTTGCTATTACATGCTACTACTGGAATACTATTGGCTCATGGACAGGAGGACATCATATAAATTGTGCTTGTTGAATCTAAATAAATACTATGATGTTAACTTGTGGTAAGTGAAGCTAAGGGTGATCATGCAAGGTAGATTACCATTACGGGTGCACACGTAATTGTAATTCGCCATGCATGAGAAGTCTGGCTAATCTTACCATAAGGTAACGATCATGAGTATCACAAGTTTCTATTCTATACCCTAGGTGCTAGGGCCATAATTCTAGTAAGTCCTTGTTGAAGGCAATCAAACATTATCAACATTTACTCAACTCCTGTCCTACTTAAAGCCTTCATGGTATTTCCAATCATATTGACCTTATGAGACATTCCACCACTTAGCATTTCAGTAACTACTGATCAATGCTTAGAATGAAAGTGGATTACATGAATGTAGAGGAGTAATGATACTCTCTACGCATACAATACGTATTGCTTTGAGATAGGTGCTAAGGGAAATTAAGATGTTATGTAACCAGTTTAAGTGTTATTCAAGGTATATCGTGGATGTGTTGGGAACGCTGCGGGAACCCTATATATAAACATCACCGGTATACTAAGAATGTGCTTAAACTGGGCTACATAATGATCTTGATGGACCAAAGCATAGGTTATTAGGAATTGATGAGTGAAATCATGCGGTGACTAAAGTTCACATCTTTTTGTAATCAGAAGATGGCGCCTAGAAGAGTCACACGTAAGGCTAATCAAGAAGCTGAAGCCTCGCAAAACAAGGGAAGGGGTAGACCACCAAGAGCTGGTGGTGCTCCAACTGACAATAATCAGGGAACTGGCAACCCTGATATAGCTGCTCTGATTGCTCAGCAGCTGGCTGCATTGAATCCTAGTAGGCTAGAAACTAGCTTTTCCGTAGAAATGGCCAATGGTAGATTCATACAAGCAGATAAGATCATTAGACAGTGCTCCATAATATTAGAGGACCATGCCTTTGACATAGATTTAATACCTTTCGAGCTAGGGAGCTTTGACACGATTGTGGGAATGGATTGGTTGTCGAAGCATGGAGCCGAGATCGTCTGTCGGGAGAAAGTAGTATGAATCCCCATGCCAGATGGGGAGGTACTCAAGATTCAAGGAGAACGACCAGGAAGAACTCTGAAGTTTATTTCCTGCATAAAGACGCGTCGATGTCTACGGAAGCAGTGCTACGCACTCCTGGCTCATGTGGTAGAAAAGAAGGAAGAAGGCATCAAGTTGGCAGATATTCCGGTGATGCGAGATTATCCAGAACTATTTCCTGATGATTTGTTGGGTTTACCTCCTCTACGACAGGTGGAATTTTGTATCAAATTGGTTCCTGGAGCTACGCCAGTAGCAAAGGCACCATATCGATTAGCACCATCGGAGATGCAAGAATTATCCAGCCAACTACAAGAGCTATTGGAGAAGGGATTCATTTGGCCGAGTCATTCACCATGGGGAGCACCGGTTCTATTTGTCAAGAAGAAAGACGGGTCATTTCGTATGTGTATCGATTATCGCGAGTTGAACAAGTTGACTGTGAAAAATCGATACCCTCTTCCTAGAATTGATGATTTGTATGATCAATTACAAGGAGCTTCGTATTTCTCCAAGATTGATCTTCATTCTGGATATCATGAACTGAGAGTTTATGAGGGTGACATACCGAAAACAGCATTTAGGACTCGTTATGGGCACTATGAGTTCTTAGTCATGCCATTCGGGCTGACTAATGCACCAGCTGTGTTCATGGACCTGATGAATCAAGTGTGCAAACCATACTTGGATAAGTTCGTAATCGTGTTCATAGACGATATACTTATCTATTCTCGATCGAAAGAGGATCACGAGAAACACCTTCGAGCAATTTTAGAATTGTTGCGGGAAGAGAAGCTTTTTGCCAAATTCTCGAAGTGTGAATTCTGGCTTCAAGAAGTGAAGTTTTTGGGCCATGTGGTTAACAAAGATGGAATTCACGTGGACCCTGGCAAGATTGAAGCGGTGAAGAAATGGGATACACCCCAAACACCTTCCGAGATACGGCAATTCTTAGAATTGGCCGGATACTATCGTCGCTTCATCGCGAATTTCTCGAAGATCGCACAACCATTGACCATGCTAACCCAGAAGGACAAGAAGTTTGATTGGGGACATGCACAAGAACAAGCTTTCCAAACGTTAAAGGAAAAGCTGTGCAATGCTCTAATACTGTCCCTTCCGGACGGAACAGACGACTTCGTGGTGTATTGCGATGCTTCGCATCAAGGATTGGAATGTGTGTTAATGCAGAGATATAAGGTGATTGCTTACGCCTCACGACAACTAAAGGTGCACGAAAAGAACTACACGACTCATGATTTGGAGTTGGGCGCTGTAGTTTTTTGCACTTAAGATATGGAGGCACTACCTGTATGGAACCAAAATGCATCATCTATACCGATCATAAGAGCCTTCAACACATCCTAAATCAGAAAGAGCTCAACATGTGACAATGACGTTGGGTAGAATTACTTAGTGACTACGATTGCGAAATCCAGTATTATCCGGGGAAAGCAAATGTGGTGGCTGACTACGTTGGGTAGAATTACTTAGTGACTACGATTGCGAAATGTGGTAGAATTACTTAGTGACTACGAACACGTAAAACCACTACGTGTTCGAGCTTTGGGATTGACTATTCAAACGAACTTGAAAGCTCAAATCCAAAATGCGCAAGGTGAGGCTTTAAAAGAAGAAAACCTTGCGGGAGAAGAATTTCGAGGGTTGGATAAACAGATGAATCACAAGGATGACGGCGTACATTACTTCATTGATCGCATATGGGTCCCCAAATGGGGAGGTGTACGTACACTAGTCTTGGATGAAGCACACAAGACTCGATATTCTATTCATCCCGGTGCAGACAAGATGTATCACGATCTGAAGGATCTGTACTGGTGGCCGGGTATGAAGAAAGATATTGCTCTGTATGTGAGCAAATGCTTGACGTGTTCAAAGGTGAACGCTGAACACGAGAAGCCATCGGGATTATTGCAACAACCTAAAATTCCCGAGTGGAAATGGGAGAACATCACTATGGATTTCATTACCAAACTTCCGAGAATGCCAAGCGGGCACGACTCGATATGGGTCATAGTGGATCGACTGACAAAGTCTGCACACTTCTTGCCTATCCGAGAAGACTATAAAATGGATAAGCTGGCAAGATTGTACATCAAAGAGGTCGTGACACGGCACGGAGTGCCGGTGTCAATCATATCCGACCGAGACAGTCGATTTACTTCACGCTTTTGGCAGACGTTGCAGAAAGCAATGGGCACTCGACTGGATATGAGTACAGCCTATCACCCCCAGACAGACGGCCAAAGTGAATGCACAATACAGACGCTTGAGGACATGCTACGGGCATGTGTCATTGATTTTGGTGGCAGTTGGGATACTCATCTACCGTTGATCGAGTTTTCCTACAATAACAGCTACCATACTAGTATTGGGTGTGCACCATTCGAAGCGTTGTATGGCCGAAAATGTACATCACCTGTATGTTGGGCCGAGATTGGCGAGAGTCAGCTAACAGGTCCTGAAATCATACAAGAAACAACTGATAAGATCTTTCTAATCAAAGACAGGCTTAAAGCGGCTAGACATCGCCAAAAGAGCTATGCCGACAACCGTCGGAAGCCGTTAGAGTTTAACATTGGGGATCGAGTGTTACTTAAAGTCTCTCCTTGGAAAGGGTGTTGGACCAAAAGAACCAATGAGCCAAGATCAGGAAAACCTCTAAGTCCCACATGACATCACAACAACTGCTGAAGACCTTCATCAGCAGTTTGACAAAGTCTAAAGAATCAACAGCTGAAGATCAAAGATCTGAAGTACAACAGCTGAAGATCCCAAAGTGCTGAAGATAAGTACTGAAGTCTGAAGTACTGAAGCATACAAGTACTGAAGACTTCAAGTACTGAAGACAAGTGCTAAAGATCAAAGTCTGAAGAACTGAAGAACTGAAGATCAACTACTGATGCACAAAGTCTGAAGACAATAACTGAAGACATCAGCTGATGACAACTACTGAAGTCATCAGCTGATGAATCATCTGAAGACCAAAGTCTGAAGACCAAAGTGCTGAAGCTTCAGAGTTTGTCACAACAGCTGAAGAAGTCTTCTTCAGTTGTTGTGATGGTTTTTCTTTTCAGTAGTTATGTTTTTCCTTTCAGTAGATTGTACAACAGCTGAAGAGTTTGTTCTTCAGCTGTTATAGTTCAGTAGTTTGTAAACGACTGAAGAGTTTGTTCTTCAGTCGTTGTACCTTTTCAGTAGTTTCTTTTCAGTACTTGTAATAGGTAGAACACAGCATTGTAAGAAGATGTCAGCTGTTGTGACATCTTCAGTAGTTTAGGTGTTCTATCAGTAGTTAGTTAAATAACAGTTGATGTCAGTGGTATGTGACATCAGCCTACGTCATTCTTCCTCTATAAAAGGAAGATGACCCCCATTATAATCTTCGCCGAAACGCATGAGCAAAAAGAATATTCCTCTTTTGGCAGACTTGTTTTCTCTCTCTATATTTACTGTTACATACAAAATCCTTTTATCTTCTTGCATTAATTGCTAATTACTGTGCTAAATCCGCTGGGAATACAACCTAATTGATCAAACTAGAGGCTGAGATCCTGTCAAATGGTATCAGAGCAGGTTAATCATTGATCGATTTCACTATTGATCATTTGAAACTGCTCTTTTGATCTCTACGTTTGATCGAATTAGCAATTTGCAAGAATTAGCTATAGAGAGTGAGATTCTGCTGTTTCTGGCCGTAAACTTGAGGTTCTCTGGTGGTTTCGAGCTACATTTGTTTTGCTTAAACTTGTTTTTGACTAAAAACTGAGATGACGACACCAACGAACGATCCTCACAATACTGGTTCCTCAACCAAGCCTCCGATGCTTGTAAGAAATGAGTATAACATATGGCAACATCGTATGCTTCACCACTTGTCTGTCAACAGTGCTGGTTGTTGGAAGTCAGTGGTGCATGGACCATACAAGCCTATGGTGAGCGTCCCTGAATCAAATGAACAGGTTCCGAAGAAACCTGAACAATATTCAAACGAAGATCTGAAGCTGTTCGAGATTGATGCTAGAGCCCATGGAATTTTAGCTATGGCTATTCCAAATGAGATTTATTCAGGGCTTCTGCATCATGAAACTGCTCATGACCTATGGGTTGCTCTGAAGGAACAATTCGGAGGAACCGACTCGGTCTTAGCAAATACTAGGGAAATTCTCGCCCAACAATATGAGACATTCTCTCATAGGAAGGGTGAGACTCTGACTCAGCAGTTTGAGCGGTTTTCTTGTTTGATCTTTTTGTTGAAGATAGTCAAACAAGAGTACTCCAACAGCCAGATGAACAACAGATTCCGCAGATCACTGCCTGAGAGATGGGACACTTATACTATTGTCCTACGCTCCAGTGCAGACCTGGATACTCTATCTCTCACCCAACTTCATGGGAAACTGCTCACATTTGAGAGAGAGATAGAGCAAAAGAGGAAGTTGTCCACCTCTGGCAAGCTCACTGATGACTTTGTCCATGGCAATGCTGCCTTGATAAGTCAGGAGTCTGAATATGCTGCATCAGAGAGTTCTTATGATGAACATATTGATTTCTCTACCAACTCTGAATAAGCTTTTGTTGGTGTTAGTAGTAGTTTAGGAAGTAGCAGTGAAAATCTGTGCTTTCTGATGGAGGATTTGAAGGGCATTCCAGATGATGATCTGGAAGAGATGGACATTTTGAACCTAATGGCAATGATAAATATCAGATCTCAAAAGTTCTACAAGAGAACTGGCAGGAAATTCCCTGGTCTCTCTGGCAAAACCAAAGTTGGTTTTGACAAGAGCAAGTTGAGGTGTCACAAGTGCCAAAGGCTTGGACACTTTGCTAGAGAGTGTAGATCATCTGGATCTAACTCCTCTGCACCCTTTGTGACTTTTCCAAGCAATAGCTCACAGCACAGAGGGCAACATTCCTCCAGTTCTGGCCATCCATCACATGCACAGGCATCACCTGCTTATTTTGTGCCTCAGGGTCATATGCCATACCCATACCCCTGCTACTATGTGCCTCAGCCCAGTCAAACTCAAGTACCTTCTGCTCAGCCACCACATGCTCTTCCTGAGCCTCAATCTTCCCAATCTCATCATCAAACACAACCTCAACAACACAACTTCTTCACCCCAGGAGTTGTTGACTGGAGTAGTATGCCAGATAATCTATCTGGTCAGGAACAACTACTCCAAGGTGCTGGTCAACATGGTGGTGATAATCCTTTTGGAAATCTTGCTCTGATGGCCCTTGAGTCTGCTGAGGGGTCATCATCCAATGCTTCTTCGCATGTATCCTCTGAGGCCAAAGCCAAGCTTTGTTCTGAATCATGCATAGCAGCATTTGCTTCTATTAGAGAAGCAAATGTAGCTTTAATAGATAAAAATCTTGAGCTAGAGCACACCATTTCCAAAAAGAAAGCTGAATTTGAGGCTGCACTTAATGAGAAAAATGATGAGATTCACAAGCTTAAATGTCAAATAAAAGATGACAAAGCTAGGGAAGATGTACTTCTAGAGAAGTATAGAGACCTCAAGGAAACTCTTGCAACCACCCAAGTAGAGTGTGATCGATGGGTGCAATCATGCAAGGGTTTTCAAATGTTTCTTAGCAAGCAATCAGCTTTCAATGTGAAGTTTGGCATTGGTTATAATCACACTGCTCCTCCGACAGATTTTACTTCAAGAGCAGAAGTTGAATCTGATGGAGAGAGCAATAACCAATCATTCTCATCATGTGACCTACTATCTTCTGATTCAGCATCATCAGAGATAGAAGTCAGCATTAACTCCTGCCAAAACCAATCAGCTGATGCTACAACAGCTGATAGTTCAAATGCTGACTGTCACATGATTAAAAGGTTGATCAACTCAGGTGTTGTCTCTAGAAGTACTGAAAGTACTGGAGAGCAAGTGATAACATCTGAAGTTCAAACCTCAACTACTGTTAGCACTAAAGAGAAGAAAACTAACAATAGAAAAGGTTTGAAGACAGCTAAAGAGGATGTCAGGAAAGCAGGCACTACTAGGAAGAAAACTGCTAGTACTGATAGCAAACAGCTGAAGAACAAGTCTTCAGCAGTTTCATCCTCTTCAGCTGATGATCAACATAAGATGAAGAAGAAGCCATGTGAGATATGTGGCTTGTTCAATCATCTTACTGATGATTGCTGGTACAAAAGGGGTTCCAAACTTAAACAAAAGGAGAAAATTAAAGAGGACATAAATAAAATGAAGAATGAGTTTGAGACCAAGTAAATGAAGAATGAGTTTGAGACCAAGTTTGTACTAGCAACATCAAAGCCTGAAATCCCTAAGCCCAAAGCTAAATCTAAAAAGAAGGTAGGGGTTGCTCAGGCAACAGCTGAGGTTGCTCAAAAGAAGATGGTGCAACATAGGAATCCATCATCAGCAAGTCCCAATGTGTCTGAAGAGCTGAAAGCTTTATCACAAAGTCAGACACAACTGGTGATGATGGTTCAGCATCTAATGGGAAGAGTCAACCATTTAGATGCTCCTGTGTTGAAACCACAGAAAAGGAAGTCCAAGCCAAAGGGTTCCTCTTCTGCACCATCTCCTTCACCTCAGGCTGTTACACATAACACACCTGTTAGTGTTGCACCTGTAGTTGAGAACAGACCCAAAACCAAACAGGTTTGGGTCTCTAAAACTAACATGTGGTTATGATTGCAGGGTTCTTCAACATGCCAAAGAAGCATCTGGTATGTAGACAGTGGAGGATCCATGCACATGACTGGAAGCAACTCCCTTCTTAATGACTACTCTCAAGGAAAGAAGGGATTTGTCTCCTTTGGCAATGATGCAAAGGGTTACATCATTGAAAAAGGCTTTGTTTCCAATGGGGAAATAAGGTTTGATGATGTTAACCATGTGGAGAATCTCAAGTACAACCTCTTGAGTGTCAGTCAAATGTGTGATAAAGGCCATGTTGCCCTTTTCACAAGCCAGAACTGTCAGATTCTGTCATCCAAAGTTCTACATTTGATTGACAAGGTATTGGATGAATACACTCTCCTGAAGGCCAACAGGACAGGAAGAGTGTATGCCTTAGATCTTTCCAAAAGGATAGATCTAAAAGGCCATCCTTGCCTATTCTCCAAGGCCTCTCCTCAAGAGTCTACTCTATGGCATAGAAGGTTGGGGCATGTTAATTTCAAGAACATGAATCAGCTGATAAGCCATGGTTTAGTAAGAGGATTGCCTTTAAAGGAGTTCAAGTGTGAAGATGACTGCACTGCTTGCTTAAAAGGAAAACAACATAAAGTTTCATTCCCTTCAATAGAAGAACCAAAGTTCACTGCCTGCTTGCAGCTTCTGCACATGGATCTCTTTGGTCCTGTCAGAGTGATGAGCATGGCAAAGAAGAAATACTGCCTGGTAATTGTGGATGATTATTCCAGGTTTGTATGGACTTTCTTCTTGCACTCCAAGGATGAAGCAGCCAAGACTATCATGAACTTTGTGTTATTTGTAGAAAAGCAGTATTCCCTGCAGGTCAAGTGTGTGAGGAGTGACAATGGAATAGAGTTTAGAAACCACACACTTGATGACTTCTACCTGTCCAAGGGAATTAAAAGGAAGTTTAGTATTCCTAGAATTCCTGAGCAGAATGGAGTGGTTGAGAGAAAGAACAGGACTCTCATTGAAGCTGCAAGGTCAATGCTGGCTGACTCAGGGCTGCCACTGACCTTTTGGGCTGAAGCTGTCAATACAGGTTGCTATGTACAGAATAGAGCATTAGTGAATAAGAGGTTGATGAAGACTCCTTATGAAGTTCTTCATCATTTGGCTCCTTTGATTTCATTCTTTAGAGCCTTTGGGTGTCCATGTTTCATTCTCAACACTAGCAACCCACTCCAGAAGTTTGCTAGTAAGGTGGATGCAGGGTATTTTGTTGGTTATTCATCAACTTGCAAGGCATACAGAGTCTTCAACTGTACGACAAAGGTGGTTGAAGAAACTCTGCATGTTAAGTTTAATGAATCTCCAAAGGACAAGATTCCACAAAACCCTGTGGAGTTGTTTGATCTGGACATACTGCAATATGTTCCTTATCAACCTCCAGCTGTTGAGCCTGTCAACAGCTCTCTATCTGGTGGTACTGATGATGATGTAGTCAGTACTCACCTCTTCAGGTTTAGTGACAACCTGCCTGAGTCCACTAAACCTGATGCTCCTGTAGCCTCAGCAGCTCCATCCACAACAAATGTTGATGAGATTTCTGGTTGCTCTACTTCATTTGAGCTGCCATCTTCTACATGGTTTCAGGAATCTCCATCACCATCTGTTGCTGCTGATGGGTCTACAAACACTTACACAGATATTATAGTCTATCAAGAGCTGAAGAATCACCCCACATCTCAAATCATTGGTGATATCAATGCTGGAGTTTCAACCAGGAATCAATTGTCCAACTTCTGCTTTTATGCTCTCTTCATCAGTCAGCAAGAGCCAAAGAACTATCATGTTGCTTTAAGAGACAATGGATGGGTGGAAGCTATGCAGCTTGAGCTTCTTTAATTTAAGAAATAGCAAGTGTGGGAGCTTGTTCCATTACCCCAAGGTAAGTGTGCTATAGGCACCAAATGGGTATTTAGGAACAAAACAGATGAGAAGGGCCAAATAGTTAAGAACAAGGCCAGGTTGGTTGTTCAGGGGTTTGCACAAGAGGAAGGCATCGATTATGATGAGACCTTTGCCCCTGTGGCCAGACTGGAAGCAACCAGACTGTTCTTAGCTTATGCTGCCTTTCACAGTTTTAAGGTCTATCAAATGGATGTCAAAAGTGCTTCTTATATGGTAAAATAAAAGAAGAAGTTTATGTGTGTCAACCACCAGGCTTTGAGGACAGTAAACATCCTGATTGGGTGTACAAGCTTGATAAGGCTCTTTATGGGCTGAAGCAAGCTCCTAGAGCTTGGTATGAGACACTATCAACTTTTCTTCTAAAGAATAAGTTCACTAGAGGCACCATTGATAAAACCTTATTCATCAAGACTGTGGGACAACATAAGCTCCTTGTTCAAATTTATGTAGATGACATCATCTTTGCATCCTCTGATCTAAAGTTGTGTGATGAATTTACAATGCTCATGAAGCAAAAGTTTGAAATGAGTGCTATGGGGGAATTACAGTTCTTTCTAGGTTTACAAATCAAACAAAGGGATGATGGAATCTTCATCCATCAGTCCAAATACACAAAGGAGTTGTTGAATAAGTTTGATTTACAAACCTGTAAGCCCTGTTCTACTCCCATGAGCAGCATCACACAACTAGATGTAGATCAGAAAGGTAAAGCGGTTGATGAAACCCTTTACAGATGTATGATTGGGTCATTGATGTACCTTACAGCTTCTAGACCAGACATCATGTTTGCAACATGTGCCTGTGCTAGATTTCAGGCTGCACCTAAAGAATCCCATTTGATTGCAGTCAAAAGGATCTTTAGATATCTGCAAGGTACCCAATCAATAGGTCTTTGGTATTCAACTGGGCATTCTTGCAAATTAGTTGCTTTCTCTGATAGTGACTATGCAGGATGCAAAGTCACCAGAAAATCCACTTCTGGTGGTTGCCAATTCCTAGGCAATTGTTTAGTTTCTTGGCAGAGTAAGAAACAAACATCAATTGCTACATCCACTGCTGAAGCTGAGTACATTGATACTGCAAGTTGTACATCTCAGATACTCTGGCTTCAGAACCAACTCTTGGATTATGGCATTACAGTGACTAAGACTCCATTATTAATGGATAGTGCTTCAGCTCTTTGCATTGTCAAAAATCCAGTCCAGCACTCTAGAACTAAACATATAGAGATCAGACATCATTTTATTAGGGATTGCTATGAAAAAGGTCTGATTGATCCTAAGTTTGTGCCTAGTGCTGATGAGCTTGCAGACATTTTTACTAAGCCTTTAGATAGTGCCACATTCCAAAATTTGGTACTAAGGCTTGGTATGCTGTAGCTAGAATAATTTGACCAATGCTGATGCTCTCACTTCACAAGTACTGATGAGCATTAGTATGCAAAGGTCAAATATAAGTACTGATGAGTAATTTAGTCTTCAGCACTTTCACAACTACTGAAGACTAAAATGCTTCAAAGTACTGATGTACATTCTTTGTTGAAAACAACTGATGTAGTGAGGTGGATTACAACTACTGATGTATTATTTTCAAACAAATAAGTACTGAAGAACAAATCTTGTTCACAAGTACTGATGTGTAATCTTACACACAAGTACTGAAGACAAAATTTGTTCACCAGCTGTGAAGAGTATTTCATCAGCACTTGTGAACATCTGATCACAAGAGCTGAAGGCATAAATATTCACAAGAGCTGAAGGGCCAATGAAACATCTGAAAGTCGGCCAAAGAGCTGATGAGTAAATGTGGAGGTCAGCATGAAACAAGTGATTTGACGGAAACAGCTGATGAGTAATTTTACCCTTCAGCTGATGCCAACAGCTGCTGTTTCATACCCAAACAACTGAAGGACAAAACCATGTCTTCAGTAGTTTCACAACTACTGATGACTAACACCAAGTCCTCAGTTGTTTACAACAACTGAAGCAATACCATGTCTTCAGTAGTTCACAACTACTGATGTCAGTAGTTCACAACTACTGAAGGCTAACACCAAGTCTTCAGTTGTTAAAACGTCTGAAGATGAAAACTAGGTCTTTAGTAGTTTATAACTACTGAAGACTGACAACAAGTCTTCAGCCGTTTACAACATCTGAAGGACAAAACCAAGGTCTCAGTAGTTTCAACTACTGAAGACTCACACCAAGTCCTCAGATGTTACAACCACTGAAGGTTAAAACCATGTCATCAGTCGTTTCAACAACTGATGACTAACACCAAAACCTTCAGTAGTTTTCTTTCAGCCTTTGCCATACCCCATAAATACCCAACCTTCAGAGCTTTTCATTCTCACTTGACCTGACTTTCAAAAACCTCTAAAACCTCCCATACACCATTAATGGCGGCCATGCAAATCAAACCTCGACACAACTGTGTCGCATACCTCACTAAATCGCCATTCTGGACAAAGTTCCATCATGCCGTCGATCTGATGACCGATTCACCTTACCAAACGGCTTTCCTTCTCAATCCCACCATATATGCCGATTCATTAGCACAGTTCTGGACAAATGTAACCGTTCAAACCAGAGAGAACGATGGCGAGGTCTCTCTCCGGTCGTCCGTGAACAATCATCCAGTGGTTATCACTCCAGCTACTATTCGACGAACCCTAAAGCTGGAGGATGCCACCTTCCCAACCTCTTACCCCAAAGGCGCCCTCGATCTATCTTTCACAGCCAACGACTATCAGGGTGACCTCTCTGCCTCCACCCTGTTGAATAAACACTTCCCAGATCCTCAACGTCTCATATTCCATATGGTGAATGTGTGTCTGGCCCCAAAAACATCTTCATGGGACCAGATGTCAACAAGGTGGCAACAGGTATTATATTCTATCCTTGAAAAACAACCTCTGAACTTTACTGATATAATATTTTTGGAAATCAAGGATATGGCCACAAAGCCGATTTCTAACCGTTGGATCTTGTATCCTCGGTTCATAATGGCCATCATCGAGAGCCAGCTAAGTGCAGAGGGACTTGTTGGCACTGGGGTCCCTGCCATGGCTATTCTAGCTGAGGTATACTCCAGGCACAACACCGACCAATCACTCAAACCGGCTGCCAAGCTGCGAAAACCCACGCAGCTGGAACCCACAACCTTCACCTCCAAATCCAAAGTCCCCACCAAGCCAAAAACCAAAAAGAAGCCAACAAAGGCTACTCAGGGAAATGAGTCCCCTGAGGATGCCCCTGCAACACAAACGCAGGCAGTGACTGCTGGGCAGATTCTCCCAGCAGTCACCACGACTCCACCCACCACAACCGCATAGGTTTCCTCTCAACAGGAGCCTGATGCAACCACTTCTGGGGCAGCCACAAATCTGGAATCTATCTCACTTGAGAAGATTGCCATTGAAAAGCACATTCCTCCCCATGTGCAATCTGCTTCAAGCCCATCACCCACTGAAACCTCCCCACAAAGCCCTACACTCATAATCGCCAAAGTGTTGACTCACCTGAACACTCCACCCTCTCCCCAGAAACCAATCACAACTGGGGAAACTCCAACCGAAGAGAGGGTGGACACAAGTGTTGGTGAGAGCCCCCAACACAGAAAATCACATGTCCTATCTCCCAGTGTGGCTAGGGAGATAGGACATTCTGGTGAGGCTGCCACTTCCTCTGCATCAACATCTGAGCAGGGAGAAGCTGGTAACATCAATAAGACCTCACCAGAGGCAACTACCGATGATGGATCCAATCCGGAGGCTGGAAGTCCCCAGTACCAAGACCAAGGGGCACATGCAATATCTGAGCCACACTCAGTGCATGTACATCCTGACCCTGTCAGGAGGTCAGGTGATTCAGTGCAAACTGATGATGACATGTGCTTCTTCTATGATGTAGTTGCACAAAACACTATCTTAGAGGATGAGGTAAGCAGACTTAAAGAGCTGCTTGCCAAAATGTCTCAGGATAGAAGTCCATCTGCCACCATTGACCCATAGATGGCACCTTCACCTGAATGTCTCATATACACTCAACCACTCCCATAAACACGGTCACCTGCCCCTGCTTCTGGCACTAGTTCTCAGGAACAGAACCCTCCTGAGCAGCTAGATGCTATCTTCCAGAAATCCCTGCCTCTCATCACACCTATAATCACAGAAATTGTGATGAAAACCATTGATGAGAGGCTTCCCACACATATACAACCCATGGTGGAGGTTGTTGTTGCCAAAGCGCTTGCTGATAGTCAAACCCCAACCAATGCACCTAAAAAGGGGGAGACATCAGTGCAAGCTAAGAGGAAGAGGGTAGAAGAAGAGAAAGAAGTAGGGAGAGAGGGGGCAAATGAGAGGGAGAGGTCTGAGGAGACTGAGAGGGTGAAGGAGAAGGAGAAGGTGAGGGAGGAGAGAGATGAAATAGAAGTGGCTGAAATCCAAAAGGATTTCAGTGTCACTTATCAAAAGAAGAGGGGAGAGAAGGAGGGAGAGAAGGTAGAGAAGGGGGATGCTGATCTAGCAGCCCTTGTCAAGGTGGCTGATGCTGAACATAGCCGATCAATGGACTCTGTCATTGATCAGCTGTTCAGGCAAGGCTTTGACAAGGACACTGCCATGCTAGATCAGGAGATTAGGAATATGGAGAGAAAAGAGATTGAATACCGATGGTCTACTTATAGCCAAGAGGATAGAAAGAGACTCGAGGCTATGAGTAGATTCATTTCGAAGTATCTGGGGAGGCCAGTCCTTGATGTCAAGGCATGGACCAGGGACAGAATCTTGGCTATAGCCACCAAGATCTGTTCGGCTGGTGATTTCACAAAAGGGCTGGTCGCTGAAGCCCTGTCTGAAGCCGTGCTGGGAACAGGATCCTGCTAGTAAAACAAACCAAACCTACCCTTATCTCTAAGTTACTAGCAAGGCCTGCCAACATTCCCACACCAACAACCTAAACACAACCCACAAAACCAACCCCTTCACCATCAAAACCCACAGCCAATGATCCACCCTTGCAGAAGAAGAGAAGGGTGTTGAGGCTACAAGAAGAAGAAGAAGAGGAGGATGAGGAGGATAGACTGCCTCTTTCTGCAGTCATTCCTCTACCCAAAGCCAAACCCAAAACCATCACTCCTACCTCACAGATGGATGCTGTGAGGGTTAAGTTAGAAGAGGAGGAGCAGCAGAGATTACATGATGAAGAAATGCTGAAAAGCATAGACAAAGCCTATGCTGCCACCTCCTCTATACTTAACATAAAGAAGGAAGCTCTGAGACTCTTCACTCTTAAGCAAACCTTTCAATATGATAAAGATAGAGTGAGGACTTGGCCTGACCCTAGGGTGGCTCACAGGATAATTAAGAAAGATATGCCTGTGAGATACAAGAGCCAATTTAAGAAGATTGTAGATGAAGTGATCTCTGTGGCTCTTGTAATAACACCTTGGGAAATTGTAGAAGAGTTCGAGAAGGCCTATAGAACTAACCAATCACCCCACACGATGTTGGAGAATAGGGTGGTTAGGAAAGGGTTAGTCTATAAGAGGCTTGAGAACTTCCACAAAGATGAGCTCAACTTGTTGCTAGAAGGAAGACACCCAGATGAAT
The DNA here is from genome assembly GCA_024085815.1 of Flaveria linearis. Classification (NCBI taxonomy): domain Eukaryota; kingdom Viridiplantae; phylum Streptophyta; class Magnoliopsida; order Asterales; family Asteraceae; genus Flaveria; species Flaveria linearis. The sequence goes on along the minus strand of CM044016.1, from coordinate 39,858,410 downwards.
TCGCCTATAGGCAAGTTACAACAGTTGAGCTCAAGAATGGCAAACAGGCCAAGTATGTCTCAGAGCTGTACAGCCGAGAAGGATTATTCGACGGTGTGGCTGAAGACCTAACCAAAGAAGAACAAATGACTTTTCTTCAAGCCTACACCAGAGAATCCTACAGGCTGTACGAGGGAGGTAGGTCTCATGGATGGGACAACAGCTCTGTGTCCAATTTCCCAAAACAGAGCTCCCATCCATACTTAGCCAAACAAATATCAGAGACCTCCTCCCAGGCCAGTGCTTATCAGGGTCAACTTCTGATCTGATCCAGAAGGAAATAGACCAACATTTCTGCCAACAATAAGTGGGACAATAAATAACTTAGAGGTTTTGGCTGCATTGGTTCAGGGGAGTTTATTGGACCAAAAGAACCAATGATCCAAGATCAGGAAAACCTCTAAGTCCCACATGACATCACAACAACTGCTGAAGACCTTCATCAGCAGTTTGACAAAGTCTGAAGAATCAACAGCTGAAGATCAAAGATCTGAAGTACAACAGCTGAAGATCCCAAAGTGCTGAAGATAAGTACTAAAGTCTGAAGTACTAAAGCATACAAGTACTGAAGACTTCAAGTACTGAAGAGAAGTGCTGAAGATCAAAGTCTGAAGAACTGAAGAACTGAAGATCAACTACTGATGCACAAAGTCTGAAGGCAATGACTGAAGACATCAGCTGATGACAACTACTGAAGTCATCAGCTGATGAATCATCTGAAGACCAAAGTCTGAAGACCAAAGTGCTGAAGCTTCAGAGTTTGTCACAACAGCTGAAGAAGTCTTCTTCAGTTTTTGTGATGGTTTTTCTTTTCAGTAGTTATGTTTTTCCTTTCAGTAGATTGTACAACAGCTGAAGAGTTTGTTCTTCAGCTGTTATAGTTCAGTAGTTTGTAAACGACTGAAGAGTTTGTTCTTCAGTCGTTGTACCTTTTCAGTAGTTTCTTTTCAGTACTTGTAATAGGTAGAACACAGCATTGTAAGAAGATGTCAGCTGTTGTGACATCTTCAGTAGTTTAGGTGTTCTATCAGTAGTTAGTTAAATAACAGTTGATGTCAGTGGTATGTGACATCAGCCTACGTCATTCTTCCTCTATAAAAGGAAGATGGCCCCCATTGTAATCTTCGCCGAAACGCATGAGCAAAAAGAATATTCCTCTTTTGGCAGACTTGTTTTCTCTCTCTATATTTACTGTTACATGCAAAATCCTTTTATGTTCTTGCATTAATTGTTAATTACTGTGCTAAATCCGCTGCGAATACAACCTAATTGATCAAACTAGAGGCTGAGATCCTATCAAAGGGATTGTTCGGTTTGGAAAGTAGGGGAAGTTAGCCCCGAGATACATTGGACCATTCGAGATCATAAAGAGAATCGGTCCGGTGGCGTACCGATTAAGGTTGCAACAAGAGCTTAACAGTGTGCATGATACTTTCCATGTATCAAACCTCAAGAAGTGTTTAGCTGACGAATTACTTCACGTGCCTATTGAGGATATTATGATTGATCAAAGTCTCCATTTTGCGGAGGAACCTATTGAGGTCATGGACCGAAAGGTCAAGAAGTTGAGACGCAGTAAAATACCTATTGTTCGTGTGAGATGGGATTCCAAACGAGGTCCAAAGTTTACATGGGAACGTGAGGATCAGATGAGACTCAAATATCCTCATCTGTTCGAGGATGACACTCTTGGACCTATGTCAGGATCTCAGCCTATAGTTTGATCAATTAGATTGTGTTCGCAGCGGATTTAGCATGATAATTAGCAATTAATGCAAGAACATAAGGAATATTGCATGTAAAGTAAATGTAGAGAGAGAGAATAATTCTGCATAAAAGGAATAATATTTTATTTGTTTCACATGTTTCGGCGTGGAATACAATCAGGTCACTGCCCTTTTATAGGCAAAAGACCCATACTGTTGTCAGATTCCACTGACATTTAATAGTTATTTAACTAACTACTGATAGAACACAAACTACTGAAGATGTCACAACAGCTGACATCTTCTTACAAAATTCCTAAGTGTTCTACCTATTACAAGTACTGAAAGAGAAACTACTGAAAAGCTACAACGACTGAAGAACAAACTCTTCAGTCGTTTACAAATACTGAACTATAACAGCTGAAGAACAAACTTTTCAGCTGTTGTACAAACTACTGAAAGAGAAAATATAAAACTACTGAAAAGAAAAACCATCACAACAACTGAAGAAGACTTCTTCAGCTGTTGTGACAAATTCTGAAGCTTCAGCACTTTGGTCTTCAGACTTTGATCTTCAGATGTTTCATCAGCTGATGACTTCAGTAGTTGTCATCAGCTGATGTCTTCAGTCGTTGTCTTTAGTCTTTGTGCATCAGTAGTTGATCTTCAGTTCTTCAGTTCTTCAGACTTTGATCTTCAGCACTTGTCTTCGGTACTTGAAGTCTTCAGTACTTGTATTTATCAGTACTTTAGACTTCAGTACTTATCTTCAGTACTTTAGGATCTTCAGCTGTTGTACTTCAGATCTTTGATCTTCAGCTGTTGATTCTTCAGACTTTGTCAAACTGCTGATGAAGGTCTTCAGCAGTTGTTGTGATGTCATGTGGGACTTAGAGATTTTCCTGATCTTGGCTCATTGGTTCTTTTGGTCCAACAAACTCCCCCTTAACCAATGCAGCCAAAACCTCTAAGTTATTTATTGTCCCACTTATTATTGGCATAAAGATTGGTCTATTTCCTTCTGGATCAGATCAGAAGTTGACCCTGATAAGCACTGGCCTGGGAGAAAGTCTCTGAAATTTGTTTAGCTAAGTATGGATGGGAGCTCAACTTGGCCTGTTTGCCATTCTTGAGCTCAACTGTTGTGATTTGCCTATATGCAAATTCATCCGGGTGTCTTCCTTCCAACAACAGGATGAGCTCATCCCTATGGAAGTTCTCAAGCCTCTTATAGACCAACCCTTTCCTAACCACCCTATTATCTAACATTGTTTGGGGTGATTGGTTGGCTCTATAGGCTCTCTCGAACTCCTCTACTATTTCCCAGGGTGTTACTACAAGAGCCACGAAGATCACTTCATCTACAATCTTCTTAATTGGCTCTTGTATCTCACAGGCATATCTTTCTTAATTATCCTGTGAGCCACCCTAGGATCAGGCCAAGTCCTCACTCTATCCTTATCATATTGAAAGGTTTGCTTGAGAGTGAAGAGTCTCAGAGCTTCCTTCTTCATATTTATAATGAAAGTAGAAGCAGCATAGGATTTGTCAATGCTTTTCAGCATCTCCTCATCGTGTAGTTTTTGCTGCTCCTCTTCCTCTAGCTTAACCTTCACAGTGTCCATCTATGAGGTGGGAGTGATGGTTTGAGGTTTGGCTTTTGGTAGAGGGATGACTGCTGAAAGTGGCAGTCTATCCTCCTCATCCTCCTCTTCTTCTTCTTCTTGCAGCCTCAACACCCTTCTCTTCTTCTTCAAGGGTGGATCATTGGCTGCGGGTTTGATGGTGAAGGGGTTGGTTTTGTGGGTTGTGTTTGGGTTGTTGGTGTGGGAATGTTGGCAGGAACTGCTAGCAATCTAGAGATAAGAGATGGTTTGGTCTGTTTTGCTAGCAGTGTCCTGTTCCCAGCACCGGCTTTTAAGAGGGCCTCAGCGACCAGTCCTTTGGTGAAATCACCAGCTGAACAGATCTTGGTGGTTATAGCCAAGATTCTGTCCCTGGTCCATGCTTTGACATCAAGGACTGGCCTGCCCAAATACTTCAAAATGAATCTACTCATAGCCTCGAGTCTCTTTTTGTCCTCTTTGCTATAAGTTGACCATCGGTACTTAATCTCCCTTCTCTCCATATTTCTGATCTCCTGATCTAGCAAGGCAGTGTCCTTGTCAAAGCCTTGCCTGAATAGCTGATCAATGACAGAGTCCATTGATCGGCTATGCTCAGCATCAGCCTCCTTGACAAGGGCTGCTAGATCAGAGTCAGTCTTCTCTACCTTCTCTCCCTCCTCTCCTCTCTTCTCACCTCTCTTCTTTTGATAAGTGACGCTGAAATCCTTTTGGATTTCAGCCACTTCTATTTGAGCTCTCTCCTCCCTCACCTTCTCCTTCCCCTTCTCCCTACCCGTCTCCTCAGACCTCTCCCTCTTATTTGCCCCCTCTCTCCCTACTTCTTTCTCTTCCTCCACCCTCTTCCTCTTAACTTGCACTGATGTCTCCCTCTTTTTGGGTGCATTGGTTGGGGTTTGACAATCAGCAAGTGCTTTAGCAACAGCAACCTCCACCATGGGTTGTATATAAGTGGGAAGCCTCTCATCAATGGTTTTCATCACAATTTCTGTGATTATAGGTGTGATGAGAGGCAGGGATTTCTGGAAGATAGCATCTAGCTGCTCAGGAGGGTTCTATTCCTGAGAGCTAGAGCCAGAAGCAGGGGCTGGTGGCTGAGTTTGTGGGAGTGGCTGAGTGTCAGTGAGACCTTCAGGTGAAGGTGCCATCTGTGGGTTTGTGGTGGCAGATGGACTTCTATCATGAGTCATTTGAGCAAGCAGCTCTTTGAGTCTGCTTATCTCATCTTCTAAGATAGTGTTTTGTGTTACTACATCGTAGAAGAAGCACAGGTCATCATCAGTGTAAACTGAATCACCTGACCTCCTGACAATGTCAGGATGTACATGCACTGAGTGTGGCTCAGTAGTTGCATGTGCCCCTTGTTCTTGGTACTGGGGACTTCCAGCCTCCGGATTGGATCCATCATCGGCAGTTGCCTCTGGTGAGGTCTTATTGCTTGTACCAGCTTCTTCCTGCTCATGTGTTGATGCAGGGGAAGTGGCAGCCTCATCAGAATATCCTATCTCCCTAGCCACACTGGGAGATTGGACATATGATTCCCTGTGTTGTGGGCTCCCACCAGCACTTGTGTCCACCCTCTCTTCGGTAGGAGTCTCCCCAGTTGGAATTGGTTTCTGGGGAGAGGGTGGAGTGCTCAGGTGAGTCAACACTTTGGCTATTATTAGTGTAGGGCTTTGTGGGGTGGTCTCAGTAGGAGATGGGCTTGAAGCAGTGTGCACATGGGGAGGACTGTGCATTTCAATGGTAGTCTCCTCAAGTGAGAAAGACCCCAGATGTGTGGGTGCCCCTGAAGTGGTTGCATCAGGTTCCTGTTGAGAGGAAGCCTGTGCGGTTGTGGTGGGTGGAGTCGTGGTAGCTGCTGGGAGAATCGAACCAGCAGCCACATCCTGCATTTGTGTTGCAGGGGCATCCTCAGGGGACTCATTTCCCTGAGTAGCCTTTTTGGGCTTCTTTTTGGGTTTTGGTTTGGTGGGGACTTTGGATTTGGAGGTGGAGGCTGTGGGTTCCTGCTGCGTGGGTTTTCGCAGCCGGCCAGCCTGTTTTAGTGTGTGGTCTGAGTTGTGCCTGGAGTATACCTCGGCTAAAACAGCCATGGCAGGGACCCCAGTGCCAACAAGTCCCTCAGCTTGAAGCTGGTCCTCGATTATGGCCATTATAAACCGAGGATACAAGATCCACCGGTTAGAAACCGGTTTTGTGGCCATATCCTTGATTTCTAAAAAGATAATATCTGTTAAGTTCAAAGGTTGTTTTTCAAGGATAGAAAATAATACCTGTTGCCACCTTGTTGAAATCTGGTCCCATGAAGAAGTTTTGGGGGCCAGACACACATTCACCATGTGGAAGATGAGTCGTTGGGGATCTGGGAAGTGTTTCTTCAACAAGGTGGTGGCAGAGAGGTCGCCCTGATAGTCGTTGGCGGTGAAGCATAGGTCAAGGGCGCCTTTGGGGTAAGAGGTTAGGAAGGTGGCATCCTCCAGCTTTAGGGTTTGGCGCAAAGTAGCTGGAGTGATAACCACTGGGTGGTTGTTGACGGAGGACCGGAGAGAGACCTCGCCATCATTCTCTCCGGTTTGGACGGAGATGTTCGTCCAGAACTCTGCCAAGGAATCGGTGTATATGGTGGGGTTGAGAAGGAATGCCGTTTGGTATGGTGAATCGGTCATCAGATCGACGGCATTGTGAAACTTAGACCATAATGGCGATTTGGTGAGATGAGCGACACAGTTGTGTCGAGGTTTGAGTTGCATGGCCTCCATTAATGGTGTATGGGAATTTCAGAGGTTTTAGAAAAGTTAGGTCAAGTGAGAATGAAAAGCTCTGAAGGTTAGGTATTTATAGGGTATGGCAAAGGCTGAAAGAAAACTACTGAAGGTTTTGGTGTTAGTCATCAGTTGTTTAAACTACTGATGACGTGGTTTTTAACCTTCAGTGGTTGTAACATCTGAGGACTTGGTGTTAGTCTTCAGTAGATGAAACTACTGAAACCTTGGTTTTATCCTTCGGATGTTGTAAACGGCTGAAGACTTGTTGTCAGTCTTCAGTAGTTATAAACTACTGAAGACCTAGTTTTCATCTTCAGACGTTGTAACAACTGAAGACTTGGTGTTAGCCTTCAGTAGTTGTGAACTACTGACATCAGTAGTTGTGAACTACTGAAGACATGGTATTGCTTCAGTTGTTGTAAACAACTGAGGACTTGGTGTTAGTCATCAGTAGTTGTGAAACTACTGAAGACATGGTTTTGTCCTTCAGTTGTTTGGGTATGAAACAGCAGCTGTTGGCATCAGCTGAAGAGTAAAATTACTCATCAGTTGTTTCCGTCAAATCAGTTGTTTCATGCTGACCTCCACATTTACTCATCAGCTCTTTGGCTGACTTTCAGATGTTTCATTGACCCTTCAGCTCTTGTGAATATTTATGCCTTCAGCTCTTATGAACAGATGTTCACAAGTGCTGATTAAATACTCCAGAGCTGGTGAACAAATTTTGTCTTCAGTACTTATGTAAGATTACACATCAGTACTTGTGAACAAAATTTGTTCTTCAGTACTTATTTGTTTGAAAATAATACATCAGTAGTTGTAATCCACCTTACTACATCAGTTGTTTTCAACAAGTAATGTACATCAGTACTTTGAAGTATTTTAGTCTTCAGTAGTTGTGAAAATGCTGAAGACTAAATTACTCATCAGTACTTATATTTGACCTTTGCATACTAATGCTCATCAGTACTTGTGAACTGAGAGCATCAGTATTGGTCAAATTATTCTAGCTGCAGCATACCAAGCCTTAGTACCAAGTTTTGAAATGTGGCACTATCTAGAGGCTTAGTAAATATATCTGCAAGCTCATCAGCACTAGGCACAAACTTTGGATCAATCAGACCTTTTTCATAGCAATCCCTAATAAAATGATGTCTGATCTCTATATGTTTGGTCCTAGAGTGCTGGACTGGATTTTTAACAATGCAAAGAGCTGAAGCACTATCCATTAATAATGGATTCTTAGTCTCTGCAATGCCATAATCCAAGAGTTGGTTCTGAAGCCAGAGTATCTGAGATGTACAACTTGCAGCAGCAATGTACTCAGCTTCAGCAGTGGATGTAGCAATTGATGTTTGTTTCTTACTCTGCCAAGAAACTAAACAATTGCCTAGGAATTGGCAGCCACCATAAGTGGATTTTCTGGTGATTTTGCATCCTGCATAGTCACTATCAGAGAAAGCAACTAATTTGCAAGAATGCCCAGTTGAATACCAAAGACCTAGTGATTGGGTACCTTGCAAATATCTAAAGATCCTTTTGACTGCAATCAAATGGGATTCTTTAGGTACAGCCTGAAATCTAGCACAGGCACATGTTGCAAACATGATGTCTGGTCTAGAAGATGTGAGGTACATCAAGGACCCAATCATACATCTGTAAAGGGTTTCATCAACCGCTTTACCTTTCTGATCTACATCTAGTTGTGTGATGCTGCTCATGGGAGTAGAACAGGGCTTGCAGGTTTGTAAATCAAACTTATTCAACAACTCCTTTGTGTATTTGGACTGATGGATGAAAATTCCATTATCCCTTTGTTTAATTTGCAAACCTAGAAAGAACTGTAATTCCCCCATAGCACTCATTTCAAACTTTTGCTTCATGAGCATTGTAAATTCATCACACAACTTTGGATCAGAGGATGCAAAGATGATGTCATCTACATAAATTTGGACAAGGAGCTTATGCTGTCCCACAGTCTTGATGAACGAGGTTTTATCAATGGTGCCTCTAGTGAACTTATTTTGGAGAAGAAATGTTGACAGTGTCTCATACCAAGCTCTAGGAGCTAGCTTCAGCCCATAAAGAGCCTTATCAAGCTTGTACACCCAATCAGGATGTTTGTTGTCCTTAAAGCCTGGTGGTTGACACACATAAACTTCTTCTTTTATTTTACCATATAAGAAGGCACTTTTGACATCCATTTGATAAACCTTAAGACTGTGAAAAGCAGCATAGGTAGGAACAGTCTGATTGCTTCCAGTCTTGCCACAGGAGCAAAGGTCTCATCATAATCGATGCCTTCCTCTTGTGCAAACCCTTGAACAACCAGCCTGGCCTTGTTCTTGACAATTTGGCCCTTATCATCTGTTTTTTTCCTGAATACCCATTTGGTGCCTATTGCACACTTCCCTTGGGGTAAAGGAACAAGCTCCCACACTTGTTGTTTCTTGAACTGAAGAAGCTCAAGCTGCATAGCTTCAACCCATCCATTGTCTCTTAAAGCAACATGATAGTTCTTTGGCTCTTGCTGACTGATGAAGAGAGCATAGAAGCGGAAATTTGACAATTGACTCCTGGTTGAAACTCCAGCATTGATATCACCAATGATTTGAGATGTGGGGTGATTCTTCAGCTCTTGATAGACTATAATGTCAGTGCAAGTGTTTGTAGGACTGTCAGCAGCAACAAATGGTGATGGAGATTCTTGAAACCATGTAGGAGATGGTAGCTCAAATGAAGTAGAGCTTGCAGAAATCTCATCAGCATTTGTTATGGATGGGGCTGCTGAAGCTACAGGAGCATCAGGTTTAGTGGACTCAGGCAGGTTGTCACTAAACCTGAAGATGTGAGTACTGACTACATCATCATCAGTACCACCAGGTGGAGAACTGTTGACAGGCTCATCAGCTGGAGGTTGATAGGGAACATATTGCAGTATGTCCAGATCAAACAACTCCACAGGGTTTTATGGAATCTTGTCCTTTGGAGATTCATTGAACTTAACATGCAGAGTTTCTTCAACCACCTTTGTCCAACAGTTGAAGACTCTGTATGCCTTGCAAGTTGATGAATAACCAACAAAATACCCTGCATCCACCTTACTAGCAAACTTCTGGAGTGGGTTGCTAGTGTTGAGAATAAAACATGGACACCCGAAGGCTCTAAAGAATGAAATTAGAGGAGCCAAATGATGAAGTACTTCATAAGGAGTCTTCATCAACCTCTTATTCTCTAAAGCTCTATTTTGTACATAGCAAGCTGTATTGACAGCTTCAACCCAAAAGGTCAGTGGCAAACCTGAGTCAGCCAACATTGACCTTGCTGCTTCAATGAGAGTCCTATTCTTTCTCTCCACCACTCCATTCTGCTCAGGAGTTCTAGGAATACTAAACTGCCTTTTAATTCCCTTGGACAGGTAGAAGTCATCAAGTGTGTGGTTTCTAAATTCTATTCCATTGTCACTCCTCACACACTTGACCTGTAGGGAATACTGCTTTTCTACAAATAACACAAAGTTCATGATAGTCTTGGCTGCTTCATCCTTGGAGTGCAAGAAGAAAGTCCATACAAACCTGGAATAATCATCCACAATTACCAGGCAGTATTTCTTCTTTGCCATGCTCATCACTCTGACAGGACCAAAGAGATCCATGTGCAGGAGCTGCAAGCAGGCAGTGGACTTTGGTTCTTCTATTGAAGGGAATGAAACTTTGTGTTGTTTTCCTTTTAAGCAAGCAGTGCAGTTGTCTTCACACTTGAACTCCTTCAAAGGCAAACCTCTTACTAAACCATGGCATATCAGCTGATTCATGTTCTTGAAATTAACATGCCCCAGCCTTCTATGCCATAGAGTAGACTCTTGAGGAGATTCCTTGGAGAATAGGCAAGGATGGCTTTTTAGATCTATTTTTTTGGAAAGATCTAAGGCATACACTCTTCCTGTCCTATTGGCCTTCAGGAGAGTGTATTCATCCAACACCTTGTCAATCAAATTTAGAACTTTGGATGACAGAATCCGACAGTTCTGGCTTGTGAAAAGGGCAACATGGCCTTTATCACACATTTGACTGACACTCAAGAGGTTGTACTTGAGATTCTCCACATGGTTAACATCATCAAACCTTATTTCCCCATTGGAAACAAAGCCTTTTTCGATGATGTAACCCTTTGCATCATTGCCAAAGGAGACAAATCCCTTCTTTCCTTGAAAGTAGTCATTAAGAAGGGAGCTGCTTCCTGTCATGTGCATAGATCCTCCACTGTCTACATACCAGATGCTTCTTTGGCATGTTGAAGAACCCTGCAATCATAACCACATGTTAGTTAGTTTTAGAGACCCAAACCTGTTTGGTTTTGGGTTGTTCTCAACTACAGCTGCAGCACTAACAGGTGTGTTATGTGTAACAGCCTGAGGTGAAGAAGATGGTGTAGAAGAGGAACCCTTTGGCTTGGACTTCCTTTTCTGTGGTTTTAACACAATAACATCTAAATGGTTGACTCTTCCTATTAGATGCTGAACCATCATCACCAGTTGTGTCTGACTTTGTGATAAAGCTTTCAGCTCTTCAGACACATTGGGACTTGCTGATGATGGAATCCTATGTTGCACCATCTTCTTTTGAGCAACCTCAGCTGTTGCCTGAGTAACCCCTACTTTCCTTTTAGATTTAGCTTTGGGCTTAGGGATTTCATGCTTTGATGTTGCTAGTACAAACTTGGTTTCAAACTCATTTTTCATTTTATTTATTAGCTCTTTAATTTCCTCCTTTTGTTTGAGTTTGGAACCCCTTTTGTACCAACAATCATCAGTAAGATGATTGAACAAGCCACATACTTCACATGGCTTCTTCTTCATCTTATGTTGATCATCAACTAAAGAAGATGAGACTGTTGAAGACTTGTTCTTCAGCTGTTTGTTATCAGTACTAGCAGTTTTCTTCACTTTAGTACCTGCTTTCCTGACCTCTTCTTTAGTTGTCTTCAAACCTTTTCTACTGTTAGTTTTCTTCTCTTTAGTGCTGGCAGTAGTTGAGGTTTGAACTTCAGGTGTTATCACTTGCTCTCCAGTACTTTCAGTACTTCTAGAGACAACACCTGAGTTGATCAACCTTTTGATCATGTGACAGTCAGCATTTGAACCAACAGCTGTAGTAGCATCAGCAGATTGGTTCTGGCAGGAGCTAATGCGGACTTTTATCTCTGATGATGCTGAATCAGAGGATAGTAGGTCACATGATGAGAAGGATTGGTTATTGCTCTCTCCATCAGATTCAACTTCTGCTCTTGAAGTAAAATCTGTAGGAGGAGCAATGTGATTATAACCAATGCCAAACTTCACATTGGAAGCTGATTGCTTCTTAAGAAGCATTTCAAAACCCTTGCATGATTGCACCCATCGATCACACTCTACTTGGGTGTTTGCAAGAGTTTCCTTGAGGTCTCTGTACTTCTCTAGAAGTACATCTTCCCTAGCTTTACCATCTTTGATTTGATATTTAAGCTTGTAAATCTCATCATTTTTCTCTTTTAGTGCAGCCTCAAAATCAGCTTTTCTTTTGGACATAGTGTGCTCTAGCTCAAGATTTTTATCTATGCATGATTCAGAACAAAGCTTGGCTTTAGCCTCAGATGATACCTGTGATGAGGCATTGGATGATGACCCCTCAGCAGACTCAAGGGCCATCAGAGCAAGATTTCCAAAAGGACTATCACCACCATGTTGACCAGCACCTTGGAGTAGTTGTTCCAGACCAGATAGATCATCTGGCAGAATACTCCAGTCAACAACTCCTGGGGTGAAGAAGTTGTGTTGTTGAGGTTGTGTTTGATGATGAGATGGGGAAGATTGAGGCTCAGGAAGAGCCTGTGGTGGTTGAGCAGAAAGTGCTTGAGTTTGACTGGGCTGAGGCACGTAGTAGCAGGGGTATGAGTATGGCATATACCCCTGAGGCACAAAATAAGCAGGTGATGCCTGTGCTTGTGATGGATGACCAGAACTGGAGGAAGGTTGCCCTCTGTGCTGTGAGCTATTGCTTGGAAAAGTCACAAAGGGTGCAAAGGAGTTAGATCCAGATGATCTACACTCTCTAACAAAGTGTCCAAGCCTTTGGCACTTGTGACACCTCAACTTGCTCTTGTCAAAACCAACTTTGGTTTTGCCAGAGAGACCAGGGAATTTCCTACCAGTTCTTTTGTAAAACTTTTGAGATCTGATATTGATCATTGCCATTTGGCTCAAAATATCCATCTCCTCCAGATCATCATCTGGAATGCCCTTCAAATCATCCATCAAAAAGCACCAGTTATCACTGCTGCCTCTTGAACTACTACCTACACCAACAAAAGCTTGTTCAGAGTTGGTAGAGAAATCAATATGCTCATCATAAGAACTCTCTGATGAAGCATATTCAGACTCCTGACTTATCAAGGCAACATTTCCTTGAACAAAGTTATCAGCGAGCTTGTCAGAGGTGGACAACTTCCTCTTTTGCTCTATCTCTCTCTCAAATGTGAGCAGCTTCCCATGAAGTTGGGTTAGAGATAGAGTTTCCAGATTTGCACTGGAGCATAGGACAATGGTATAAGTGTCCCATCTCTCAGGCAGTGATCTGAGGAACCTGTTGTTCATCTGGCTGTTGGAGTACTCTTGTTTGACCATCTTCAGCTCAGAAATCAAACAAGAGAACCGTTCAAACTGCTGGGTCAGAGTCTCACCATTTCTATATGAGAATGTCTCATATTGTTGGGCGAGGATTTCCCTATTGTTTGCTAAGACCGAATCAGTTCCTCCAAATTGTTCCTTTAGAGCAACCCATAGGTCATGAGCAGTTTCATGATGCAAGAGCCCTGAGTAAATCTCATTTGGAATAGCCATGGCTAAAATTCCATGGGCTCTAGCATCAATCTCGAACAGCTTTAGATCTTCGTCCGAATATTGTTCAGGTTTCTTCGGAACCTGTTCATTAGATTCAGGGACGCTCACCATAGGCTTGTATGGTCCATGCACCACTGACTTCCAACAACCAGCACTATTGACAGACAAGTGGTGAAGCATACGTCTTTGCCATATGTTATACTCATTCCTCACAAGCATCGGAGGCTTGGTTGAGGAACTAGTATTGTGAGGATCGTTTGTTGGTGTAGTCATCTCAGTTTTTTGTCAAACTCAAGTTTAAACAGAACCAATGTAGCTCAAAACCACCAGAGAACCTCAAGTTTACGGCCAGAAACAACAGAATCTCTCTCTCTACAGCTAATTCTTGCAAATTGCTAATTCGATCAAACGTAGAGATCAAAAGAGCAGTTTCAAATGATCAATAGTGAAATCGATCAATGATTAACCAGCTCTGATACCATTTGTCAGGATCTCAGCCTCTAGTTTGATCAATTAGATTGTGTTCGTAGTGGATTTAGCATGATAATTAGCAATTAATGCAAGAACATAAGGAATATTGCATGTAAAGTAAATGTAGAGAGAGAAAATAATTCTGCATAAAAGGAATAATATTTTGTTTGTTTCACATGTTTCGGCGTGGAATACAATCAGGTCATTGCCCTTTTATAGGCAAAAGACCCATACTGTTGTCAGATTCCAGTGACATTTAACAGTTATTTAACTAACTACTGATAGAACACAAACTACTGAAGATGTCACAACAGCTGACATCTTCTTACAAAATTCCTAAGTGTTCTACCTATTACAAGTACTGAAAGAGAAACTACTGAAAAGCTACAACGACTGAAGAACAAACTCTTCAGTCGTTTACAACTACTGAACTATAACAGCTGAAGAACAAACTCTTCAGCTGTTGTACAAACTACTGAAAGAGAAAATATAAAACTACTGAAAAGAAAAACCATCACAACAACTGAAGAAGACTTCTTCAGCTGTTGTGACAAACTCTGAAGCTTCAGCACTTTGGTCTTCAGACTTTGATCTTCAGATGTTTCATCAGCTGATGACTTCAGTAGTTGTCATCAGCTGATGTCTTCAGTCGTTGTCTTCAGTCTTTGTGCATCAGTAGTTGATCTTCAGTTCTTCAGTTCTTCAGACTTTGATCTTCAGCACTTGTCTTCAGTACTTGAAGTCTTCAGTACTTGTATTTATCAGTACCTTAGACTTCAGTACTTATCTTCAGTACTTTGGGATCTTCAGCTGTTGTACTTCAGATCTTTGATCTTCAGCTGTTGATTCTTCAGACTTTGTCAAACTGCTAATGAAGGTCTTCAGCAGTTATTGTGATGTCATGTGTGACTTAGAGATTTTTCTGATCTTGGCTCATTGGTTCTTTTGGTCCAACAACCTAGCACCAGGTGAATTTCGGGACGAAATTCCCTCAACTGGGGGATACTGTGACATCTCACAATGTCAAGCAAAGAACATTATGGGTCTACTTTCACATTTGTGTGAAATCTCAGATGATACAGATGGATTTGATGATATGATTGACAACGAATCATCAGAATCCGAAAGTTCTTCAAAGTATACTTCGGAAAATGAAAACACAAACTACATCAAGAAAGAAAAAGAGAATCACTATGATCTACTTGTGGTTCCATGATCAGCTACTGGTGAACAAAGTTTTAGAAACATTCAAGATATTCCCAAATCATAAAGGAAACCTAAGATTCTTCTTGTTGAAGATCATGTGGTGAATGTGATGGTGTGTGGCATCTGTCACCAATAGACCGTCAATCAGCATTAAGCTCGTTAACTCACCGTGTGTGTATTAACGATCCTCACGTATTTATTATTCTTACATATATATATCGTTTTAGTTGAATCTCTCGTATACACGTTCGTGTTAGTAGTAGTAATAATAATAATAATAATAATAATAATAATAAAAATAATAACAATAATAATAATAACAATAACAATAATAATAATAATAATAATAATAATAATAATAATAATAATAACAATAATAATAATAATAATAACAAATAATAAAGTCCAGGGGGCATTCTGTCATTTTTGAAACTTAAAAAGAAAGTATATAACATAAAATAACAACAGATTAAACTTCAGAGACCATTTGTGTAATTTTCAAATTTTCAAAACCAACCCCCGCCCATTTCCCTTTCGATTTTCCAGCCAAATTCCGGCCGAAGTCCGGCAACACTCCGGCGACCACCAAAAACACATAAAAACCCAATTTTTACAGCCCAAATTACACCAAACCGCTTCGTGGACAAGAATCGAACTCAATGCACACACAAAACGCGTAGAAACGGTCGATTAACGGCTATAAGTTTATCCACTTTATTTACCGACCGTTCAACGGCTAAATCACCCACTCAAACCCTAATATAATCGAACTAAATCGGCCTACACGAACTTTAACTCACTATAAATCGAATGCTACTGCCCATTTCATCATAACACACAAAATCAAACCAATTCGATCAAACTCTTTGTTCGAACCTGCAACTCAATCAACCATCACCCTCCGACCTATATACACTGCAATTAACATAGGGCTTTCAATCATTAGCCTCATTCGAAGCTGTCCGTGCAATCAATTTGATTTTCATCTGTGTTTGATCATCACTTGTATTCAAGTTATACCGCGACTTGTTCTTTACTGTTCTTAGCATCAAGTCAATTCAAAACAGGTAATTGAACATACCCGCACACTCGTTTTATCATGGGGAACAAAAGCCTCATGAAAT
The DNA here is from genome assembly GCA_024085815.1 of Flaveria linearis. Taxonomy (NCBI): domain Eukaryota; kingdom Viridiplantae; phylum Streptophyta; class Magnoliopsida; order Asterales; family Asteraceae; genus Flaveria; species Flaveria linearis. The sequence goes on along the minus strand of CM044016.1, from coordinate 39,842,594 downwards.
TATTCAATAACAGAATCAATTCGGGGTTCAATTTGATCGATTTCGATCTAGGGTTCATATGAATATGGGGAAACTGGGTTAACCATGTTAAACAATTAAAACCAAATATCAACGCGGCTGAGGCCTTTGGTTCACTGGTATGAGGGTGTATGTCTAAGCTGGAGGTCCCGGGTTCGAACCCGGTTACCTGCAATTATTTTTTTAAAGCTTTTTAAGCTTCTAAAAATTATGAAAAAATTCCTAAAAATTATAAAAATAAATTTTATAAACTTCCCTTATTTTAAATCTTACATAATTATTTTCTGTAAATTTATTTTATTTAAAAACCTTAAATAATCTTTATAAAATATTATTTATACATATTATAAATAATCATTTTTATAAAAATGAACTCTAAATCGTGTTTAATTACGAAATAATCACAAAAATTATAGAAAATTACACATAATATAATTTCATAATTATTTACAAATGTAATGATAGGATATTTTTATACGTTAACTAATAAATTATTATTAAACAATTACAAAGAATACATACATAACATATTTAAATGATATAATTCTTTCGAATAAATCAAAATACAAAAAATATATTGTTATCCAAAATCCCACAATTCAATCCTAATATCATTAGGTATAAAATCAAACTTGAATACATATATCTAATCATGTACGAGTCAAACCGAACCGACACGAATTCAATCAAACATATCTATTCGCGCTGAATATGTTTTAAAGGCTTAGTTATAATCAATAATAGGTATTGATCGTGTTTGATCATGCATTACTTTATTCTGTGAAGTCTTTGTGCATTACATCAATTCAAGGTGAGTTTCGTGGCCCCTTTTTATACTTATACAAGTTTTCAATGTTTTCAATCAATGGGGGAAAAGTATGCTCACCCGTTTTCAATGATGTACATCATATATTCAATTTTCATACTTGGAATCAACGTGATACTGTTTTGCATACATACATGGTGTTATTCTATGGATTATTCTTACAACCATTAATTTCCGGTTTTGGGAACCCGCGGTTAGGTATTGGTAGTACTACTGGGTTGACACCCCCAGCCTTTGATGATTGGTTAACTTGTGAGTTACCAACACAGCTGCCAGCAATCAGGCCAAGGGTGAATATATTCCGTCTAATTTATATGCATAACGTCATTAGGTTTGGTTGTCTAAAAACACATGTTATGTGGTTTTTGCTTGCAGTATGATTCCACATCAAATTCTATATAGCATCATTTACATGTTTTCAATTTAAACCTGCGGAACTCACCAACATTATGTGTTGACATTTTTGAGCATATCTTTTCAGGTGATCATAATCAGAGAGGATAGCTAGAGCAGATGCCTTAGCAGAGTCCCTCAGGATTTCAATAGATTTACATTAGTATTGTTTGTCATTTGTTTTTTTGAACACTATGTATCTTGGATTATAGAATCAATAAGACTATGATAGTCGTGGAATTGACGAACCACGACACAAGTCACCATTGTGTCGGGCGACGTCATAACACGAGGATTTTGCATATATTATGTCTCTGTAATTATACCAAGTGTTATGACGATCCCGTCCGTCACATCCTCGTGTTTCCGCTATAAACGAGGGTGTGACAACTAACATAAACCAAATAAAATAAACAAAGATACAAATGATTTAAACACTAAAAAATAACACACACTACAAATGATTTTCTAGCAAGAAAAATCTTATAGAAGTTGAGATTTGAACCGCGTTGGTGGTGTAGACGAAGCTGGTGATGGTGATGGTGACAAAGATGTTCGAAGTGGTGGATGTGGTGGTGGTCGATATCACTTTAGATGGTGTGGTATTCTGAAACGCGATGGTGATCACAAAGAAAACCCAGATATGAACCATAATGGTGGTGGTGACAAAGACGATAGAGACAATGGTGGCATTGGTGACAAAGACGACACACTTGGGTGGTGTGCGGTGAAACGGTGTGGTGGTGGTTGATGTCGATCTGGTTGATATGGTGGTGGTGCAATTCAAGCACAAAAATAAAAAAATGGTTTTTGTTTGAGAAAAAAGATGATTGTTTACTTTTGTAGTTAAAATATTGATTTTGTGGTATTGGGAACATAAAATCTGGCAATAAGAAAAAAAGTCAACAGAAAGTACATTAGGAGAAAATTACCTTTTTGTCCTTAATTAATCTATGCCGTTAAATTGAATTTGATTCTTTCTATGTTAAATCTAAGGGTTGTGAGTGAGTTTTGGAGTTCTCACAATTTTTATGAGTTAGCAAAAGATCCAATTCCTATATATATATATATATATATATATATATATATATATATATATATATATGTGTGTGTGTGCCTTGTGACGATTCACGTTGGAACGACGCCTAGTTTCCTTGCCCCATTTTACATTATTTCACACCGTTTTGGGGTGAAACATATTAATCTTATCAACATACACTTGTAAACGTTTAAATTTTGTAAAGCACTTGCAATTCATACTTTTATTGTCATGGTTATTTTTGTTATTGTAAGTCTTATATGATATACATATTTTGTTTATAATCATTAACTATTGCTAGCCTGGCGACGTCTTAGATCTTTGGGTCTGACAAGCCTATTTGGTGCTAAAGCCGATGTATTGTCGGCTCCTGATGACGTATGACTTGTTCATCATGGGAACCAAATACACTTAGCCAATCATATAAACTTGTAATTAAGTCGAGGTTTGATTGTAGCTATATGTGTTCTATAAACTTGCTTAACTCATAATCTATGACATGAATTGCTACTTGTAACTTTTGATATATTATGTATATGAAACCCTTGGAAACTCACCAACTTCATAGTTGACCTTTTATTTTTAACATGTTTTAGGAAATGCTCAAGTTTGAAGTCATCATTTGAAGTTGCTTAAATCTAGGATTAAATCTAGAATAATGAATAAAAGGGCTTTGGATTATTTTTATTTTATGTTTTGACTTATTTCATGTTGAGACTTATGGTTGTATTTGCATTTGAAACTTATGATAATAATATTTATATTTAAAGATAGCGTTATGTGGCTGTGAACAATCTTAACCCTCATATCTCGACGATTCTGCCGTTAAGGTTAGGGTGTGACAGATTGGTATCCGAGCCCTTAACTATAGGGATTTAGGTTATTAGAAATGGTGACCTAGACTATAGCTTATGCATGAACCTTATAGAATAATATTTATATTCTTGTAAAAATATTTTGTTTGCGTGCTACATGATGCTATGCCTTCTTATGTGCAACTTGATGCCTTAGCGTAGGATTGCCTTGTAAATGTTTAAACTTTGTTATTTGTCTCTCTTAAACTTATCTTTAACTCTTTGATTCTCCCCGAAAAATGAAACTTCCTAAACTTATTTTCGATGACATGTGGAATCTACACTTATTATCGTGGGTTTAATTCCTTAGACTCTATGTCTACACTATGAAAATCTCATCAAGGTTTTGATTTCATGAATCTAAGAAATTTGTGTGACACATAGACACCTGTATTCTGGTTTTCCTGGCAAAAAGCCTTCGGGCTAAGGTAAGCATTTCGCATAAATCCTATGGGACTAGTTATGCTTACCCGGGGATTTCTGGGATGAGTGATAAACTATGGTCAACATACATAAATTTCCAAGGCAAATGGGCCAATTTACCTTGACGTGTCAACGCTTCCAAATGGAAACATTCCATGTGCCTTACAACTCTTGACTTACTCTTGTTCAAATTACTATCCTTTGTTATTCTCATTCCCGTGTCTAACTCATTTTGTATATCCAGCATGTCTCGTCACCATGGAAAGCGTGGAATTTCCGACCGTAAGCTAGCCGCCATGATTGCTCGACAAATGCCTGCCGTAATCCCGACCATGGTTGCTGAACTTAATAGCACCTTGATAACCAATTCAAGCATCAATGGAAATGGTCAAGGGGAAAATAGCGCGAACCAAGGGCGTAATAACCAAACCTGTACCTTCAAACGCTTTAGCTCTTGAAAGCCCACTAGTTATAGTGGCAAGGAATGAGCCACTGGTCTTCTTGAGTGGTTCGAGAGCATGGAGAACACCTTCGTCAATTGTGAGTGTCCTGAGGCACTCAAAGTTCGTTATGCCACTAGTATGCTCCAACAAAGGGCACTTACCTGGTGGAATAGTGAAAGAGGAATAGAGTTGTTGATGCTATGTTGGCACTCACTTGGGATGAGTTCAAGAACATTGCCATCATAAAGTTCTACCTATGGAGTGAGCTACAAAAACTGGAGGAGGAATTCTGGAACTTGAAGCAAGATGGTGGTGAGCATTTGGCCTACTCAACTAGGCACCATGAGTTGAGTATACTGTTGCCCCATATGGCCGACACTATCCATCGCAACATCAAGAAGTTCATCAAGGGTGTACTACCCCAAATTCAAGATGTTGTGGTGGGTAGCCGACCCATAACCTTGGAAGAAGCCATCACTATCACCGCTCAACTCATCGAGAATCATATACGAGCGGGCACCATGTCTGTGAAGGGTGCAAAGAAGGTGGAAAAGATGGCTACTGAAGCTGTTAAGGAGACCAAAGCTGAACCGTCTTACAACAACAACAACAAAAAGCGCAAGTTCACACCGGCTCACAACTATGCTGTGGCTGCACCCAAACCACCTCAAAGATAACTTGTAGCTGCGGCTACACTTGTGGCTCAAGTGCCTGTGGCTAGGGCCTATGCTGGTCCTCAACCTATGTGTAACATCTGTAGGTATCATCATTCGGGGAATGCCCCGTGCCGCATCTGTACCTTATGCGGTAAATATGGTCACTTGGTGGCGACTTGTCACCGTGCACCTAATAACGCCACGATGGTCACGAACCGTGTTTGCTACAACTATGGGGAACCTGGTCATTTTCACCCGCAATGCCCTCGTCTTGTGGGTAATTTTCCACAAGCCCGAGGACGTTATTATCCACAAGCCCGAGGACGTGCTTTCAACATCAATGCAAATCAAGCACAAGCAAACAATGATGTGGTGAATGGTATGTTAACTTACCCTTAAATTTTAAGACCTAAGTCTTTTCATGTGTTAACTGTATCGTTAAATACCTTTAAAATTGAACAGCATGTTCCTTATTAATAATACTTATGCCTACGTTCTGTTTGACTCTGGAGCTGATAAGAGTTTTGTTTCGTTAAAGTCTGAACCCATTCTTGCTAAGCCACATAAGAAACTAGAAAGACCTCTCACCATTGAAGTCGCCGATGGAGAATCGATCACCATTGACATCATTATTCGTGATTGTATCTTAAGTCTTGACACGCATGATTTCCTTATTGATATTATTCCTATGAAACTTGGAAGCTTTGATGTCATTATTGGTATGGATTGGTTAGCCAAACACCATGCCGAGATCATTTTTTTCGAGAAGTGCATTCGTATACCGTTACCTTGTGGGGATACATTGAAAGTGTTCAATGAAAAATCCTCCAAAGGACTCAAACTCATGTCGTGCACCCAAGCCCGAAAGTGACTAAGCAAGAACTATATGGCTTTCTTGGCTTACGTGGTCAACACGAAAGTCAAAGGGAAAGATCTTAAGGATATCCTGATTGTACGAGACTTTCCTGAAGTATTTCCCAATTACCTTAGTCGAATTTAAAATCGATTTGATTCCGGGAGCAAACCCCGTGGCCAAGTCACCATATCGACTTGCACCATCGGAAATGTAAGAGCTATCTAGTCAACTTCAAGAACTATCCGAGAAGGGATTCATTCGTCCTAGCTCTTCGCCTTGGGGTGCACCTGTTCTGTTCGTGAAGAAGAAAGATGGATCGTTTCGTATGTGCATCGACTATCGTGAACTTAACAAACTTACCATCAAGAACCGCTACCCTCTTCCTCGCATCAATGATCTTTTTGATCAACTTCAAGGAGCTGCCATCTTCTCAAAGATCGACTTACGTTCTGGTTATCATCAATTGCGAGTCCATGATGATGATATCCAAAGACTACGTTTCGTACCCGATATGGGTATTATGAGTTCATGGTTATGCCTTTTGGTTTAACAAATGCTCATGCTGTTTTTATCAATCTCATGAATCGAGTATGCAAGCCTTATCTGGACAAGTTCATGATCGTTTTCATTGATGACATACTTATATATTCCAAGTCCCACACCGATCATGAGCTACATCTGCGACAAGTTCTTGAGTTGTTGAAGAAAGAACAACTATACGCGAAATTCTTGAAATGTGAATTTTGGCTTGAGGAAGTTCAATTTCTAGGACACATGGTGAATAGCCAAGGAATTCATATTGACCCTGCAAAGGTGAAAGCTGTGAAGAATTGGTGTGTTCCCACAACTCCAACCAAAGTTCGTTCTTTCCTTGGTCTTGCTGGTTATTACCGGCGATTCATTGCCAACTTTTCGAGGATCACGAAGCCGCTCACTTCTTTGACACAAAAGAATAAACCATTCGAGTGGGGGTCCGAGCAAGAAGGAGGTTTTGAAGCATTAAAGCACAAGTTGTGCAATGCTCCCATCTTGACCCTACCTGATAGAAATGATGATTTCACCGTGTATTGTGATGCATCTAAACAAGGCCTTGATTGTGTTCTTATGCAACGAGGAAAGGTCATAGCTTATGCATCAAGACAATTCAAGGTTCATGAGGTGAATTACACAACACACGACCTTGAACTTGGTGCTGTGGTCTTTGCCTTGAAGATTTTGGAGGCATTACCTTTATGGTACATAATGTATAGTCTACACTGATCACAAAAGCCTTCAACACGTTTTTAATAAAAAAGATCTCAATATGAGACAACGTCGTTGGGTTGAGTTGATTAGTGATTATGACTGTGACATTCGTTACCATCCTGGAAAGGCAAATGTCATAGCTGATGCACTAAGTCGTAAGGTCCATAACAAGATGGGATCGTTCCAAGAAATTCGGGATCGACGCCAATGGTTTGATACTTTGGGAGAGTTTGATACTATGATTCGTCTAGATGTCAACGAGACTACTGTGTTGCTGCAAAATTTGAGGATTGTAAGCGATATCGAGACGAGTACCTTAGAGACGCAATAAGCGGTTCAACAAGAAGGAAGGATGGGAGAGGAATTGGAGCACAATCTTCTAGTACGGCTAGAAACGAAACCCAATGGATTGCTATATTTCGCGAATCGAATTTGGGTTTCGAATCATGACAACCTTCGTACTTTCATCATGAACGAAGCTCATCAAACCCGTTATTCTATTCATCCTGGCTTTGATAAGATGTATATGGACCTGCGTCGTCAATATTGGTGCCTGGAATGAAGAAAGACATAGCGACTTATGTAGCTAAGTGCCTCACGTGTACGAAGGTTAAAGCCGAACATCAACGTCCAAGTGGATTACTTGAACAACCCGAGATCCCTATGTGGAAATAGGAACATATATCCATGGACTTCATAACTAAGCTACCCCGAACCTCCCGTGGACGTGATAGCATATGGGCGATCGTTGACCGATTGACCAAATCAACACATTTTATACCCATACGTGACACTTACAAGACATCAAGGTTGGCTCGTATATACGTTGATGAAATTGTAAGTCGTCATGGGGTACCTCTGCACATCATATTCGATCGAGACGCTAGTTTCACTTCGTACTTTTGGTCGTCTATGCAAGAACTTATGGGTACTCAATTGGATCTAAGCACAGCTTACCATCCTCAAACTGATGGTCAAACCGAGCGAACCATCCAAACCTTGGAGGATTTTCTACGCCTTTGTGTCCTTGACTTTGGTGGTGAATGGGATACGCATTTACCGCTCGCGGAATTTTCGTATAACAATAGTTACCACTCAAGTATCAAGATGGCACCATTCGAAGCACTTTATGGTCGTAAATATCGTTCACCGATCTGTTGGACCAACATTGGTGAAAACTTCATCACTGGTCCTGAACTCATACAAGAAATGACTGATAAAGTCTCTATAATTCGCAAGAACCTTGAAGTGGCAAGAAGTCGACAAAAGAGCTATGCCGACAAGCGACGTAAGCCATTGGAATTTCAAGTTGGAGATATGGTTCTTCTAAAGGTCTCACATTGGAAAGGTGTTGTTAGCTTTGGAACAAAGTGTAAACTGGCTCCAAGATTTGTAGGACCTTTCAAGATTCTAAAAAGGATCGGGAAAGTGGCTTACAAACTGGAATTACCTTTCGACCTTAGTGGAGTTCATCCTGTTTTCCGCGTCTCAAATTTGAGAAAGTACTTAGCTGACGAAAGTCTGCATGTTCCGTTGGAAGACATCTAGATCGACGAGTCATTGCACTTTGTTGAGAAATGATGTGTTGTAAACATATCTGATTTTCCCGTGCATTTTATTTTAATTTCTAGTTAATTCACGTTTTATTTTCGTAGATTTTAGTTACTTTGCTTCATTTTGTATTTTACAGGTTCACGAGAGCTTACGGGAGGAAACCGAGCAATTATCGGGCGATCGGGAGTTAAAAGCGAAGAAAAATTCCAAAAGGTGAAGCTCCTGCGGTCCGCAGGCCAAGTCAACGCGGCCCAGGAACCCTGAAGTTTCTGTGGTCCGCAAGACTTACTCCTGCGGTCCGCAGGAGGTCGCGAAAAAGTCAAAGTTTGTTTTTTTATAAGTTGAGGTCAGGGTTACGACTTGAGGATGCTTGGATGGCCCTTGGAGAGTTCCAGAAGCATATTGGAGATTCGGTTTCTCTTCGTTTCTCCGTTTCCATTCGTGTTCTTCACTGTTTATTCATGGTTTATCATTGTAAATCTGATTTGATTATGATTAGTGGCTAATTGTTCTTTATCTACCTAGATTAGGTGATGGTTGACTTTGTTTGACTTGTTTTTCGGGTTATTTGACTTGTTGATGAATTCTATTGTATAAAGATTGATGATTTACGAGTAATGATGCTGATTTACTTCTGTTAAAATTGATTTGATTCATAATTAGGCTTCTCGTGTATTTTGGTTGATTTACTTGTGTGTTAATTGACTAGAATTGCATGTTAGGATCATTACTTGGTGTATTGACCTAGATGGATTGATCACCCATAGGAGTTTTATGTTTAAAATCAATTTCCAGAAGTTAGCTTATCTTAAGTCTGAGAGGCGAGAGATAATTGATTGATCTTGGGGGTTTTTGGTTTGGGTAACGAGTGCACGAGAGTGACTAGTCCTAAAATTAATAACTTTTCTTGTCAATTCAAGCATTAATCATATTCATCAATTTAATCCATGTGTCTAGTGTTGCTTAGGGTAACCTATTTCACATTGTGCTGTTGAGACTGAAAGGTAAAATAGTTTTTGAGTTTTAGGGAATTTTGAGACCGAGAGGTGAGAAATAACCTGTTCAGTGCTACAATTGATTTTCATGGCATTTAGAATGTGTCAGTGAGTCCGAGAGGAGATTTGATATGTTTCAGGTGTGTAATTCAGAAACTGGAGTCAAACAGTCAGTCAACCCGAGAGTTAGTCAAACCGATCAACCTGATACCGAGTCTAGGTAGTGCTTCCTTTTATTTGATTTCCCTTTTCCATTTACAATAATTTGCGATAGTCTCCTTGTTTAGATTTTATTTCTTTTAATTTTTAGTATTATTTCATGCTTTATTTAGTTTCATGTTTTGTCTTATTATTTGATCGTGTTGCTTAGTTGGTTTACTAATTTTCTTGTCCTCTTCTTAATTATCAAAAATCCCTTAGAAATCATCCGTTAGGATTCGACAACAGTTCAGTAACAAGGGCCGCCACCCATTCGTGTCCATGGTCAAACCTCGGTTTACTTTCCATACTACACGCGACCGGTACGCTTGCCGTGAGTGTGTCTTTGAGAAGTAATTCATTTTAAATAATTAAAACTTGGTCTTTATAATTTAAACTATATTTTCACACCATCAAGTTTTTGACGCCATTGGCGGGGACACGATTTTGGTGACTTTGAGAACCACTTGCGCCGGGGGTCGAACCACCCTTGTTTGCTTGTCTAGTGCTTAGTTGTTTTTATTTGCTATTTTTAGGTAATTTTTGCAAATTTTATAAACTTTTCAGTTATTTGTTTCTTAGGTTTAATTTGTTTATTGCTTGCTTCAGGATAAATTTCAATTAGTTATTTTTATTTTATTTTATTTTATTTTTTCATCTATTTTTATCAGTATATGCACAATATCCGGTGGACCCGATCTGCAGGATCTGCTGAGTTCGAGGGACTTTCTGACCCAGAGTAATTGTTTCGTAGGAGGCATATTGCAGCTGAAGAGATGGCATAACCACAACCCCGAAAGACTTTTTCTAATTACGCGAAACCTGCTACTGGAGGCGTGCGAGCACCTGTGGTACCACCAGTCATCGAGGCAAACAATTTCCAGATCCCTTCTCATGTGATGACCACCATTGCCTCGTCTGTCCAATTCCATGGTCTTTTTCACGAAAATCCACACACGCATATTAACCACTTTCAGCGTGACTGCGACACGTTCAAAATCAATGGTGTGACTGACGACGCGTGTCTGATGCGTCTGTTTCCCTTCTCTCTGGAAGACAAAGCCGCCACCTAGCTTGAATCTTTGCCACCTGGCTCTATCACCACCTGGGATGGCATGAGGAACAGATTCCTTGCTAAATACTACCCGCCTTCCAATCTAACCATCACAGAAGCCTTATTCATTCTTTCTAATAGAAGCCGGGAGAGTCGTTTCACGATGCATGGGAGAGGTTCAAAGGTCTCTGCAATGGTTGTCCATATCACGATATTAAAGATTGGCAGCTGGCTGAGAAGTTCTACAACGGTTGTGATTACGTCAACAGAGAGGGATTAAACACTGCCTCGGGAGGAAGCATGTTCAACACCAAAACACCCGAGGGGTGTTTGGAGCTTTTTGAGGATCTGGCCATGTCCATCTATCAGCATCTGTTGAGGGATCACACAGGGGCGTGTTGCAGGTGGACTCTAGCACAACTTTAGCAGCACAAGTGGTGGCCCTATCTAGGATCATTAAAGATCTGCAGCTGAAGACAGACAGGGTGTGTGAGATCTGTAGAGGTGGACATAACACGGCTGACTGGACGGTTACTCAGGTACAGGTGGATTTCATGGGGAATCAACTAGCAGGAGCTTCTTTAGGAATAATCAGGGTCGGAAGAGAGATCAAGGCTCAAGCTGGAGAGGACAGTAGGATCAAGGACCGTATCAGAGCTATGCACAGCCTAGCAGTGAGAAGAAGACACCTAGCATCGAGTCTATGCTTGCACAGTTCTTAGAGAATGATGAGAGGCGTCATGAGCAGATTCAGGCTAAGTTCCGGGAGTAAGACATGATGATTCAGAATCAGGGAGCAGCACTGCAGAATTTGGAGCGTCATGTTGGTCAGATAGCTGAGATCCTTTCCAGCAGGAAGGAGGGTACCCTACCGAGCTCCACTGACACGAATCCTAAGGGGTTCGTGAAGGCAGTCACTACTAGGAGTAATCGAAGTAGAGTTGTGGTTTCACCACCTGCGACTGAAGATGAGCCTGTGGATGAAGAAATCGAGATGGAGGTGAACCCTGGCCAGGTGCAACAGAGGCTATGCCCAACAAGTACAGCACAACCAGAGGTATAATACCCATACATATATATATATATATCTATATATATATATACATATATATATAATTACAATAATAATATAAATAAATGTTCAGGGGGCATTTGTGCCAATTTAGAAACTTAAATTATTAAGTTTGGGCATAAAAGGATAAGAGATTAAACCACAGGGACCGTTTGTGTAAATTTAAAAACCAAATCTCCTCTCTCTCTCCTCTACCCGCATTTCCGGCGGGATTTTTCCGGCCACTATTTCCGGCCAAAACCGAACTCCGGCGACTCCAAAACGCGTAATTTACTTGGTTTTGACTCAATCATTTGTTCCCGACACACCCGCGTAAGTGATTCGAACTCATGCCCCACTTTAATTGACTCAAAATACAGCTCATGAACCACTAATCCGACCAATTTACCTTTCGGCCGACCACTCACCTCAATCATGCACTAAACAATAAAATTAATCAAATTGATTGTGCACATACGATCATTCCATCGTTTAAAGCATTCCATTAAGTTCCATAGCATCAAAAATCAACAAAAATCAACCATTTGAACTCCATAAACCCGTCGACCTGCAACCCCTATCAAAACCCCATCTACGATCAATTTTAAATAAAATTGATAAAGGGCTTTAATCTAGATCGACATACGAAGCTTCCTATCGATTTAATTTGATTTTCATCAAGGTTTGAAGCATCAATCGATCACCACTTGACCGCGACCTGTTCTTCGTGGGTTATCATCAATCGAACTCCAAATCAGGTAATTGAAAACACCTACATACTCGATTTTAGACTAGAAATGAAAGCCCTATGTTTAATTCCATAAACAACTGCGAATTTATGTTCGATTGGAGTGAAATCGTTCTAGGGTTTATAAGGTTTGAATTTGGGGGTTTGGTTCGGGATTTGTTTAAATAAAATTAAAACCAGTCAGGTTCAGGCGCAGGCGCCCTAGCCTGCTGGTTAAAGCGAAAGGGGGATGGGCAGGGGGTCACGGGTTCGAACCCGAGCCCCTGCAATTTTTTTTAAAATGCCTTTTTAACCTTTTAAAAATACGTAAAAATTTCTAAAAATTATAAAAATCCTTTTTTATAATCCCTGTTTATTTTTAAATCATCAACTTGATTTCCTGTAATTTTCGTTAAGATTAAACATTTATAAAACAATATAACAAGACATGTAGTTTAATTATTCTTATGGATTCTTTTAAATAAATGGTAAAAATCAGATTAAATATAAGACTTATTTTATAAAAGTACCTAATTAGTTTCTGTAAATTAACTTATTAAAAACCTTAACAATTTATGTTTATATCATTATAGATAGTTTATTTCGTTAAAAAAATAAGCTTTAAATAGTTGAATTAGGCCGTATTTTACAGCCAACTTACGGAGGCCATAACTTTTTCATAACAGATTCAAATCAGTTAAATCTTATGTCCATGACGAATTTCGTCGAAATCCGAATCTGTTGATATATAAAACATCGAAAAACTCATTCGTTTAGCCCTCCAAACAGTCGTTTTCGTAACAGCTAGCAGTTCTGCGCAGCTGTAAAGATCCACGTTTTTCTCATATTTCGGTAATCCAAATCAGAAACTTTTCTAAATGAAAGTTGTTTAGAAATCACTAATCTAGTAAACTGGAGATTTTCAGAATTTTTAAATGTCGTTTAGTATTTTTAACGAGTGCGAAAAGACAAGGGCAGAACTGGAATTTTTCAGATTATAATTTGCGTTACGTTATCGTAGGTTCTCGCGGCGTTAACCGAGCCTAAACCTTTTTCTGATTATTGTCATTCGTGTATAAGGTACGGATTCTTGGTTACCTTTATCATAGTATAAATTCTGTTCTGTTACTTTGTAGTACAGATTTTGATGTCATGTTTCCGCTAATATGACTCGTTCGACTTGTTAATTTTTACTTGTTGAAGGCTTACAGCATGCAATATATATTTTATAAGTTTGTGCTCATTATTGCATGTTCCTATAAATGTTCCATTGATACGTTATATATTGGTAGTTGTACTACCATTTGATTGATACTCTGTTACCCGAGCTCTCCGACATGTCATTGTGGCGTCAATGATGTGACACTTTTCGTGACGGTGTGTAATAAATAGTTCACGGCGTCTCCGTTAACACGTTAGTACTCAGGTAGTACTTTGGCCATAATATCTGGGAGGCGGATGGATCGATCCTAGTTCAGTTAAGTTCAGTTCAGTTCCGGGGGATGGAATCATGTGTGTACGCCCCACACACCATCTCATTAGTGCGTAGTCTAGCTAGCTATGTACTTATCAGTTCAGTTTTGGCTCTGGGTACTTCTTATATTACACGACTTATTTTGTTTGTATATACGCGTCGTGTAGATCAGTTCAGTTCAGTATTACATGCTCAGTTCAGTATCAGCATTATATGTTTAGATTCAGATTTCCGTTTCAGTATCATATGATCCGTTCAGTATTCAGATATAAGTATTTTATGCTTCGTATTGTTACTATTGTTATTTCCGTCACTGAGCAACTTTTGGCTCAGCCGTATTTTCTTTTGTGGTGTTTTCTTATTTGATTGTAGGTAATCAGGGGGTTCCGGGAAATCAGTGAAGAGTGGTTGAAGATCAAGATTGTATTTTACTTTAATTGATGTAATGAATAACTTAATTAGGTTCTTTCGGATTATCTGGTTTTGTTTGAAATTATCTCTTTAATATTATGGATTTGGTTTTTGATTTGATATCTGTAATAGTGACACGTCAGCCTCTCCGGGTTGGGGTGTTACAAGAGGTCACCCCTCAGAACCATTACATAGGTCAATGGGCATAGTCTGAAGCATTACATAGGTGGGTCAGAGGAGCATAGAGTGCTTGAGGTGTTACACCTCGACCCACTTCGTGAATAAGTGTGGGGATGAGTCGGGCTGAGGACTCGTTAAACTTAGCGCTACCGGGAGGCAGCCCAGATTGTACGGTTTGATTTTTACTTCTCCTTTTTAATTTTTCATCCTTAGTAGTTTTTCTTTTTATTTTCTTGCTTATTTTCATTTCTAACTGTATGTCGAGTGTTTCAGGAATTCTAGCCCGGGGAATCATCGCATACACTTCCAGGTACGTATATATATTTTTTTCGGAATTTTTGGTGCCCCGGGTCAAAAAAATTGGGCGATGGTTGGCTCGGTGGGGGCAAAACAGGAAAATTAACAGTCTGCACAGCCCTGCGGTCCGCGGGAGATTTCTCTGCGGTCCGTATACACTTCCTGAGGTTACTGCGGTCCGCAGGAGTTACTCCTGCGGTCCGTAGGAGATCGGACTGATAATTCAACAAAGTGAAAACCCATGTTGACCTACAAGCCTTCATTTCAAAAACCCTCCAAGAAACCCCTTGTCACCACCGCCGTTTTCACCACTAAACCACCACCGGAGCGGCCCCGACACCTTAATTCGGGTTCATTCCCTGATTGTGCACTTCAAGCAGATAGATCACATGCGTTACAGGTTGGATTCCACAGTCTGCGTGCGTGTGTACTTACACGAACGCCTCAGTTGCTGCCGCCGGTTCTTTTGTCCATTTTCTTTGTTTTCTTTTTAAGTTACTTTTATTTTTTTTGCTTTCTTTCTTTCTTGTTTCACGTGCTGCACATTAGGGACAATGTGCATGACAAATGTGGGGATGCTGAGGACGTGGCCAGGTTTTACGTTCCACTTTTAGTTAATTATCTATTTATCCTTAGTTATTTTTCATTTCGCTAAAATGATTTAAAAAGAATTGAAATTTTTTAAAAATGACCTTGAAAATAAAGTTTGCAACTAGAATGAAAAATGATAAGACTGTATGGGAACTTGATTTTGATTTCAAGAAAAGAAAAAGAAAAAAAATTGGGTAGGTGCGCGTCTGATTGGGGATATGTAGGTAGGCCCAGTTAACTGTGTTAAATTCTCACAAAGAGTTTAATAAATTAACTTTAATAAACATATGGAATCGTGTAGGTGTACATCTTAGGGGTGGCGATTAAGCTAAAATGCATTAATAAAGTTTTAGGGATGCCATTGCATATTTAAAAACATATTTGTCTGATAATTAATCTCACAGCCCGGCACACCGCTCCACTATTTATAAGAATAAATTCGAGGTGTAGTAGCGCCCCGCTAATCCATCCAAATAAATAAGTGTGTTAATTGTTGAGTTATTAAGACTAGCCTACGTGTCACATGCCGAGTTACAGTTTGGTTGAAACACCACTGGGTCAAAATCTTGAGAAACTTATTAGAAAAAGAACTACAGCCAACGTGTCATATGCCAAGTTGCAGCTTGGTTAAAACACCACTGGGTAAGGTTCAGCTGAAATAAATTAGAATACCAATTTCGCATTCCATCTTCCATCAGTGAGTTTAATTATCGGTTCAGATAGGTTTCTGTGTGCAATGGTAGGAAAGTAAATTTAATTAATCTATATCCTAAATACTTGAAACGGACCTAAACGAAATCGTAACCTCTCTAAAGTGTGGGACCCATAGATTTAAAATCGAGCACGTGCACATAAAAGAATAACACTGAGTGAGAGTTTGATCAGCTAATGTGAGTTTAAGTGGACAAATATATCGGCAATCCCGGTTAATATGCGTTGTTTTTAATTGTAATAATTCTTGATTGAAATCTAAGATCTTGGTAACCCATTTTGATCCCATCGTTGCATACACCTTTTTCAGGGGCGAAAAAGTTTCAAGTGTTGGGATTTTTGATGTGTTGTAAACAAATCTGATTTTCCCGTGTATTTTATTTTAATTTCAACTTAATTCGCGTTTTATTTTCGTAGATTTTAGTTACTTTGCTCCATTTCGTATTTTACAGGTTCACGAGAGCTTACGGGAGGAAACCGAGCAATTATCGGGCGATTGGGAGATAAAGGGAAGAAAAATTCCAAAAGGTGAAGCTCCTGCTGTCTGCAGGCCAAGTCAACGCGGCCCAGGAACCCTGAAGTTCCTGCGGTCCGCAAGACTTACTCCTGCGGTTCATAGGAGGTCGCGAAAAGTCAAAGTTTGTTTTTTTATAAGTTGATGTCAGGGTTACAACTTGAGGACGCTTGGATGGCCCTTGGAGAGTTCCAGAAGCATATTGGAGGCGATTTGGAGCAGCTAGGTCGTGGGATTGAAGAAAAGAACCTTACTTTCGGCTTTTCACGCGTTTGACCATTCGGTTTCTCTTCGTTTCTCCGTTTCCATTCGTGTTCTTCACTGTTTATTCATGGTTTATCATTGTAAATCTGATTTGATTATGATTAGTGGCTAATTGTTCTTTATCTACCTAGATTAGGTGATGGTTGACTTTGTTTGACTTGTTTTTTGGGTTATTTGACTTGTTGATGAATTCTATCGTATAAAGATTAATGATTCATGAGTAATGATGCTGATTTACTTCTGTTGAAATTGATTTGATTCATAATTAGGCTTCTCGTGTATTTTGGTTGATTTACTTGTGTGTTAATTGACTAGAATTGCATGTTAGGATCATTACTTGGTGTTTTGACCTAGATGGATTGATCACCCATAGAAGTTTTATGTTTAAAATAAATTTCCAGAAGTTATCTTATTTTGAGTCTGAGAGGAGAGAGATAATTGATTGATCTTGGGGGTCTTTGGTTTGGGTAACGAGTGCACGAGAGTGACTAGTCCTAAAATCAATAACTTTTCTTGTCAATTCAAGTCATTAATCATATTCATCAATTTACTCTGTGTGTCTAGTGTTGCTTAGGGTAACCTATTTCACATTGTGCTGTTGAGACTGAGAGGTAAAATAGTTTTTGAGTACGTAGAGTTTCAGGGAATTTTGAGACCGAGAGGTGAGAAATAACCTGTTCAGTGCTACAATTGATTTTCATGGCATTTAGAGTGTGTCAGTGAGTCCGAGAGGAGATCTGATATGTTTTCAGGTGTCTAATTCAGAAACTGGAGTCAGACAATCAGTCAACCCGAGAGTCAGTCAAACCGATCAACCTGATACCGAGTCTAGGTAGTGCTTCCTTTTATTTAATTTCCCTTTTCCATTTACAGTGATTTGCGTTAGTCTCCTTGTTTAGATTTTATTTCTTTTAATTTTCAGTATTATTGCATGCTTTATTTAGTTTCGTGTTTTGTCTTATTATTTGATCGTGTTGCTTAGTTGGTTTACTAATTTTCTTGTCCTCTTCTTAATTATCAAAAATCCTTTAAAAATCATCGGTTAGGATTTGACAACAGTTCAGTAACAAGGGCCGCCACCCATTCGTGTCCATGGTCGATACTCGGTTTACTTTCCATACTACATGCGACCGGTACGCTTGCCGTGAGTGTGTGTTTGAGAAGTAATTCGTTTTAAATAATTAAAACTTGGTCTTTATAATTTAAACTATATTTTCACACCATCAAGAAACCTATTGAAATTATGGATTGCATTATGAAGAAGACTAGAACTACAACTACCCAATTGTCATGGTTCGTTAGGAGAATAAGCGTGGAGCTGAGTTTACTTGGGAGCATGAATAGCATATGAAGAAGAAATACCCGTATTTGTTTGTCTAAGTTTCATTCTTAATTTCGGGACAAAATTCCTAAAAGTTGGAGAGACTGTAACCTTTCGTGTTTCTCGTTAATTAAATATTAACATCGTTATATTCTTGTAAGGGTCTTGTTATCATTTATGAAACTTTAAGGGCTTGTTATGCATGTTAGCTAATTTAGAAGTTAATAAATTAATTTATTAAGTAATAATAATAATATTAGTGTTTACAACGTTTGTTTATTATTATAAAACTTAACATTAAGTTATAATAATAAAAAATAATAATAATAGTCAAAATAAAATAAAGATAATAATGATAATAATAATTAATAATTTATAAAAATTAAACAATTAATAAGTTAAAAAAATATTCAAAACTTAAAACTTAAATTAAGTCCAGGGGGTATTTATGTAAATTTAAAAACTTTAAATGAAATTTTCTAGCATAAAATAATAAAAACTAAACTACAGGGACCAATTATGTAAAGTTACTAAACCCAACCCCCCACCCTCTTTCTCTCTCCCGTAAATCCAGTGACTCGCTCTGGTCACCTCCGGTCGAGCTCCGACGAGCTCTAAACGAGCAAACCACACTGATTCGTAACTCATAATCCCTTCAACCTGTTCGTAAACACAAATCAAACTCGGTTATGTACTTTAATTGGGTTGAAACAACGGTTATGAACTCAAACAATTCGTGCAAACCGATGCCATTAATCTTTGAGCCGTTTGATCATTAACACTCAATAATAATCAAATTAAATGTATCATAATCGAACGTTTAACTAATACTAAGCTATTATCGAACTCAATTCCACCTGAAACACACTGGAACCCCTCGAATAATTCACACACTTCATCGTGACCAGCAACCTTAGTATTCATCATCATGCGTTTGATATCAACTGAAATTGACAGAGGGCTTTTGTTCACCAAACTCATTGGAAGATTTCTGTACAAGGGATTCGATTAATATCATCATTTGCACCCCGAACCAATTCCTCCCCTGTCGCGACTGTTCTTCACATCATGGCATCGAATTTTAACGACTTTCGGGTAATTAAACACACCATCACACTCGTTTTTACTTGGGGATTAAAAGCCCCAAGATCAATTTGTTAACATTGTCGTTTTGGGGTTCAATTTGGATCAAACCGACTCTAGGGTTTGTATGAATTGGGGATGGTTTGTTGTTTGCGTTTAAAAGATTTGAAAACCAAGTGAAACTACGGCCATGGCCTTGGTTCACTGGTTACCTAATCGCCCTCACAAATGGGAGGTCCCCGGTTCGATCCCGAACCTTTATATATTTTCAGGCCGTTTTGGCCTTCAAATTTAATGTTAAAAATTTCTAAAAATTATAAAAAAAATCATTTTATAAACTTTGTTTATTTTTAAAACCATTTAATTATTTTTCTGTAATTTATTTATAAAAATACCCTTATATTTTTATTTAATATTCCAAAACTAATGATATAGTTAGTGTATTTTATATAAAATTTAGACTTTAAATACTAGTTTAATTTACACAAACTATTATTTCAAACATTGCCTTTAAAATTATTATTTAAATCGTGTTTATTTTATTTAGTTATAAAACTTTATTTAAACTTTATAAATATTACCAAATTATTATAAATATTATTCTTATTTCATGTCTTTATATAAAATATAAATATATTGTTCCCAAGAAAATATAATTGATTTCCATTTGTTAAATATAAATATTAGACAAAGCCCCAAACATCAAATTGAACTGTAGTCCACGATAATTCGTTAAACTTATTATTAAAACTTTAACCTTGTAAATATATATATATATATATATATATATATATATATTAGGTGCCTTGTGATGATTCACGTTGGAACGATGCCTATTATTATTCTTATTAGTCGTCATACTTATACTTATTTGCCATGTGAGTTTCCTTGCCCCTTTTTACATTATTTCACACCGTTTTGGGGTGAAACATGTTAATCTTATCAACATACACTTGTAAACATTTAAATCTTGTAAAGCACTTACAATTCATACTTTTGTTTGTCATGGTTATTTGTGTTATTGTAAGTCTTATATGAGATATATATTTTGTTTACAATCATTAACTATTGCTAGCCTGACGATGTCTTAGATCTTTGGGCCTGACAAGCCTATTTGGTGCTAAAGCCGATATATTGCCGGCTCCTGATGACGTATGACTTCTTCATCATGGGAACTAAATACACTTAGCCAATCATATAAACTTGTAATTAAGTCGAGGTTTGATTGTAGCTATATGTGTTCTATAAACTTGCTTAACTCATAACCTATGACATGAATTGCTACTTGTAACCTTTGATATGTTATGTATATGAAACCCTTGGAAACTCACTAACTTCATAGTTAACCTTATATTTTTAACATGTTTCAGGAAATGCCCAAGTTTGAAGTCATCATTTGAAGTTGCTTAAATCTAGGATTGAACCTAGAATAATGAATAAAAGGGCTTTGGATTATTTTTGTTTTATATTTTGACTTATTTCATGTTGAGACTTATGGTTGTATTTGCATTTAAAACTTATGATAATAATATTTACATTTAAAGATAGCGTTATATGGCTGTGAACAATCTTAACCCTCACATCTCGATGATTCCGCTGTTAAGGTTGGGGTGTGACAGTTAGGGGTGCGGTCCCGGCTGAGAAACAGATAGGTGAGCCTGATTAAGATAACAGTTATCATCTGAAGCAGGATCGTACATTTGCCGTTCAAAAAAAATCAACAACCTTCTCCAGCCGTCCACCACTGACCAACACTCTATTAGAGCCATTGACGTTGACCACTACCATTATCATCATGTGAAACCTTTATCCATACCCCTTTACCAAACCTAAACCCATCCTTTTTCTTCATACCGTTAAACCACCCCCTCCTAAACCATTCACCATCGCTCACCACCACCCTTCTTTCCTTCTAAGGCATTCACCATTGTTAACCCATCCTTTCCCCATCATATCAATATCGCCAGCAATCTACCACCTCTGCCATCAAATCTAGATTAACTTACGACAAAGATGTGTCTAATTGTGTGAATGAAAAAAGAGCAGATCTATATCGCTGAGAGAGGTTTGTAAATGCAGATTCGAAAAAAAAGAAGACAATTATTTAGAATACTAGTGGTGCGGTGGTTTGATGAGCGAATGTGGCGATTGTGCGGTGGTTGAAGTAACAGTGATGTGGGTTCCCAGTGATTTAGTTAAGCTAGAGAGTCGACATTGGTACTGTAGTGGTCGTGGTAATAGAACATAGAGCGTGAGGTTGTGCGGGGTGGGGGGGTGGGGGGTGGGGGTGTAGTATTGGGTAATAAACATAAGGTATAATTAGATATCTTTTATATATATTTTGTATATCTATATATCAAACTAGCCTAAAGACCCATGTAATACACGGGTTCAATCATTAAAGTTGTTTTTTATTAAAAAGGTTCGTAAGTTATAACATCATTGTTAATTCTTTGTACATCAATTTTTATGTTTAATCTTTTAAAATCATCTATATCTAATATTACTAGTGTTTTTTATCAATGCTTATAAGTCTAAATAGTGTATAGCATGAAATGAAATGAACTTTTAAATAAGAACTTTAGGTAATAAACAAGTTATATTGAACATAAGAACATCCATAAACTTCCAAAAACTTCTTTGTATATAAAATTTGATGTTCTGTTTGTAATTTTAATACCATTGTCTAATATTAATAATTTTAATTCATGTCTACTTGTAACTCGAGATAATACAACGTAGAGATTGAATCGGTGGTATGGACCAAACATGCAATGATTACATAAAATGTTGGACTATCTTTGTAATTTTTAAAGTTTGGATACCAAACATGCAATTTGATTAAACCACATGGACAATTTATGCAATTTCTCTTTTTGTTGATCAAAAACATAAATTAGTTTCATGCTTATATCAATTAAACTAAATCAAAGTTTCATGCTTTCATAGGTCAAATTGATGTAATAAAAAACCAAAATACTAAAGTTTATCTTGAAATCAAAATCGAAATCTTTGAATCATACGAACCACTACTACTGTTGCAATCGCGATTTGTATATATAAGCATTGAATTGAGACTTTGCAAAAAAAATTGTTGTGATTTAAAACTTTTGGTGTGAATGATATTAAATAGATCAAAGAAGGCGTAACAGGATCGTTGAGTTGAACTTGAAACAGAACATGATTTGGTGTAAATCGAAACAATGATATGCTTATAAATTGAAAAGGATATGAAATGGTTCATATTTCCATATGAAAATAGATATCATGATTTGAGGAAATCGAAACTCTGAATTGATTATTTGAGACTTTTGATTTGATGAAATATTTAAAATCTTTTTGGAATAGAAGACGGGTATGTGGTTCTTCTCATTTACATATATAGGATGACTGAATTACAAAACCTTTAATTGCTTGTTTGTTAAAGCAAGAATTCAACACGTTTCAGTTTGCACTTTTAGTGTAATACAACCTGTAAAAATTTATTATATTACCTATTTGGTAGGAATAGATTCAACTTATTCATGGGTGGGAAAAAACAGCCAACTATAACTTGCAATCTATTTTATTATTTTATTTTAAGACCATCACAAATGTTCTCTATAATGAGTTTTTTCAAAGTAGGGTTGGTAGAAAACTAATTTAACAAAATGAGAGTTTTTAAAAATATTTACCAAAATGGTTTTTAATGGAAAGTTAATTTTTCTTATTTATAATATGATTGGATAAAAGTATTTTTGTTTTTAATAATGTTATTTAATTAAAGTTAAAACAATAAAGTTTTAATAAAATAAAAATCAATTTAGCATATGTCATAATTTTAAAAAATATTTTATTGTTCTTTCTACGAAGGTTTTTATGACAACCCGGAAAAATTTCGTTATCTTTAATTGAACTATAGGGTTTAAACAAGTAATTTCTTAAACTTGTTTGTATTTATTTTATAAAATAAATTTATGTGTTATATGTAAAATCTAGTCAAGCTTAAAATGCTAAATAAATAATAATAAATAATAATAATAATAATAATAATAATAATAATAATAATAATAATAATAATAATAATAAAGATGATAATAATAATAAAGATAATCTTGTAAATAGATAAAACAATATAAGTCTTAGTATTTTAAAACATGTAATAAATGAAGTTTTAACATAAAATAATAACTTTTCAAACTTCAGGGGTTAAATGGTAATTTATTTAAAACTGAAATAAAACTTTAAACTCCAAATGTAAAATGTTGGAAACCTCAGGGACCATTTGTGTAATTTCTTTTAAAAACCAGCCCACCCGCCCGTCGACCACCTTCACCTCCGGCACCGCCTCCGGCAAGCCTCCGGCGAAGCCAAACACCCACATTTAGTCGATTCCAACTCGATTAAACCTTCCCGACACATTCGAGTGGGTGATTCGAACTCGTACCCCACTTTAATTTGAATATTAGAGTCGAGTAAGTGCGATTCACACTTTCGGCCGACCACCCACCACTATCAAGGATATGCTTAGGGCTTGTGTTATTGATTTTGGAAAAAACTGGGAAGGTCATCTACCTTTAGTAGAGTTCTCATATAATAATAGCTATCATTCGAGCATTAAGGCGGCACCATTCGAGGCCTTATATGGACGTAAATGTAGATCACCGCTTTGCTGGGCAGAAGTTGGAGAAAGTCAACTTACTGGCCCAGAATTGATCTTTGAAACTCATGAGAAAATTGTCCAGATAAGAGAACGCATGGCTGCTGCCAGGGATCGCCAGAAAAGCTACACTGATAAACACCGCAAGCCACTTGAATTTCAGGAAGGGATAAAGTTTTGCTAAAGGTATCTCCCTGGAAGGGAGTTATACGCTTTGGGAAACGGGGGAAATTGAATCCTCGCTATGTGGGGCCTTTTGAAATTGTCAGAAGGATCGGCCCTGTAGCCTATAAATTAAATCTACCTGCTGAACTTGGTGGTGTGCACAATGTTTTTCACGTATCCAATCTAAGGAAGTGTTTATCCGATGAATCACTGGTTGTGCCTTTAAAGGAACTGCAAGTAGATGAGAAACTCAGATTTGTCAAGAAACCAGTTGAAATCATGGATAGGGAAGTTAAACAACTAAAGCATAGCAAGATCCCGATTGTCAGAGTTCGGTGGAACTCCCGGCGTGGTCCAGAGTTCACTTGGGAACGAGAGGACGAAATGATGCGCAAGTATCCTAATCTGTTCAAGAATGTTGCCAGTACTTCTTAATTTTCGGGACGAAAATTCCTCTAACAGGGGGATGATGTGACAACCCGGAAAAACTTCGTTACCTTTAATTGAACTACAGGGTTTAAACAAGTAATTTCTTAAACTTGTTTGTATTTATTTTATAAAATAAATTTATGTGTTATATGTAAAATCTAGTCAAGCTTAAAATGCTAAATAAATAAATAAATAATAATAATAATAATAATAATAATAATAATAATAATAATAATAATAATAATAAACAAACAAACAAACAAACAAACCCAGTATATCCCACTCAAGAGCAGGGTCTGGGGAGGGTAGGTGTAGGCGAGTCTTTTCTCTATCTTGTTAGGTAGAGAGACCGCTTCCAAAGAGACCCCCGACTCGAT
The DNA here is from genome assembly GCA_024085815.1 of Flaveria linearis. Classification (NCBI taxonomy): domain Eukaryota; kingdom Viridiplantae; phylum Streptophyta; class Magnoliopsida; order Asterales; family Asteraceae; genus Flaveria; species Flaveria linearis. Next base: position 39,817,806 of record CM044016.1, on the reverse strand, counting down.
AGCAAAAGCCATACTGATAGCAAGACCACATACAATAAATCATACAACACATAGCATGCAGTATACAAAAAGCCATATCGATAGCAAGACATCATACAATAAATCATACAACACATAGCATACAGTACACAATAAATCATACAACACATAGCATACATATATCCTAGGTGCATGTAGAATCACCGTTAAAGGGCAGATATGGGCTACTTAGACATCAGGCCCCGCAACCAGACTTCAAATACCCTTCCTGTCTATAGGTCGAACTAGAAGTCCTTAATTTTAATTCTACACCTCCACTCAGTCCTATCCTCGATCATGTGCTCAGAGAGGTGCAAGTGTATCATATCTCACCTAATTACCTCATCCCAAGTCAATCTAGGTCTTCCTCTACTCCTCCTACCCTCTAATATGATGTTCTCTACTGCTCTAACTGGTGCCGCCATTGGTCTCCTCTTGACATGCCCAAACCATCTTAATCTTCCCTCTCGTATTTTATCTGCGATACAAGCCACTTCTAGCTTCTGTCCAAATACTTTGTTTCTTATCCGATCAAGTCTTGTGTGACCGCACATCCACCTCAGCATTCGTATTTCCGCTACCTCTATTTGTTTCTCGTGCGATTTCTTTATGGCCCAGCAGTCTGTTCCATATAACATAGCTGGACGTACTGCCACTCGATATAGCTTTCCCTTTAGTTTTGCTGGAAACCTCTTATCACATAGGATCCCTGATGCTGCTCTCCACTTGCACCATCCTGCTTGAACACGGTGCGCTACATCGCTGTGTATCTCTCCGTCCTTCTGCAAGTACGAGCCCAGGTATTTGAACCTAGACGTTTGTGGGACCGCCATACCCTGAATACTGATTTGGGTGTCCTCTTCCGCCTCGCCACTAAAGTTACAATGCATGTATTCTGTCTTAGAGCGACTTATCCTTAAACCTTTGCGCTCTAGTGCTGCTCTCCACTGTTCTAGCTTGTCGTTTAGCACCCTTTTAGATTCCGATATTAAGACAATATCATCCTCAAAGAGCATGCACCACGGAACTGGCTGCTGTATAGACTTGGTCATCTCATCCAACACTACTGTGAAGAGGAATGGGCTCAGTGCCGATTCCTGGGCTCGTACTTGCAGGAGTTAAATGGTAATTTATTTAAAACTGAAATAAAGATAATAATAATAATAATAAAGATAATCTTGTAAATAGATAAAACAATATAAGTCTTAGTATTTTAAAACATGTAATTAATGAAGTTTTAACATAAAATAATAACCTTTCAAACTTCAGAGGTTAAATGGTAATTTATTTAAAACTGAAATAAAACTTTAAACTCCAAATGTAAACTGTTGGAAACCTCAGGGACCATTTGTGTAATTTCTTTTAAAAACCAGCCCACCCGCCCGTCGACCACCTTCACCTCTGGCACCGCCTCCGGCGAGCCTCCGGCGAAGCCAAACACCCACATTTAGCCAATTCCAACTCGATTAAACTTTCCCGACACATTCGAGTGGGTGATTCGAACTCGTAACCCACTTTAATTTGAATATTAGAGTCGAGTAAGTGCGATTCACACTTTCGGCCGACCACCCACCACTATCGAGCACTAAACTTTAATAATAATCAAAATAATGGCGCACTAACGATCGATTAATCATTTATAAGCTTCTATCGATTTCAGTTTCTCCTAAAACAAACACAAACCCACGATCCGATCAAACCCTTTGGCCGCGACCTGCAACTAATCAAACATCACGTTTCGAGCTTTAAAACAGGTAATTAAAACTACCTTCATGCTCGATTTCATGTGGGGATTGAAAGCCCTAACCATAATCTGATTAACAATATCGATTTGGGCATCAATTTGATTCGGATCGAATTAGGGTTCTTATGGATTGGGGATTTGATTGCGGGTTGTGTTTAAAACTAAAGGGAACCGTGTTCTATCGCGGATGTATGCCATAGCTCACCGGTTCCCTGTCCACTTGCAATCCTTGGGGTCACGGGTTCGAACCCGTGCACCCACATTTATTTTTTTAATACCTTTTTAAGCTTTTAAAAAATATATAAAAATTCCTACAAATTATAAAAATAATTTTTATAAACTCTCCTTATTTTAAAAGTTACCTAATTAATTTTTTATAAATTAATTTATTAAAAACACCTTAATAATTTTTATAAAATATTATTTACAAATGTTAGAATAGTTATTTTTATAAAAATGGACTTTAAATAATAATTTAAATTATTAATTTATTATTGGACACTATATTAGCTTTAATTATGAATAAATCATGATAATTGTGGAAATTATAAATATTTTATAATTTCATAAATTATTTACAAGCGTTATTTTAGACTGTTTCTTATAAAATATACTAATTAAAGGTGTAGATTAATAATAAATTAAAACTTATAAACATTACTTATTTGATAAGGTAAATACAAACTAGATTTTATAAATTTAATTATAAAATCTTACTAATACAAACTTACATATTTAAATAATGTCTAAAATTTATTTAGAACATAATGACATGTTAAAATCATTATTAAATTAATCAAATTCTATGCAATACACATCTTTAGTTATTAAAGAATTAAGAAAAATAATTAAATGATTTAATTATATGGTTATAACAAATCCCAGAAAACCAAACCCTAGATCAATTAAACTCCAGGTTCAAGATCTAACTTATTTAGGTTATGGATTTGTATCTATTTGCTTATGTGAATTATAATTTCTTAGGAGGAATTTACTAGCTTGTCAACATCACACAAGAACTGAGGTTAGTTCATACTTAACTATTCCCCTTTTTAATCATTTAAATATTTTGGGGAGGATACATGTTGTAATTGGAATTTCAAATTATTTTTGTGTATTATGTTAAATAATAATTTGATCATATGTATGATTACATATGGTTACAATGAAAACCCTTCTCTGTAAACTGGACTATTAACAAGGCAGGGATCTTTTGGATAGTACTATCGGGGAGTGACTTACCCCCATAAAGGTTTAGACATGTGGTCCTTACCAAGATGCACAAAGATCTTATAAGTCATTCGGGATGACTGTTTTGTGTTGAGAAGGTAGATGTGCACTATGTGTAAAGTTTACCATTATAGTTCCACTTACAACCCATATGAGGATAAATGTAAAGAGAGGATTCGCGCCCTCTGATTTGAATTATTATAACTAATATAATATGCTATATATATAAAAGGAAAAGGGAAAATTAACTATGATATATGGGCAAACCCTAGGTAAAGGTTTTGTTGGCTTGTACTTAGTTAGTATATGGGATAGTGAGTTCACCTATTATAAAGGGGTTCCATTAAGACTATCCATATACAGAGTGATATCAAGGATATCTCAAGGCTCAATTGAAGTTATGAAATGACCATATCTTCACAAAATAAATCATACTTTGAATGATAATGGATGATTTATCATATATGTTTTACTCACCTATGAACTCACCAACCCTGTGTTGACACTTGATTTTACATGTATTCTCAGGTATCTACTAGGAGCTTATGGATATGCACGTAGGATCATATAAGAGCTCAAGATACATATTGCTTATTATTTGAGATATGATTAGACGTATTGTTAAGAAACAATCTATCTTTTATTTCGTTACGCATGATATTTAATACTCTGAATATTAATGAAATGATTATCTAAAATTCATCATATAGATAACTGCATCTCATGTGTGACTAATGTGTTCGATCCTGTTTGCTCACCCCTCCGTGATAAATTCCAGACCCGGAATTTGAGGGTGTGACAGTTTTCTTAAAATCTTTTCAATAACATTTTCTCATACGAAAATAGCAATACTCTTTTATCAGTATTTTTCTAACGTCTCTTTATACAATACATGTTTTATATAAACAAATCTTTTTATGAAATTAAATGGTTTACTTATTTTTTTTAAATAACGATATATATTATATAATTGATTTAAACATAAATTTATATATAGTAATAATCATTATTTATATAAGTATAAGCATAAAAGATAAAATAAACACATATACATACGACGCTAGTCTCGTCTTGCGAGCCGGCTCGATCTCGACATATGAAGCTCAGGCTCAAAACCATAGGCTCAAAACCATTTACTAGATGAGTCGTAAAATGAGTTCGAGGTTGTTTAAGCTTAGTTTAGTTAGAGTTTTAATCGAGTTGGTCCCGAGCGACTCATGAGACGGCGTGACTCGTTTCTCCCCTAATTGTTGTTGAGAGTTTATTAGCAACATACATGCACTCGGTAATTGAGGATTTCATTTATAGTTCGTAAAATAATAAACCATTAACTTTTTTTGTTCCGTCATGATATTATAAAACATTTTTAAAGCATGAATTTTTTGTTAAAAATAGTTTTTCTTATTACATCTTTTATGCTACTTAAAAACATTTTCAATATATACATATTTTAAAAAGAACAAATGTGACACCCTACACATATCCCACATCGGCCGTGGACAGGAGAGATTCCTGGTTCATAAGGAATGTCTGGCCTCTAATATCAACAACGCGTTTTGGGCGTATTGGCTGTGGATGAGAGGAGAACTCCACAGTTAAGCGTGCTCAGGTGGGAGCAAATCAGGGATGGGTGACCTCCCTGGGAAGTTTTCACCCGGGCAACCAAAAGTAAATCCGTGAGCTCCTCGTGGGCAAAGCGGACAATATTGTTGGTGTGAGAGGCCGGGTGTTACAGAATGGTATCAGAGCCACTCCTGTGCCGTTCGGGGTGTGGGACATACCTCACCAAGGATGGTGACTTCTCGGGCTCATCGAGGACGATGAGTCCAAACAGGGGGTGCTTGTGACACCCTACACATATCCCACATCGGCCGTGGACAGGAGAGATTCCTGGTTCATAAGGAATGTCTGGCCTCTAATATCAACAACGCGTTTTGGGCGTATTGGCTGTGGATGAGAGGAGAACTCCACAGTTAAGCGTGCTCAGGTGGGAGCAATTCAGGGATGGGTGACCTCCCTGGGAAGTTTTCACCCGGGCAACCAAAAGTAAATCCGTGAGCTCCTCGTGGGCAAAGCGGACAATATTGTTGGTGTGAGAGGCCGGGTGTTACAACAAAACAACAAATGTGCTTACTTTTGTGTGAAATTGAAATAAAATTATATGTCGGATGAATTAAAAAAAAGAGTAGGAAAACTTTCTGTTTTTAATTACGATATATGAACCAAATAGTTTTATAATTTTATTAACATTTGTACTTGACTCTTTTAAATAATATTACTTTAAAGTGAAATAAATTTAATCAATAGCATTATAGTGAGAAAAAGAAACACTTTCTTAAATACCTATTTTGGTAAATAAAATTTTCTATATATATTATTTAAGAAAAAAAACTCCCTTTGTAATTATAGTAAAAGTTGATTTTATTTAAATGAATCATGACTAATAATAAGGATATATACATTTTTAGACGGGAAATCAGAAAAAATATAGGCCTAAGAAAATAATATGTGACACTAAAGATATTGTTTTATCAATAACTACAGATATAGATTTCAATCCAAGGGTAACTAGGACATTTTACACCTATTTAATAGATAAAAATGAATGAAGGTTAGTGTCACATAATTAATTGTGACAAGTGACAAACCTTAAACCACCAAAGACGTTTTAATGAAAGAGTTATGACCATCAAATTTTAGAAACCAAAACCGTAATTAACTCAAAACTAAATAATAAAAGTTATTTTGCTAAAAGAATATACAGCTAAAATTTAATCCTCAAATGCCGACAATGACTTCCATTCCTTTTTTCCTCAATCCAGCAAGATGTATCATATATAAAATTTTTATTCATCACCAGATATATTGTCAATAATAGAATTTAGACGTATTACTTGTGTTTCATCTAAAGAATGATTAAAATAAGTCTAATTTGACCACGTTATGGGCAAATGAATTTAGAGATCGAACTATGACACCTTGGCGATGGGATTTCATAAATTATCACTTCGGTGTCGGCTTTCAGATATCATTCTTAAATTATATTTATTTCCTGTTAAAAATCTATACTTATTAATAAAACAACAATTTTAATGGCACGTGTCATTCTCTTAAGTCTTTGTGTTTTTCAATTCCCACATAAATATGTATTTGTTCTTACTGTTAGTCTAGTTTTATTTGACTAAAAGTTAACTTTTGATACAATATATATTTAATTAAAATTTGAAAATTTTAACCCTAAATTAGAGCACATCTCGTTTTGGAAATTAAATTATATCCGATAATTCTTTTTTCTTTAAAAAATAAACAAAAGCTATAGAAATCATTTATGATTGTCTTTATTTATGAAATTGATTCTTTGTTTGTATGTTTCCATTAAATACTCGGTTTATATTTGAATCTTGACAAAAATTACGAGATTTTTTCATCGACTACTCTCCAATTTGAAGGGATTCATGGGTATCTTTTTTTTGAAACTAAATCATACCCGATTTTAAAATATTTCTCAATTATCCTAGCTTTTACGACCCTCGCAATTTGCCTTTATAAAGTCTGATGATATCGCCTTCGACGGACTTCATCAACATTCTCATTTTGACTTCGGTTTCTTCAAGTTTCTTCAACAAAATGTATTTGTTTTTTGTTATATTTGAGTTTTCGTCCTTATGATTTAATCTATCATTGTCTACAATTGTATTTTTTAATTAATATTATTTTACTTTCATTTTTTTGGATTTGCTACTTCAAATCCATCTATTAAGAGTATTACATGTTTCTACTTTTTAAACTTCTCTATTTTTTATGTGTACTGTTATTATTATCTTTAATTGAAATTCGTTTGATATGTGTGCAAATTATTTTGATGTATCTGGAAATAATATTAAAAATCACACTTTTATCCCATAGTTGACTTTGATACCTTCAGACGAAATGATTTTTTTAAATGTTATGTACAAATAAATTTTCTAATGTTTATGAATTTAAAATATTATTTTTCATGTTTTAATTAGTTATTACTTAAAGTTCTTATTTATAAGTTTATTACATTAAATACTATACGCTATTTAGACATATAAATATTAATAAAGAAAACCTACTAATTATTAGATGTAGCTAATTGTAAAAATTATACATAAAAGTCAATATACAAAATATTATTAACAACGTTATAATTTACGAACCTTTTTAAACAACAATAATACTTTTGGATTGAACATTTGTTTTACATGGATCTTTATACTAGTATATTATTATATACTATTAAAAGAAGAAGGAAATAAACAGTGTTTTTGCAAATCCTGTGGCGTCCATGTCTGATCTGATCTACGATGGAAAATGGTTGGTGCTTCTCTACTAGACATTTATCTAAGGTAAAAGTCTGTTTATTTTTTTGTCTACAACTCTTATTAAGAGAGAGAGAGAGAGAGAGATTGAGAGTGGTTTTGATATCGTGTCTTCGCTCCGACGGTGTAGTTCGCTTTCGGTCTCCCTGTTTCAACTAGTAATATGGGCTTTGGTACCGTCACCATGAACTGTTGTCATCGTCGGACTGTTTATACCCGCTCTAGATCACCCTGTTAATGGCGGTGGACTAGGCAGGCGGGCATAATGGTTTCTTTGTTTGTCGTTGTCGGCAGACACGACGGATGATGCTCTTTTCTTCCTCAGAGGCAGATAGTCTGGGTGGGTGCCCGTGGCGGTGGGCTTGGTCGGTGGAGGCAGAGACCATGGCGTCTCCGGCTGTCGTTTTTGTTATATGCGTTGTTTGGTGGGCCAGTGGTCATTGTCGGCTGCCTTTGTTGGACATCGTTGGTGGTTAGTGCCGACTTCCTCTGCTGGACGCCGCCAGTGACCAGTGTCGACCACCTTTGGTAGCGCTTGTGTCACAGCGACATCTGGTGTTCACCCAATGGTTGCATGCCTCTTTATATTCCACCGACAACAGAGCGATGTTGTTCTTCTCTTTCTCGCTTCGCCTATGCGGTGTTTGTTTGTGACCTTTTCATCTTTATTGTTGGGTTTGTTACTAATGGTGCCGTTTGGTCATCGGAAACACCCTTTATGATTAAAAACTTAGATTTTTTGGAGGGTGTTTGATTGTTTGTTACACTCTAAGGTTGGGTTTGAATGTGTGATCTTGAATAGATGATGAATGATGTTTTCTGATTTTTTGGGTTTTGAACGCTACTGTTTCTGTTATTGGGTTCATTGTTGTTGGATTTGTGTTCTATTGGGTTGTTAGCTATCTGTTCTTGCGTTTGAGGCAAGCCTCTGTATGAATTTTTCATAATCCCTTGCTTTACGCTTTATGTTGGATATATTGGTAATGTTCTTACGGTTATGCCGATGATGGTGGTCTTAGTTCATCTGAGGTAACACTTGACCCGATTTATCGACTTTATTATTGATCTGTGTAACGTGGTGCTGGTGATTGTTGTTGGTTGATGATGGTGAACATAAGTTTGTTTGAGATCAATCCGTATGCTATGCTCTTATAACAATGTTTGGGTTTTTAGCGATGTTCTCAGAACCGGATCGGACGTCGAACCGGACGGCTTACTGGTTTGGTGGTCGGACCGGTCGGACCGGATGGACCGGATTTAACTATATTTTAATTATATTTATATATGTAATTAAATATAAGTAATTTATATATGATTTATACATATATTTTATAGTTATATATAAAACTTAACTATATTTGTATATACAAAGTACTAATTTATGGTTTAACACCCTGTTTTTACCCACTAAAATCAAAAAAAAAAAAAAAAAATCAAATTCCGGTCGGACCCGAACCGGTTGGCCGGTCCAACCGCCGACTCGGTTCGAACCGGCCGGTTCAACGCTCCAAAAACGAACCACCCTCGACCGGACCGGACAGGCCTCCGAATCCCGGTCGAACCGGTCGGACCGGCAGGTCCGATCCGGTCCTAACAACATTGGTTTTTAGCGTGAATGTTGTTGATGTAAACCCAAATCTGAATGTGGTGTGATTGTGATGGGTGTAAGAAGAATTATTTTATGGTTTGGTTGGCAAAGGCCTTCGATCAGTTACAATTTCTCATGATGATATATAGGCGATTATGATATAAAAAATAGGTGAGACTTTGTTGCTTTGGCACAATAAATGACAATTTGCAGCCACAAGTAGCCGTAAATTCTGAGCCTTATGATCACCGTCGCGTGATAAAAAGCGCAACATGCCGGTGGTTTTCTTCCTAGTTTCGTTTAGAACTAAACTCGTAAACAAACCCCGCGCTTCACAGCAGGTATCACATCTAATACTGTTACCGTTCTTATGTCCTTTTCAAACTAATTTTCTAATACAACTAATACACCAATTTCATTTCACACAAACCCAATTTAAACGAATAAAATAAAAATAAAAGAGCCAAGCTCTTGAGGAGTTTCTTTAAAATAGTGAATGCCTTTAGTGACTTTCATATCATCCAAGATAGATCGTATGAAATTATCGGAGTCAAATGGAGATAGGTATAGCACTTTAACTATAAAACAACTATTCTGAACACTCTTTACCTGATGGACAATGAGTATGAAATAAGAGTAGTTGTTAATTTCTATCTAAAAGTCCACTTAGAAAGCATAAATTGAGCTCTATATTAATAGTGGTTATTTAGCAACTTTCAAACAATTTATTTTAAATAAATAACATATACGAAGAATAACAAATTGATAACATACATGAACAACATGAATACAATTCAAATCTCACTTGAGCTTCCATGGATCTACTCAAAATGGTAAAAGTTTGTTCCACTTTCCACATACATTAACAATTGCATTCAACTTTTTTTTACTCCCAAAGATGAAATTAAGAAGAGGTTTCTTGAGACTATTCAAAACTATTTTGTTTTTGGCTCTCTACTGCTTCGATATTGGTCGCCGTAGCCCATGGTCGCTTCGGCAGGTCTATTAACAGTCTCCCTCTTAGCATGATAAGCCTCGTTGTTGCTTAAATACTAGGGCAAGAGAGTCCCGTGAAGAGACCGATGGAAGAATCAGTAGAAGAGCGACGTTAAGAAGAAGCAAGATGCGGTGACTTTTGGTGACCGTAATATGTTTGAAAGTATAAAAGACGAAAGAGAGAGCTGAGATTGGAAGCATCTTGAGGTGGTGCAATTTTGTTGTGGCGGTTAAAAGCTCTTCTCCTTAACACCAAAGAGAAAGAAAGACGGTCCAGTTCAAGGATTTTTTAAATAGCCTCAAAGTTGAAGAAAATTACTTTTGTGACCTATGCAATAGGTACTTGTACCCAAAGCTTAAACACTTTGTTGTATGCTTTTAAAGTATGTATAAATTTAGGGGTGAGCAAAAAACCGAACTAACCGAACCGGAACCGAACTAACCGAAATAACCGAACCGAACACATAACCAAAGATAACCGAACCGAAAATAACCGAAACCGACTTTTTCGGTTCGGTTTCGGTTTTTCAATTTCCTATCACCGAAAATAACCGAACTGAACCGATTTTCTTTTACTTGTATGAAATTTTAATTATTTATATATATATATATATATAAATATTTAGTTTAGTTAGTTATATGTTTTGAATCAAAATAAAAAAACAAAAAATGACAAACTAAGCATAAGTTTGTAAACAAGAACCAGATAAACAAAAACCTAATATAATAATAATAAATATAAAATAATGTTTTGTAAACTTAAGTTCTTTAGCTAATGTTATGTGGCCACTGTTCTCGAACAAACTCTTGAAAACAAATTTATTTTTTAGACATAAATGTAAGGCCCCGATCCCGGTCACCTCACAGTTGGTCATTCACAGCACTATAGATACATACTAGTATACATTTCATAAAATAATACAGCGGAATTAATTTAAACAAAAGTCATTCATTTCATTAATAACATTGTTGCTAAGCAATACACCCTGGTTTAGTCAGTTTACAAAAGATTAGTTTAACTGCATTACGAAACAACAGTGATTCCTGTTAAGAATGGATGTTAGTCTTTCCCTGCCGAGTAGCTTCGCCCTCGTGCCATCCTCAGCAATAATTACCTGCCAACTGAAAATCCATAAAAGTTAGCGTTGCTGAGTGAGCTCTAGTTTTATACATAATAAAATACTTTCTATATGTTGTATATGAAAATACTCTTTTCTGTAAATTACAACTCTGTACTGTGTATGCGAGCACGCATTAACTATGTGAACAAATATTGTTCGTTCTCTGTACTGTATGCCTTGTCTGTAAACTTTTTAACTTTATGTTCCATTGTCTATGTGGACCAGTGCGCAATGCCCCAACTATGTGCGCGATGAAAAACGGGTGATGGGCCATTTATATCCCTTGAAAGGGTCAACTGTATCCCTCGAAAGGGCTATGGGTATCCCCCCGAAGGGTTCAACTGTATCCCTCGAAAGGGCTATGGGTATCCCCCCGAAGGGTTCAACTGAATCCCTCGAAAGGGCTATGGGTATCCCTCGAAGGGTTCAACTGTATCCCTCGAAAGGGCTATGTGGACCATGTACAAGGCCGACCCAATCACCCAGGGCACGCTACAAAGGTCCTGCCAATCTCAATTGATTGACCCTGTGTGCATAATGGGTAGCTAACCCGCAACACAGTTGAGCTAACGACAACACGGTCGTGTCCCTCCTATGTGCTTGCAAGACTTGTTAACATTTTATTAATGTTCCTCTTCTTTGCTTTATTGCTCTTTCACTTTATTATTACGATATACTTTACGTTACGATAATAACATACCACGTAAAGTCACATGCTATAAGTAATAATAGTAGTAGCAATAACTATATTAAGGAACAATCATAAGTAATCATATCATGCATGAAACATCATCATTAATAAGCTCTAAGTCAACCTCGGTCAAAACCCTTAGGCTCAGACTCCCAGAAACATTTCTGTAAAAATTCTAAGTGTTTGGGCGCAAGAGCCCTGTTTGGGCGCATGAGCCCTGTTTAGACTTTCCATCACTATGTAGGCTCACCAGCCTACACTTAGAAATATTTTCACTTTGGGCGTATAAGTTATTCGGACGCATGAGCACTGTTGGGACTCATGACCCTACACTTAGTCGTCCAGCTGACTTTTCTAGGCATATGACCACTGTTCAGACTCATAAGGACACTGTTCAGGCTTATCATCTCACACTTAAACTTTTAAGCCTATTTTTCAGGCGTAAGAGCCCTGTTTGGGCTCATCACCTTATACTTAACTTATTTTCAGACACATGAGCACTGTTGAGGCTCATGAGTCTTAGGCGTATTAGGTACTGTTTAGGCATATGAGAACTATTTGGACTCATGACCCTACTTAGAACATTTCTAAGGCAAATTTTTGGGCGTGTGAGCACTATTTAGGCTCATCAACTTTCTGTCCAACTTATTACTATGAAATTTTCAAACCCAAACATCAAGCCTAATTGTTCTAAGCTTACCAAGGTCTTTCTAAGCATGAACTTCACATAAACAACTCATAAACATCATCAGGCATGCAAAATACATACGGGTTTACATACATAATCATAGTAAAAATCGTAAAATACATTTTCAGCCCCAAAAAGGTTTAAAACAAGTAGAAACCGGGGTCTAGAACTCACCTTTGCTGTTTTAAACCTTCAAACTCTAAAACTTGAATTTCTCAGATGTTTTTAACACCTACAACCCGCTGAAACACACAACCCGAACATGCAATAACACATATGAGCATACAACCGAGGCTAGGTAGACCAAAAACGACTTAAAACACTTAATCTTACCTCAAACTTCGAATTCTTCTTCTTTCTCTCTCTAAAGCTCGAAGTCTCTGCTGTTTCTCTCTCTAAAAACCGAACAAGAAAGAGTGTGCAGGGGGTTATGGGCGGCCATACCCTCTTTTACACCAACTTTTTAAAGATTTTGTCCTTTTGGCACTTTTTACCCCTCAACTTTAAGTTGACTTTCGTTTCTTCATTTTTCTTTCTATTTTATTCTTTTATTTCTTTAAAAAGGAAATACGGGTGTTACAATAAACTATTTATTTTTGTAACGAATGTGTTTCTTTTTATATTTAATCACTATACTTATTATTTTAGCTCTTTCTATTAATGTTCGGTCGAAAAAAAAATGGAAAACCGAAACCAAACCGAAACCTCCATAAAAACCGAATAACCGAAAACCAAAAAACCAAAAACCGATCGGTGGGAAAATTTTAATAACCGATAAAGTCGGTTTCGGTTTCGGTGAATGGTAAAAACCGAACCGAACCTAGCACACCCCTATATATAATATGTTAAAAACCCAAATCAGAGTTCCCATAGAATATAATAATAACTATTATAGTGGTTCAATTAAATAAAGCAATAAATCTAAAAAAATTAATAAATAATCTCAACAATCAATCTTTTTAATCAATCGTTGAGATCAAATTATAGAAAAAAAATTTGTTAGAGATGTATTTTAAGTATAACCATTTTTGTTGATTTTGTTCAAGTCTTCATACTTTTTTTAAGTCATCGCTTTTATATACGACCTTTATTTTATAAAAATTACACCATAAAAGTGATCATCTTTTATCTTTTGATGTATTGCAAAATACATCGATTTTCTATGCACATTTTATTCGTTTTTCGAGTCGTTTAGCTTAGATTTCGTCTCATTTTTAGTTTGTTACTTAGTATTTCGTGTTTGTGTAGGTTTTTGAGTAAAAGAAGGTGGAAATATGCTTAATTGAAGAAAACTATGGTTCCGGGTGCGTTGCGGGCGACAGATGAGTCAACAGAAAAGAAGAAAAACATTTTGGAAAAATACCCCCCCTCTCGCGTCGCGCGACGGGGAATTGGGTTTTCTGTCGCGCAGCGCGAGGGCCTTCAGAAGTTCGGTTTATTTACAAAAATGCCACCGCGTCAGATTTCAAGAAATTAACCCCCTCGCGCTGCGCGACGGGGAAATTGGTTTTCCCTCGCGCGACGCGAGGGTCCTCAGACGTGAAAAACATGTTTAAGTGTTGTTTAAGTCGTTTTTGAACCCTAATTACGATTGAACAACTTGGAGCGGCTGAAGACGAAGGAGAGAGGCGATTTTGAGCATATTGGAGTCATTGGAGCAAAGAATTGAAGCTAGGATCATCAACGTTCTTGATTTCGGGTTTTAATCACTGTCGTTATTGTTTGATTATTTGAACATGATGTATAACTTGATTGAATCTGAGTTTTGTCACTGTTTTGATCTGATTATGAGTAGCTAAGTCTTTATACACTATCTAGAATGATGATTAGTTGATGATTGTGGATGTTTGAATGGTTGAATTGATGAATGGTTGATATTATTATAAAAGACTTGATTTTGGTTGAATTGAATGAGTATTATGTATTGATTTCTGTTCTTGAATGCATGTTTATCCTATATGATTAGCCTATGAATGTCTTTCAATTGTGGTTATCATATCTAGCACGTGACTTGGTGTTTGTGGTTTACTAGGGATTTTGCTAGACGTAGTAAAGTCTTAGGATTGCATGTGTAATTGGATAAGAAATCAATGTGTATCTTAACTGGAAATTGGAAGATAAAGGTTAGTTGATTGATCTTGGTTATTAGATTCTAGGTTAATTGATAACTGGTAAGCAGTTCAAATCTGGTAATTTGATAATCTTGTTAATCATGTTTAATTAGACCATAATCAAGTCACCTCTTGCATGCTAAATGTTTGTGGTATGTTAGACTAGTTTGTCCAACACCTATCTGGTACTTTAATATCGCTTAGTTAACTGGAAGGAAAACTTAGCCGTTGGTAAGCATAACACATGTCTTTTGGGGTCATTTTGGTCACACCCGGTGAATGGTCTGGCATCCACTAAGTCTTCCTTAGGATATTTATCTTTAGAAAACCAACCCATTCATAATTCTGAACCATTCTTACATTCATGCATCTCAACTAGGATTCTATCTAGATAGTGTTCCATTCAATTAATCAGTACCTTTAAATCAGTCATCTTTGTGTTCATTTCTGCACTTCTTAGTTCATTTCTTTTAATTATTAATTTTAGTCTTTAGTTGCTAATTGAAAACCCCCCAATCTTATAATTAATTGTTATTCCTTTAGTTGAGTCTAGGTTTTTCTATTTCTAGTGTCTCGTGGGTTCGATTCCCGTTCTTCCTTAATCTGTTCTACACGCGATAGGTACACTTGCCTATTCTGTGTTCTAGGTCTAGGTCGTTTAGGGTAAAATTTGAGTGTCTCGTTTAAGTCTAGGTTAGTTAATTTATTTTATTTTTATAGACCGTTTAAGCACATCAAGTTTTTGGCGCCGTTGCCGGGGACACTTGGCAATAGCGAGTCTAGTTTCCTTTAGGATAAACAATAGTTTTAATTTCTTTTTCTTTTTAAGAGTCTTTAGTTCATTTCTTTTAGTTCATCTTTGTAAATCTTTCCATTCTTTCTTTCAGTGCATGCCACACACTAGGTCAAAAGGACCACCTGAGTTTTCTGGATTTTTGAACCTGAGAGGGAGTATCACGAGAGGTACATCGCACTTCGTGAGCGTTTGGTAGCCATTCTACACAGTAAGGTACGTCCGATTCCTTTTTCTGATTCAACTGCAATGGGTGACAATCCCCCTCCTCCTAGGCGCACTGTCCATCAGCGAGCTAGTGATGGCATCACAGGGGGTAGATCTGCTATCACCTGTCCTAATGTCGATGCTGCCAACAATTGGCAAATTCCTTCTTATGTGATGTCCACCATCACTAACGCCACCCAGTTCCATGGACTGGCTGATGAGGATGCACCAGGACACGTGTCACGTTTTATTCGTATCTGCGATACGTTTAACATCCATGGTGCAACGAAAGAGGCGATCTACCTTCGTCTCTTCCCTTTTACTTTGCAGGCTCGAGCTAACACTTGGCTCGAGACTCAACCCCAGGATTCCATCACTACATGGGAGGATCTGAAGGATAAGTTTCTCAAGAAATATTATCCTCCTTCCAGAGCTGCCAGACTTAGGGAACAAATTCATTCTTTCAAAATGGATCCTGATGAGCCCTATCACATGGCGTGGGAGAGATTCAGCAACCTGCGCAGCCGTTGCCCCCAGCACGATTTGACTGATTGGGCACTCATTGAGAAGTTCTATAATGGTCTCACTTATTCCACTCAACAAATGTTCAACACTGCAGCAGGAGGTCACATCATGGAGAAGAAGACTGCAGAAGAGTGTGAGGAGATGTTTGAGAGCTTTGCACTTGCTGGGCAGCAAAGTCCACATTCCAGGAATTCCATTCCTCAGGCTAGATCCCCCGTGACCTCGAGGGGTGTTCATCAGGTCACTACTGATACTAGCATGGCAGCTGCTCTTGAGGCCCTCAGAAAAGATATAAAAAATCTGCAGATGAGTGTGAACAAATGTGAGATGTGCAGAGGAGGACATGACACCATAGACTGCCCGTTGGTGGCACAGGAGCAGGTAGATTTTATTAGTGGTCAGGGAAGAGGAGCTGGTGGTGCATACGGGTGGAGAGGACACCCTAACTTCGGTTGGAGATCAGGAGGAAATCCACCGGGGTTTCAGCAGAGGCAGCACACTCAGCCTGCTGGAGGTGATATAGGTAGTAGTTCAGGTAGTAGTGGGGATGGAATGAAGAAGATAGAGGATTTGTTGATGAACCAGTCACAGATGCTGAACCAGTTGGTTACTCGAGATCAGGTTACACAGAAGCGTCTGGATGAGCATGATATTCTTCTTAAGAATCAGCAATCCGCTTTCTTAGATTTGCAGCGTGTCGTAGGTGAGGTTTCTAAGAAGTTAGATCAGAACCCGATAGGTCCTCTCCCCGCTAACACTTACACACACCCGAATGCACATGCGAAGGCCGTGACTACTCGTAGTGGCAGAGGAGGAGAGAAGGAAGTGACACCACCTGAAGATGTAGAGGTGATGGATGAAGAGATTGAGATGGAGACTCCCGGGGGGACGCAAAAGAGGGTAATCCCAGCAAGTACCGCGTCGAACGAAGAGTCTGTTGAGAAGAAGAAAGAGTCGGTTGAGAAGAAGATTCACGAGGTAGATTTGACTTGAGTCCCGTATCCTGAGCGTCTGAAGCATCAAAAATATGCTAAGGATTATGGGCATTTCTTAGAGCTGTTTAAGCAACTTAAGGTCAATCTTCCGTTTATCGAGGCCCTCCAGTATATGCCTAAGTATGCTAAATTTCTTAAGGATCTTCTTACTAATAAGAAGAAACTGGAGGACCTATCTTCTGTCTCTCTTAGTGCACATTGCTCTGCGGTGGTTCAAAGTAAGCTACCGGAGAAATTAGCAGATCCGGGTATATTCACTATCCCGTGTTTGTTTGGTAGTTCTACTGTGAACCACGCGTTGGCTGATCTTGGGGCTAGCATCAACTTGATGCCATATTCTCTCTATCAGAAGCTAGACCTTGGAGATCCGACTCCAACGCGCATGAGTATCTCTTTGGCAGATCGATCTGTCAAATATCCACGGGGCATTGTGGAGAATCTGTTGGTGAAGGTTGATAAGTTCGTGTTCCCCGTGGATTTCGTTATTCTTGACATGGAGGCTGACGATCAGGTCCCACTCATTTTGGGGCGCCCCTTTTTGAGAACCGCGAAGGCATTGATCGATGTTTATGATGGTCAGATTACACTTCGTGTAGGGGATGAGGCTGTCACCTTTGATGTCATAAAGGCGATGAAGAACTCGGGTGCTCAAGACGATTCTGTTTACTTCATTGATTCATTTTTCACTCAAATGGATCGATGTCTTGAGTACATTTGTGGAGCAGACCTGCTGCCTTCACACGAGTTAGATGAGGAGGACCCGGCAGTTGAGGATGAGGTCTTCCCAGAAAGCGAGCCAGTTGAGCATTCTGAGTCGCTCGCTGCTGTTGATGTTCCCGAGGAGGAGAGAGAGAATCCCTCGGTTGAAGAACCACGACCCCTTGAGCTCAAGGAGCTCCCCTCTCACTTAGAGTATGCTTTCTTGGGTGGTGAGAAATCATTTCCCGTCATTATCTCTTCCCATTTGACGGATGTTGAGAAGGAGAGGTTGATAGATGTGCTCAAGGCACATAGAGAGGCTATTGCGTGGCGACTTAGTGATATTAAGGGTATCCACCCTTCATTTTGTACGCATAAGATACTCATGGAAGATAAGTACAAGCCTGTAGTTCAGCCTCAGAGACGGTTAAACCTGAAGATGCAGGAGGTTGTTAAGAAGGAGGTGGAGAAGCTCCTTGAAGCTGCAGTTATCTATCCGATTCCATATTCCGATTGGGTTAGCCCGGTGCAGGTAGTCCCTAAGAAGGGAGGGATGACAGTGGTGGTGAATGAGAAAAATGAGTTAATCCCTTCCCGTAAGGTGACAGGTTGGAGAGTCTGCATCGACTACAGGAGGCTGAATGATGCTACCAAGAAAGACCATTTCCCTCTTCCTTTCATTGATCAGATGTTGGAGCGCCTGTCGGGTCAGCAGTTCTACTGTTTTCTCGATGGTTTCTCTGGTTACTTCCAGATTCCTATCGCACCCGAGGACCAGCAGAAAACCACCTTTACATGCCTCGATGGGACTTTTGCATACCGCCGTATGCCATTTGGGTTATGTAACGCTCCAGCTACTTTTCAGAGGTGCATGGTAGCCATCTTTCAGGACATGCTTCAGAAGTCCATGGAGGTGTTTATGGACGACTTCTCTGTTTATGGTGCTTCATTTGATTCGTGTCTCGAGAACCTCGGGAGGATGTTACAGAGGTGTATTGAGACAAATCTCATGCTTAATTGGGAGAAGTGTCACTTCATGGTGACAGAAGGCATCGTTCTAGGTCACAAGATTTCGCGTGAGGGTATAGAGGTTGATCGAGCTAAGATAGATACTATTTCTAGGCTTCCTCCACCGACTAACGTGAAATCCATTCGTAGTTTCTTAGGTCATGCGGGTTTCTATCGTAGGTTCATTAGAGATTTTTCTAAGATCACCCGTCCTATGACCCATCTTCTTGAGAAAGATGTTCCTTTTGTCTATGACAAGGAATGTCTTAAGGATTTTGAGTTTTTGAAGGAGCAACTGACCAATGCTCCTATCCTAGTGGCCCCCGACTGGAGCTTACCCTTCGAGCTCATGTGTGATGCGAGTGATTACGCAGTCGGGGCGGTCTTAGGACAGAGGAAGGACAAGCACTTCCATCCGATCTATTATGCGAGCAAGACACTCAATGAAGCTCAAGAGAATTACACCACCACTGAGAAGGAACTTCTAGCAGTTGTCTTTGCATTTGATAAATTCCGTTCCTATCTCGTGCTTTCGAAGACCATCGTTTACACTGATCATGCGGCATTGCGATTCTTTTTCGCGAAGAAAGATGCCAAACCTCGTCTGATACGGTGGGTCCTTTTGCTATCTAAGTTCGACATCGAGATCAAGGATAAGAAGGGGGCGGAGAATGTTGCAGCGGATCACCTATCTAGGTTGGAGGATCCGAATAGAGAGGAGTTGCGTGAGGAGGTGATAGGAGATAGATTCCCTCACGAGTCTTTGAGTTTTGTGAAAGCCGAGCAGCAAGGCTTCCCATGGTTTACTGATTTGGCAAACTTCCTGGCAGATGGAACTGTAATTAAGGGCATGACACGCCAACAGAAGAGGAAGTTCTTTACAGATGCCAAACGGTATATTTGGGATGAGCCATTCCTTTTTCGTATAGGAGTTGATAATGTGATTAGGAGATGTGTGAGTCGAGAGGAAGGATTAGAGATCCTTAAGCACTGTCATCAGGGTTTAGCAGGTGGTCATCTTGGTTCGGGTTACACTGCGAGGAAGGTCTTAGATTCTGGTTTCTATTGGCCGACTTTGTTTAAGGATGCTCTCGAGTTTGTGAGTAGTTGTGATGCGTGTCAGAGGTCCGGTAATATTTCATCTCGTAATGAGATGCCCCAGAACCCGATTCAGGTAGTAGAAGTGTTTGATGTCTGGGGTATCGACTTCATGGGACCTTTCCCTCTGTCTCAGAAGAACCGTTACATTCTAGTGGCCATTGATTATGTTTCCAAGTGGGTGGAGGCTCAAGCTCTTCCCACTAATGACGGTCGCGTAGTGGTTCAGTTCCTTAGGAAGTTGTTTGTTAGGTTTGGTACTCCTAAGGCGTTGATTAGTGATAGGGGGACACATTTCTGTAATGCTCAATTGGAGAAGACACTTGCACGGTATGGGGTCACACATAGGTTATCCACAGCTTATCACCCCCAAACTAGTGGTCAAGTAGAGAATGCAAACAGGGGCATCAAGAGGATACTAGAGAAAACTGTAGGAGCAAACCGTAAGGATTGGTCCGATAAGTTAGCTGATGCGCTTTGGGCCTTTAGAACCGCATTTAAGACACCTATAGGAACCACTCCCTTTAGGATGATCTATGGAAAAGCGTGTCATTTGCCGGTTGAGTTAGAGCATAGAGCGTATTGGGCGTTAAAGACAGTCAATCTTGATTTGTCTAAGGCGGGTAGGAACCGATTTCTCCAGTTACATGACTTAGATGAGCTTAGGGAAGAGGCCTATGATAGATCATTGAGTTATAAGGAGCGTACTAAGGCTTTGCATGATAGGAAGTTGAAAGGTGGTAAAGATTTTGAGTGTGGCGATAGAGTTTTGCTTTATAATTCACGTTTGAAACTATTCCCGGGTAAGCTTAAGTCTAGGTGGAGTGGACCATTTACAGTGAAAGAGGTGTTTCCTTATGGTACTATTGAGATACAGGATGATACAGGTTTCTCTTGGAAGGTTAATGGTCACAGGTTGAAGTTCTACATAGGAGGTCCAGTTGAGAAGAAAACCGAGGAGGATGTGGAACTCCTCGGGGTTCCAAAGGAGTAATTGCTTGATTGAAGGAGCTCGGGATAACACCCGAGTGTAGAGTTTGTATTTTCTTGTTCCTTGCTTTGCAATTTTTATTTTTATTTTTATTTTTTTAGTTCATTTTTAGGTGTGTTTCTTTGTTTTGTTTTGTTTTGTTTTTGTGTTTGTGTCATTTTGCAGGATATCAAAACCGAATGAAAGTGGAAAACATGAAAGAAAATGGATTCCAGGTAAGTAGTTGGTCAATTTTGGCTTAAAAATGGTTTTTGGGAGGTTTGGGTGAAAAACCTATAAAATTTTCTAAGTGTTGGAAGCCAAAAATCTTCAAAACTTTCTGCCAAAACACCCCCCTCGCGCTGCGCGAGGGCTGTTGTCTTTCATCGTCGCGCGACGCGACACACCCACAGACGGGTTTTATCCCCTTTTCTTCCCATTTCAAGCCCTAATTTTCACCACAACACCCTCCACCACAACACCCTCCATCCTCCGGCCACCTCCCTCCATCCTCCGGCCACCTCCACCTCCACCCCATCGTACCACCGCTCCTCCCTCTCTTCACTAATCCCAGCCGGCGACCACCCCCTACACCCTCTCTGCCGCCGCACCATTCCTCCACCGCACCTCCACAGCCACTACCACCCATATCACCCAGATTCCGGCCACTGTTCACCACTATTGTTCCAAAATCCTAATTATTGATCACTTTATCTCTAACAACACACTTGGTTCAGTTTTTGTGTTCAAGAGTTTCAATTTTCACTTTCAATTTCAATCACATCTTCAGTTCAGGTATGATTTCTTATTCTTATTCTAGTTTAGTTTTCTGATTTGGGTGTTACTTTAAGTTATTTGCTAGTTTATGGTGATTATGGGATGCAAAAGTTGATGTTTTTAACATATAATGGTGGAGTTATGTTCATAGGTTTGATACATTGTGATTGTTTTATGGAATTGGTACATACTATTGTGCATTGTTAAGCCGGGATGCATTAATTGTTCGTTTGGATGGTTCTTGCTTATTGACTAAATATGTTTCAAGTTCGTTTGTTTTATGACATTGGGCTAAGACATCCTCTAGGAAATTGGTTGAATCATGCGTTGTTGCTATATTAAGATATCTTTTGATGGATTGTTTGCGAACTTGCATGATAAATAGTAGATTGTTGATATGGTGGAGCATTTGTATGCTTCGAAACCGGAATTTTCATGGTAAATCCTTTTCTCTTAGGAGGAGTTTAACAACCCGAACCAAAAATTTTCAATTGTCTTCATTTTTAAATTATAAGGTTCGGGATCACTTGGGTTCATTTGATGGGCACTTGGGATTTAATTGAGGACAATTAAAGTGCCGCGATGGGGTAGATGTGTGTGTAACATGAGTCTTTTCTAGGTTTATTTGCTTAATTTGTGTTTGTTTTGTTTTATTTTTGCATGTTTTAGGTTAGTTTGAGTCTTTTTGTGTTTGGGGTATTACTTTTATGATTCTAATAGGTTCAAGACCATCTCGCTCGTACTCAATCTCCATTCGGGCGAGATTTAGTCTAACATTTATCAAATTGTGACGGTAACCTCAACTTTCTAGTTTTTAATTAAAATTTTTATTTTAACAGGTCACATCCGCGAACGAAATGCTATACGGGTGTTTCCACATTAATAAAAAAAAATAAAATAAAAATAAAAAATCAAAAATAGTTCTGTGAGTTGCTGTAATTGCTAATGCCTTGTATTTTTCCTTGTTTTTCAGGCATGTCGGAGGCAGGGCCATCAAAGAAGAGAAGGGGACCAAAGCTAAGAACCCGTGGTGACCCAGCTGATCAGGAACATCATCAATGGCAAGGAAAAAAGAGAAAGATTTTGTATGAGGAACGGGAGGTAATACCGGTCACCCAAACCACTGTTTTGGGTGCACATACATTGCTACAGTTTAAACTGGGGACTGATGAGAGAAATAAAGCTGCTAAGTTCGTTAGAACTGGTTTGATGCAACATAGGAATATGAATTGGGATGTGTTGAGGCAAATGGGTAAGTTTGAAAAAATTGAGAGATGGGTTAGTGGAAAATGGAGGGAGGTATTGAAGTGTGATGGACCACAGTATGCAGAGCCTACGGTTGAGTTTTTATCCACCTTTCATTGGAAGGAGGGTAGCTTTGATGAACCCGATGCAGTGTCTTTTGCTTTGGGTAGACATACACGAGATGTCTATTCCACAGTTTGCGGTTCATACTGGGTTCTATACAGTGGAGGAGATAACTACCCCAGAATTTATTACTGGTTTGCGAGGTGCTTTCAAGGAATCTGAGGGTAAAGAATGTTGTTTGACCGAGTTCGACCTTGCACGTTTCTGGTCCACCATATCGTCTACCTTATTTTCTAACGCCATTGTGGGTACAGATATCAAAGATAAAATTTTGAGGTACATTTTTAAGATTTTAAGTTGCACCATCATTGCGAGGAAGTCTGGAGAGGATAAGGTGACTTGGAGGGATCTGTTTTGCATGATGTGTATGGTGGAAGGTAGGACAGTAAATTTTGCTTGTTTGTTAGCATGGTCCTTCGCTAGAGGTAGGCGTGGTGGTGCTAGGGCAGGACTGGATATGGGACCCTATATCACCCGGATTGCTGAGAGTCTGGGTGTGTTTGACAGGTATGATAGAGAATTGATGATTAGGGGTCCTGATACTGTACATTTTGGTGCTCGAGAGCTGAGGAAGGCGGGTATTTGGACATACACTGATCCGCCACAGTGGGAGGATGATATTGAGGGACCACAGGTACATCCCCCTGAGGGTACTGATGCAGCCGAGGCGATGCATATGGGTTTGCCTCCTCGTGTACAGAGACCACTACATAGGGGAGAGCTGCCGGGGCAGCAGTATGCCCGTAGGGAGCCCGCCCCAGAGCCACTTACTTTGAACAGTTTGTATGATTCTATGGATTACAGGTTTGGTCAGTTGCATGATCAATTGCATGCAGATTTTGGTGAGATGAGAAATATCATGGAAAAGAACCAGCAGCGGAACGAAGAGGCTCTGAGGTACATGATGAGGAACATGCACATAGATATTCCTGATTTCTTTCGTGGGCCAGATCAGTCGCCACCACCTCAGTAGTTGGACATGAAGACAGCAGGATGATTATTCTTATTTTGTTTGGGTTATTATTTTTCTTTGATGATGTTTTTATGATATCCTGGTCTGTATGTGATATTTCTAGACATATTTCATGGTTATGGGTCGGTTGGGTTGGAGTTTTAGACTTTGCACTTTATGACTGTGATGTGGTGACCTTTCGTTTATGTTTAAGTGTTTAGAATGATTGAATGGTGGCCGCTTTTGTTCGTGTGTGAGATTGGAAGTTATTTGCTGAGCACGTTCAAATTGGAAGGCATTTTCTGGATAAGACTGGCACATGACAGTCTTCCTATACTTTACCAGCTAAGTCTTTTCCAGTTTATCTTTGTTTTATTTTCTTTTCTTTGTTTTTAGTTTTTAGTTTTAGTTTTTGTTTTTCTTCTTTTAGTTGTTTGGGTCAGGTTTTCATTTATGCATTAGAGACAATGCAATGTTCAAGTGTGGGGATGGGTAACTGTTGTTCAAGTCTGTATATAGTGTCGGTTGAGTCAAAAAAAAAACAAAACAAAACAAAACAAAAAAAACAAAAAAATTAATAATAATAATAATAATAATAATAATAAAAAATAAATAAAAAATAATAGGTTGATTAGTGAGTCTTTGGTTAATCCAACTAGCTTTGAAATGTCTCCTAAGTGTTCCTAATTCACTTAATTAAAAACTGGAAGGTCTTGTGGGTACTCATCCGAGGAGAAACGAGAAACCAAGTGTTAGGAAATTAAGGCACCCCTATAGGTTGTTAAACTAACTGTTTAATAGAAGCTTATTACTCACAAATCTAGCACACTACTATTCTTTTTATGCAAATAAATTAGAAAATTAGTGGCGCCCCATTGAATTCCATAAAAGGAACATGTAAATTGAAGGTGTAATCTAGGGATAATAGACTTACAAATGTTTCGCAATTTAGACCCAATTTTTCCTTTCAGTTTCATTTGGTGAGGTTAGCCTTTTTGTTTCTCATTGTTTATATGCATTCATTATGCATCTGCTTGACTGAGTGAATACCACATAACTTATATATTTTAGAACTTGTCTAGGATATGCTAGTTAAGACTTTGAATGTGAACTTGCACAGAAGTGATAGAGGCATTTAGGATTGGAGCCTTGTTTGAAGCCTGTTTTTTTTCTTACCCTTAAATGTTTATCCCCTAGTTCACCCGTCTGAGCCTTTGTGTTATTCTTTTTCTTTGTTTATTAACCCGTGAGCCTTAGCCTTTTGTGTGTTTAAACCTATCTGTTTTGGCCTGTGTGTTTAGATGAACTGGTTAAGCTAGTGTCTAGTATATTTGCGGTTATGTTTATTTCATTGTATTTCGTTTATGTAAAATTGATCAAAAAAAAATGAAAATAAAAAAAAAAGAGAGAGAGAGAAAAGAAAAGAAAAAGATGCAAGTATGGATGTTTAGTGGTGTTTAGTGAATATGGATCCATAGTATGATCCGGTTTTGTTTTATTTAGCAGTTGTTCATTGTGTTGGCCTAGTAAAACCGTGTCCATCTAATCACCTTTCGTTTGTTTTCCTTTGTGTTTCCTACCCTAAACCTTAGCCTCGTTACAGCCCTATTTAAGTCCTACTTGATTTGTGCAAGTTTAGTTCGTAGAAGTGGAGACTGGATTCCTTTACAAGCTTATGATAATATCCTGTTATGTTTGGTTTTGAGTGTACACAGAAAATGCTAGTGCCTTTTACACTAGTTCCAGAAATTAGCCGAGTGTGAGTGACAAATTATGAGCAATTGTGGGACATTGTGGGTCTAGAGTCTGTAGGTTAACCCGAAGATTTGTATACGTTCATATCATTCATTTCATTCACTTTCACATGTGAATATGAGCTTCTATTAGATATGTTAGTTTTTCAGGTTATAGCGGTTAGAACAACCTAAATGGTTTGACTTCTGCCTTTCATTAAAAATATACACTGGTAACTAGTGGTTTCCTAGGTGTGAGATCCTTTAGACATACCAAGTTTGCTCACTTGAACTTAATAGCGAACATGATAAAGGGACCTGATTTGCTAGTGCTAGGATGTTTTGTTAAACAATAACCAAGATTCAATTTCTTTTTCAACTTATTTTGTTCCTAATTGGTTTCAAGTCTCTGATTGTAAATATATGATAAAATGTTTTTTTTCAGGGACGAAAAAGGGTCAAGTGTAGGGATATTTGATGTATTGCAAAATACATCGATTTTCTATGCACATTTTATTTGTTTTTCGAGTCGTTTAGCTTAGATTTCGTCTCATTTTTAGTTTGTTACTTAGTATTTCGTGTTTGTGTAGGTTTTTGAGTAAAAGAAGGTGGAAATATGCTTAATTGAAGAAAACTATGGTTCCGGGTGCGTTGCGGGCGACAGATGAGTCAACAGAAAAGAAGAAAAACATTTTGGAAAAATACCCCCCTCTCGCGTCACGCGACGGGGAATCGGGTTTTCTGTCGCGCAGCGCGAGGGCCTTCAGAAGTTCGGTTTATTTACAAAAATGCCACCGCATCAGACTTCAAGAAATTAACCCCCTTGCGCTGCGCGATGGGTAAATTGGTTTTCCCTCGCGCGACGCGAGGGCCCCTCAGACGTGAAAAACATGTTTAAGTGTTGTTTAAGTCGTTTTTGAACCCTAATTACGATTGAACAACTTGGAGCGGCTGAAGACGAAGGAGAGAGGCGATTTTGAGCATATTGGAGTCATTGGAGCAAAGAATTGAAGCTAGGATCATCAACGTTCTTGATTTCGGGTTTTAATCACTGTCGTTATTGTTTGATTATTTGAACATGATGTATAACTTGATTGAATCTGAGTTTTGTCACTGTTTTGATCTGATTATGAGTAGCTAAGTCTTTATACACTATCTAGAATGATGATTAGTTGATGATTGTGGATGTTTGAATGGTTGAATTGATGAATGGTTGATATTATTGTAAAAGACTTGATTTTGGTTGAATTGAATGAGTATTATGTATTGATTTCTGTTCTTGAATGCATGTTTATCCTATATGATTAGCCTATGAATGTCTTTCAATTGTGGTTATCATATCTAGCACGTGACTTGGTGTTTGTGGTTTACTAGGGATTTTGCTAGACGTAGTAAAGTCTTAGGATTGCATGTGTAATTGGATAAGAAATCAATGTGTATCTTAACTGGAAATTGGAAGATAAAGGTTAGTTGATTGATCTTGGTTATTAGATTCTAGGTTAATTGAAACTGGTAAGCAGTTCAAATCTGGTAATTTGATAATCTTGTTAATCATGTTTAATTAGACCATAATCAAGTCACCTCTTGCATGCTAAATGTTTGTGGTATGTTAGACTAGTTTGTCCAACACCTATCTGGTACTTTAATATCGCTTAGTTAACTGGAAGGAAAACTTAGCCGTTGGTAAGCATAACACATGTCTTTAGGGGTCATTTTGGTCACACCCGGTGAATGGTCTGGGATCCACTAAGTCTTCCTTAGGATATTTATCTTTAGAAAACCAACTCATTCATAATTCTGAACCATTCTTACATTCATGCATCTCAACTAGGATTCTATCTAGATAGTGTTCCATTCAATTAATCAGTACCTTTAAATCAGTCATCTTTGTGTTCATTTCCGCACTTCTTAGTTCATTTCTTTTAATTATTAATTTTAGTCTTTAGTTGCTAATTGAAAACCCCCTAATCTTATAATTAATTGTTATTCCTTTAGTTGAATCTAGGTTTTTCTATTTCTAGTGTCTCGTGGGTTCGATTCCCGTTCTTCCTTAATCTGTTCTACACGCGATAGGTACACTTGCCTATTTTGTGTTCTAGGTCTAGGTCGTTTAGGGTAAAATTTGAGTGTCTCGTTTAAGTCTAGGTTAGTTAATTTATTTTATTTTTATAGACCGTTTAAGCACATCATCTTTAAAGCACGTATAATATCATTATATAAAAAGATAATATTTTTTTAGGGACTGGATATTTAGATACCCCAGAATTATAAATCAACACCTCAAATTTCTATACGTGTCGTATAGCCACATACGGTCGTATAGGGGGTCGTATAGCCCTATACGTGGCGTATAACTAGTCTGACATCCCCCTTAATTTTTCTTTGTTGTCAGTGTCAAAATTCGCTATACACGTTGTATAGCCCTATATGTGTCGTATAGGGGGTTGTATAGGGCTATATGTGGTATATGGCCATATGAAAACCCCCGTGATTTTTTCTCGTTTTCAGTGTTTTCGAACTTATACGCCGCGTATAGAGGTTGTCGACTTATCCAAATGGATTTCTCTATATTAGGAAAAAAAATTATGTTTTCTTTAACTCATATGAGATCTATTCATCATTAGAACATCATTTTGGGGGTATCACTTGCACTTGACATCATATAACAGGCAAGGAACCTTAATGTTGTGTGATTGTATAGGTAGCTTTGTTGTTCGTAGGTTTTGTTGATCTACAATTATAACTTATTTTGTTTCTTCTGGGTTTGTTAATATTAGAAAGCGAAAGGAGTTTGAGCAGTACTATTATTGTGACCTGTTGATTGTAAGAGCATTTACAATCAATTTTTGAAAATTAGGTGAAAGGAGTTTGAGCAGTACTATTATTGTGACCTGTTGATTGTAAGAGCATTCACAATCAATTTTTTAAAATTAGGTGAGTGGAAGTTCTTAAATTATATAGAATAGTTTAAGTGGTTGTGAGTGAAGGAGAGAGAAGATGTTACAGTTTATCTGTAAATTTAAGAATTTATTTTTCAACCCTTATAAATTTTTTAATATTTTTAAAACTGTTTGTGAGTGGAGAAGAGATAAAAGATAATGAAAAAGGTATAAAATATATTATTTAATAGAAAGAAGAGAGAAAAAATAGTAATTTTTAGTTTAATTATAAGGATAAAAATAAGGAATGAGGTGTGAATGCTCTAATCTTATTGTTTTTGACGTTAGTAGTAATTAGCTTCTATAAATATAAGTGTTATATTTTATAAAAATAAACATGTCATAACATGCAGGTTTTATATACTAGTTTTAATTAATTTATTTTCTAACTCCATTTAACAAATTTCAGGTCTATAACATAACACGTGTGCATATTATGTATTTTTGAGTGTTTTATTTATTTATTTTAAAAACAAATAAAATTTTAAAAAATTATAAATAATCTATATGAAGAACAGAATCGTGGATGCAAAAAATTCCACAATTATATCTGAATATTTAAAGAGTTGGAATTCACTCGAAAAATGTAAGTGGGGTCAAATAATATTTGAATGGAAATGACAAGATAGGAAGCAGGATTTGAAATCATGATAGATGACTCGTATTTTGCACTTATTCATATCAACTAAACAAACTTATGTGTTTTTGTAGCTCTTTTTTATGAATATAATTAATTAAAGAAATATTTTTGTGATTACAAATGATCTTGTAGTGACCATGCTTCAACTTAGGTCGCTATGACGGGCAGATTAATTGAGACCCTTCAACGTTAAGCACAGAACACTCAGCAATCGGGACAAAGGCTGATTGGTGTCTGCAACCCCTTGTCTTTCAGCTCCCACACACTCACCTAGTTTTGATCATCTAGATCAGCCCAACAACAGCCGACGGGTTCGAGACAGGGAGACCGTGCCAGGCAGTGGCAGAGCCAGAATTTTTCTGACACGAGGGGCAAAATTAAAAAGTTAAAACTTAATTTGAAATTTATATAAAATTAAGCGAAACTCAGATATCGATAAACCAATTTGAATTTATGCCAGGACGCTCTACAATAGAAGTCATACACATCATAAGAAGGATAATGGAGAAATATAGAGAAAAGAAAAGGGACATCCATATCATATTCATTGATCTAGAGAAAACCGATAACAGTGTTCCACGCCAACTCATTTGGGAAAGTGTAAGACTTAGAAGGGTACCAGAGAAGTATATCAAAATAATCAAGGATATGTATGACGGGGGCAAAAACGTGTGTGCGATCACCAGTCGGAGACACCGACTTCTTCCCGGTGGAAGTGAGACTCCACCAGGATTCGACATTGAGCCCATTTCTCTTTACAGTTGTGTTGGATGAGATGACCAAGTCTATACAAGAGCCAGTCCCGTGGTGTATGTTGTTTGCGGATGATATTGTCTTAATATCATAATCTAAAGGGGTGCTTAACGAGAGGCTAAAACAGTGGAGAGCAGCACTAGAGCGCAAAAGATTAAGGATAAGTCTCTCTAAGACGAAATACATGCATTGTAACTTTAGTGGTGAGGCTGAAGAGGACACCCAAATCAGTAACAAGGGTATAGCGGTCCCACAGACGTCTAGATTCAAATACCTGGGCTCGTACGCACAGGAAGATGGAGAGATACACAGTGATGTAGCCCAACGTGTTCAATCAGGATGGTGCAAGTGGAGAGCAGCATCAAGGATTTTGTGTGATAAGAGGTTTCCAGAAAAACTAAAGGGAAAACTATATAGAGTGGTAGTATGTCTAGCTATATTATACGAAACAGACTGCTGGACTATAAGGAAATCGTACGAGAGACAAATGGAGGTCGCAGAAATGTGAATGCTGAGGTGGATGGGTGGACACACAAGACTAGATCGGATAAGAAACGACGTGTTTCGACAGAGGCTAGAGATGGCTTGTATCACAGATAAGATAAGAGAGGGAAAATTAAGATGATTCGGGCACGTAAAGAGGAGACCGATGACAACACCTGTTAGAGCAGTAGAGAACATCAAAGTAGAGGGTAGGAGGACTAGAGGAAGACCTAGGTTGACTTGGGACGAAATAATTAGGCGAGATATGGTAGACTTGCACATCTCTGAGCACATGATCGAGGATAGGAGTGCGTGGAGGCGTAGAATTAAAATTAAGGGAGTTTTAGTGGGATTTGTGGGCAGAAAGGGTAAATGAAGACTTGATGCGGGACCCCTCGCGTATTGTGTAGGTATCCCACGTCTGCCCTTTATAGGTGCAACATGCCGCTTATTTTGCTGTATGTTTTTTCCTAAATTTTTATGTGATATATACTTATGTGTTGTATGCTATATAATATGTCTGCTTTTGTTTGCTGTTGTTTTTGTGTTCGAGTCGGAGCTCTCTTTGGAAGCGGTCTATCTATCTCTCAAGGTAGAGGAAATACTCGTCACCATCTACCCCTCTCAGACCCTACTCTTGAGTGGGATATACTGGGTATGTTTATTTGTTTGTTTTAAAAATTAAGCTAAAATTAACAAATTCATAAATTTTTACCCAGCTTTCGAAGCCAATCCTTTTTCAAATGTTAAGGATCCATTTTGCCACCTTTTAGTTTATGAAGAGTACAAACTACCTCTAAAAAGTTAGATATAAATATCTTAAATAAATAAATATAAACACAGTTACAATGTTAAAGTTAAAAGATCCGATTTATACACTATGATGCTAAATTCTAGCTACCTCATATGTTTCTCAACCAAGCAATATACTTTATCTATTTTCATTCATTCAAAAATTAAAACCCGGATTAACTAGTCAGTATCTTAGGTTAAAAAATATAAATTAGTGATGTTTAAAAAGAAATAAGATTAAACTTTATAAAACAAACACATAAACATACATTGCATTATTGCAAAGTCTCATTAAGAATCCAGGATTGTGATGAAAGCAAACTTTACCTCTATGTTATAAAATAGAAAGGTTGATTGCAACGAGACTTTAACGTTAAAAGTTACAAAACAAATACAACATTTTAGCAAATGTTATATATTCTATTATCTAAAACTGTGAATACTATTTTAAACCTTTGCCACAATTCACTTTCATAATGATTGACATAAATCCTAATTTGTTTTCTCCGATATTATCTTATGTCCAATACCAATCGAGACAATTACTATTATAAATATCACGTCAACTTTTTAGACTCCTAATATATGCAAATAATGATAAAAACAAGTAATATACAAGATTATATGTTGGAAAACAACAACGGTGGTAGTCCAAATACTAAATGTTTTAATATCTAAATGATGATAAATATAAAATATTTATTATAATCCAAAACGAAATTAAAGTTGCACCAACTAATGATGGGAATTTGATTTAGAAAAAAGTTTAAATACAAAGTGTATTTTTACTATAAAGTGTGAGAAGACACAATTAGTCAAAAAAAGACACAATGAGTCAAAAAAATACATAAAAAAATATATTTCACAGTCAAAATCGAATTTCAAAAAAGTAATTTGGAGTTTTTGTTCCCCTGGTCGTCCTCAATAAGAAAAAAACGAAAAAATAAAAAAGAATAAAAAAATTAACGTTTTTTTATTGTGTCATTTATGAAAGACACAATAACTTCATTGTGTCATTATAAAAGACATAATGACGTCATTATGTCAATATAAAAGACACAATAACGTCATTGTGTCATATAATGACACAATGAAAAAAAAATATTTTTTTATTTTTTTTCTGAAAGAGGAAAACGAGATGAACAAAGGTTCCGAAGTGTTTTTTTAAAATTCGATTTAGATTGTGAGATATAAATTTTTTTGTGACTTTTTTAGCCTCATTGTGTCTTCTCACACTTTATAGCAAAAATACACTTTGTACAATAGCATCACCCTTTGATCTAATAGACTGAAAAGATAATTAAAAGTTTTCATATTCTGTGTATTTTAAAATTGGATGAGAGGAAAGTGCACTTTTGCCTCGAGCTCTTCGTTTTTTATGTCGTTTATATTAAGAAAAGATGTATATATTGTGGGCAAGTCAAGATAGAATATTGATGGTGCCATCGTGCTAGATTATTAAACATCGTGGTGGATAATAAAAGCGTCATCGAATCAATTATTTTAAGGATTAGCAATAAAAGGATCTTATTGTATAAAAGCATAAATAAATCACATGTGATTAAGATATAAGAGCCATCAAAAACGTGATTTCTGTTGACGGCTATTACATGAGAGAAAAACGACCATTTTATACTTCTACATATATTTAGAAAGGATCACTTAAATTTATTAGGGTTTTATGTATAATGACTCGATGAGACTAAAATCGATACCTCTTATACATGTGTAATAATGATAATTATAACTTTGTTTTTTATAAAGCCATCAGTGTAGTTGACAAATCAGCTCTCTCGTAATTTTTATGAAAGTCATGTGTCATTGTTAAAGAACACATCCCTTCCGCTGTCATCCACATCCTACAGCTTGCACAAGCCCACCCTTATTATCATTAATCAACACTCTACATCTTCACTCTTATTAGTTCCCATTAATTATAAATCAATACCTCCAGAATTCTACACGTGTCGTCCAACCCTATTTAAGAGTCGTATAGATCTATAAGAGACGTATTATAACCTCTTTGACAATCCGCTAAAATTTTCCTTGTATTAGTGTCGAATTTTGTTAGACGCGTGGTATAGGCCTATATGGATCGTACAGAAGGTCGTATGACCCCTCTTAAATTACACCTCTACCCTCGCACACTCTCACCTCCTATATATATATATATACACACACATACACTTTAAACGCAACCCACCTATATAACTTCTAAATTAACCATGGGTAATTGCAGTTCAAGCGACTCAACGTCGTCGGTAGCAACGGTGAAGTTGATATCACTCGACGGCAGCTTACAAGAATTCTCGTACCCAGTTAAGGTGTCGTACGTTTTACAACACAATCCATCATCCTTCATTTGTAACTCCGATGACATGGAGTTTGACAACGTTGTCACCGCCGTTAGCGACCATGAGGAGCTTCAGCTTGGTCAGCTTTACTTTGCGCTGCCGTTGAGCCGCCTGAGGCGCCCGCTGCAGCCGGAGGATATGGCGGCATTGGCGGTGAAGGCGAGTTCGGCATTGGGTGGTTGTCGACGGAGAAATGGGCCTGTGGTGGCCGGGGAGAAGAGTTGTGTGAAAAGTTCGGGTCGAGTGGTTGATGACGGAGTGTTTCGGACGAGGTGCGGGCGGAGTGGCGGTGGTGCCGCCACGGCCGACGGTGGTGGAAGGAGGCGAAAGTTTATGGTAATGACTAGTGCCATACCGGAATAGATACGGATTTAAACATTCACTAGATAAACATCTTGACCCGTTGAACAAAAAAAAATAAAAATGAATGGCAATGTTTGTAAATTGTACGAAGTAAGGGTGATTATTGTAGCGAGATCTATCACATTGAGGAGTTTTAAGTTTACTTTCTATCCAATGATGTTAAACGTATTTTTTATTTTGGGGTTTTCTTCCAATTTTACCCCTTAAGAATTTCCATTTAGACTATTTAGTTCTAACAAAAAAAAAGTTCTGCAATTATGAATATTGGAATTATGAACCATAAGATATGAGTGAAAAAGTTGCTTGAATTGCAAGAATAAATAGAAGTTTTGTTTGGTAGGCACGTTTCAATAATAAGAAGGAAAAGATGAAGATCAATGGGAATATTCATTACTTTTTATGAATGTATTTAACACAAGAAAGTAAGAAACCAAAAGGAGGCTAAGTGTTTCGTTTTATACATATTTCATTGCTACTACTTGTTTGGTATGTAACAATATTCCAACTTTTGGATATACACACATATAAGTAAATGTTATGACTTATGATAAAGTTATTAAATGTGCAATCTGATATGTTGAATTGGATTATATATGTCTTCCACCCTTGAATATAGATCTAAATGAACTAAACCAAACTTATGTAGGATTGAGGGGTGTTGGTATGTTACCTTGAGGAAAAAAGTTCCATGATGAAATCAAAAGGGACTAATCTTGGATTATAGCCAAACTTAACTTACTACCTTGTTTTTGTGGCAAAAGGCCCATCCATGGTCACGTAGACATCTGCGTTGAAGAGAACCTAACTTGAAGAGTCATTGGCCGGATTTCTTGGTTGAAAAATGAAGTGACCAACTTAGGTGGACAAGAGGCGGACCACTCGGCTAATGAGTTAGTAGTTGCTATTACTTTTTTAAAGTAGCTTAATGAAGAGAATGAATCACCATGGAAGAAGAAAAAAAGTGTGGTTCACCAACCGCTACATCCATGATCTATGGACCCCCTCAAATCATTTAACCCGGTGACAGCTCACTCTAGCTTTGATCAATGATTTATCAGATCACATCCATAGTACCGATTATATGACCATGTTGCCACTAGACATGACCATCACAGTCCCCACGTAAATCTATGGTACGTAGTAGTTTTAGACTAAGACCAGTTGCAGTTACTAGATGACATGAATTTTAGATGTACATACGTAGTATGTTTAAAGTTAATGATAAGAACTAATCTTTGGCTTGGTACTAAATGCGATACATCAAATCCATTCATGGATATGATAACAAGCTAGGTTGATATATGTTTATGCGTGTGTGTATATAGTATATGTAGAGTTGTGTTCATTTGATTTTAGACATTGATTTAATGATGGTCATCAAGTTGATACAGGTTATATTAAAGCATCTATGAAAAGGGTAGAATTAAAGATTATAAATAATGATCGGGCGCGCATTCTATTATTGGAATGAGAAATTGAGAATAACTACTTAAAGCTCAAACTATTAAGATTGAATAATATGTCATTAGTTTTATCAAATGTGATTTATATTGAATGATGCAAGTTGGTGATTACCGATGCTAATGAGATGAGGACCTATCCAATGACTAAGTTTGTCGATATAGGTGGTCAAGTCTCGGATATGGTTCAACTATGTACGTTGGTTTATTCAACAACGAGGTTTTATTGCAAAAACTCTATTTTGTTATATGGTGTAAAGCTAATATTGAGTTGTTCTTTGATAGTCCATTGTGCCTCAAATGAAGTTAAATAGTTATTGCTGAGTTAAACTATTGGTTGTTTACAAGTTTACTTCCATAAGGATTATACATTTACGAACGGGTCATGCTGAAATTTTCTAAAAGTTGGCATTATACTATTGATTATAAAAGTATTATCAGGTTATGCACATCAAAATACATACACATACACACACACATCCTTCATTAAATAAAATCAAATGAAAAAATCTAGGCCGTTTTCCGGAAGATGTAAATAATACATTTTTAGAATTTTGGGTGTTACAAAGCTTGAGATCTTTTGATGGATTAGAATCAAGGAGATATTGACCGGAACCGATACTATACCAAATCAAAGAGAATATCTAAATATGTAACTCCTAAGACTTAGGATATATTGCATAAATTCAATCGAGGGGTACTTGCTAGCAAATTCATTCACCATGTGAAGTTGTGAACACCTAGAAAATCCTAACCTAGTGTTAAATCGTAATATCTCCAATGCAATTGTTGATTAAATCAAGATGGAGAATCTCTTGATTTGATGATGAAATTGAAATCACAAGAATACGTTGAAGCCCTAGATGTTACAATTACAATGCGTCTTCTTGAATTGATTGAAACCCTAGATCTTACAATTACAATGAGAACCCCTGATCTAGCTAGTTTCTAATTTCCAAAAGCTTATAAATGGAGCTTTAACAAACATATATATACCTAAATACAACAATAGTGAAATTACAAATAAGCCCTCATAGTTTCGGGTAAAGCTTTTGCGTAATACTTTCATGTAAAACTTTGATTGATTGCCCCGGTTGGTTGAAGCACAAGACATCGAGAGAATCTAAATTCTTCTCCTCTCAAGTCAGATTCGACCTTCCTCTACTCCTCTCACTCGACATAAAGAGTCTTTCTTCCTTGAACCGGTACCATTATTTGGCTTCTTATTAGTATGCCCAAACCATATTAATTTTGAATGCATCTAACATTTGTTTGGTGATGAATTATATCATTTTGCTATATGTCAAAACTTAAAAGGCAAGATATATGTTGTTAGCTTTATAGCTTAGCTACTCATTACAACAATTGTTTCATTAAACTTCACTTTCACTACAGCTGTGCCCCTAGCATGTAGCCAAAAACACAATCTGACGATCTATGTATGCATGCATGTATCATGTATGCATGTGTGTATGTATGCATCCATCATCCATGCTGAATGATGACTCAGATAAACGTATGCATGCAGTGAACTGTTGTACTGATTGGTTTGTTGAGATTTTCGATACGTACAACTCATACAGCTGTTGCCATTTATACGGGAGATGTGGTTATTTTATTGGAAACGACAATCTGGTAATCAATGTTTTCAGAACCGGATCGGACGTCGAACCGGACGCCTTACTGGTTTGGTGGTCGAACCGGTCGGACCGGTTGGACCGGATTTAACTATATTTTAATTCTATTTATATATGTAATTAAATATAAGTAATTTATATATGATTTATACATATATTTTATAGTTATATATAAAACTTAACTATATTTGTATATCCGACGTACTAATTTATGGTTTAACACCCCGTTTTTACCCACTAAAATAAAAAAATAAAAAAAATTAAAACCAGTCCGAACCGGCCCGGTTCGCCGGTCCAACCGCCGGTTCGGGTACGACCGGCCGGTTCAACCTACCAAATACGAACCACCCCAGACCGGACCAGACCTGGCACCGATTCCCGGTCGAACCGGTCGGTCCGATCCGGTCTCAACAACAATGATTTTGATATATATTTATCAGCTTTATATCAATATTAGTGATTATATAATGATATTTTTTCACCGAAATTGAATTTACAGCTGTGAAAGATTCAATAATTAAAGTGGAGATCCTTCGATCTTTTAACCCTATTGAAGACTTTGTACCTACTACATGTACCTTTTTCAAGCACACACCTTGCTTGTTCTTTCTTTTACGTTTAAATTGAGTTATATTTAGAATCATGTCGGTTTAATTTCCATGAATGTGTATTAGTTCTTAATCTAAAAAAACAAACTCAATAAACTAAAACAAATTACAAATTCGTGATAAAAAATAAACTAAAACAAAAAACAAACAAATCTAATAAAATCCCGCTCTATCATAAAGGCTAGTTACATGAGATCACTAGTACAAATATGATTTTTGAGACGGCCAAGAGAAGACTTTTTTTTAGCTGTTTTAGATAAAATCATCTTTGAAAATAAGAAGAAAAAAAAACCTGCTAAAAAAATGAATCGAATCAATTTTTTGAGGCGGTTTAACGTAAACCACTTCAAAAGGCGGTTTACCTACTCACTCAAAAGATCCGTATATATCCAAGAGAAAAGTTCAAATACAAAGGGAACATTATGTAAAAAGTGTGAGAAGCAATCGGTAAATGACATGTGGCATATTTTTAAAAATGGAAGGAGGGGTATTTTAAGAAGTCTAATTTATTAAGATGAAGGTGTGGGATATATTGACTTTTTCTGTACGATTGAGGTTTTCAAACGATCAAACGATCGAATTCATATTACATCAATTTCAATCGTTGAAGATTTAAACGTACGAAGTTTCAGCTTACATTAATTTTAATCGTTGAAGATTCAAACGATCAAATTCATCTGTTGAAGATTGCTTTACATCAATTACTTCGCCGATGTCGACGATTGATCATCAGTTTGGTACGTATGAAGACGATTATATACTGTAATTGAAATAGTATGTTAACTTTCGCACCGTAATTTTGTCGTTTGGATTATCATTGTGTCTATACTGTCTGATTTCTGTGAATTTTGTTGTTAATTGACATCATCATTATGTCATAGGTATCATCATTGTGTCATAGGTATCATCATTGTGTCTTTTTGTTCGTCATTGTGTCTTTTGTATTGTCATTGTGTCTGAATAAAACAGTTATTGTGTCTATACTGTTAGATTACTCTGGACATTATCAATATGTTGTTGAACATATTTTATAAATATCAGGTGAGTCTCTATATGTTGTGTCTTTTATTCTGTTGTGTTTGTTATATGAATTTTGTTATTGATTGACATTATCATTGTGTCTTAGATATCATCATTGTGTCTTTTTTTTCGTCATTGTGTCTTTTGTATTGTCATTGTGTCTGAATAAAACAAATATTGTTAATCGATTGGTTACAAACAAAGACGAGTTGTGTTTTTATCTTGATTATTTGAGTAGTTACAAGTCTAAGTTTGCAGAGTTAACTGGAGGGAGCGAACGAAATGAAGCAAAATTCCATGTACCTGTTAAGCAAAAGACAAAAGGTAGGCCGAAAAGAATGAAGTCAGCTCATGAGTTAGCTATCGAACAAGCAGGAAAAAAGTTGAGAAATTGTGGGTTTTGCAAACAACCTGGTCACAACGCAATTGCAGTTTATATCTTCAAAGCATTAAGGATAAACAAGCTTCAAGCACCTCAACAGTTGATTCTATGCCTATTCAAGAATAGGATTCATTATGTCATAAGATTAATTATGTCATTATCTTCATTGTGACATTATATTGATTGTGTCATAAGACTCATTGTGTCATATTTGAAGAGTTTTGTTTACGTTTGATTTTGACGATAAAAACAAGTTACCAAAATACTATTGTGTAATGTAAAGCAACATATAGCAACAAATATTAACATGCCAACACATAGCAAAATATAACAACATACCAACATACCAAATTACTATTGTTTCAAATTAATATTGTGTCAAACTACCATTGTGTCAAACTAGCATTGTGTCAAACTACCATTGTGTCAAACTACCGTTGTTTCAAACAACCATTGTGTCAAACAACCATTGTGTCAAACAACCATTGTGTCAAACAACCATTGTGTCAAATTACTTTTTTGCCCCTCCACCTGTTAGCAGTTTTCCACTTATTTACATGTTTGCCACCGCGTTTTTTGAACCATTGATCTATTTTAATGAGTTGATCCATTGACCAGAATTACTTCTTACCCTTTTTAGAATATATAACCTTTGTAGCATATCCTCATATCCAATATAAGTAAAAGAAAAACCCTGAAAACTTCAAAACGACCATTTTTGATTTTGGATTCATTTGCATTGTCATTTTTTGAAAAAAAAAAAGTTGTGTACATGGAACATGGAAGATTCCTACGGACAAGTCATAGTTATTCTAAGAAAACCTAGACATTGCCTAAATGTAAATATTTGATGCATTTTCGTGAGTTGAAAAATGTAAATATATTGTTAGGAAAAAAAAGTTCCTATTGAAAAAGAACCATTTGAAAAAAAATCATGCTTTTGAAATTTATCATACTAGAAATATTTAAAAATTAGACATTGCATAAATGTTATACACATAAAAAAGAGTTAATTACACAAATAGTCCCTGTGATTTAGCGCAATTCTTAGGTTTTGGTATTAACTTTTTTAGTAACAGGTTGAGGTATTGTGCTTTCAATTTTGTAATGACTTTAGGTATTAAGGCTAATTTCCGTTAATTTTTTCGTTAAATTAATGTAAAATGATCAAAGTACCCTTTTAGGGTCATTTATGTAATTACTAATATCAATGGACCATTTATGCAATTAACTCAAAAACAAAAAAATTAAAACCCAACCCACCCATCTCCCTCATCCGCAACCGCCATCACCATAATCTCGAGCACCATCGTCGGCCGAACACCCATCTACCACTGTCGCTGCCGCATCAAACCCACCTTCTTTTTCCCCTTCACCTTCGGAAACCAAACCACCCAACCCCACCCATCCCACCCCTGTGCCACCCGTTGCCGCCATCTCCCTCTCCCCCTCCCTCTTTCTCAACCCCACCTTCCGTTACCAATTGCCCACCGACCACCGTAATCAGATCTGAATCCTAACCCAAACCAAACTACAAGGCGGTTGTCACCCTTGCCAGATCTAAATCACCACCTAAATCCACCCCTAAACCCTCTCCGCCACTATCCCCTCATCGAATCTGAACCACCATCCCCCAAATTTGGGTTTTTTAAAAATTTAAGGTTAACAGGGGAAAGGGAATGGGGATTTAGTGAGTTGCTGATGATGGTGTGAAGGTGGAGGTGGAGATGATGATGTGGTGATGTTGCGATAGTGGTGATGATGCGGTGATGGTGATGGTGCGATGATGATGGTGATGCTGTGATGGTGGTGATGATGCGGTGATTGAGGGGGGTGGCCGGCAGTGGCCGGCGGTGGTGGCTAGCGGTTGAGGCCGACGATGGAGGCCGACGGTGGTCTACACTTTGGAATAGATGGGTGGGTGGGTTTAAATATTTTGTTTTAAAGTAATTTACACAATGGTCCTTTTAATTTGTTAAATAGTAAATTTGTACCCTTTGATGTTAAAAGAATAAAATACCCTTAATTTAATAAAAAAATTAACGGAAGTTAGCCTTAATACCTAAAGTCGTTACAAAATTGAAAGCACAATACCTCAACCTGTTACTAAAAAAAGGTTAATACCCAAACCCGAGAACTGCGCTAAACCACAGGGACTATTTGTGTAATTGACTCTATAAAAAATGTATATGATAGCTTGTTGGGTTTATTGTTAAATATTCATGGTAAAACAAGTAGATCGTCATGGGTGGGTGGGTTTAAATATTTTGATTTAAAGTAATTTACACAATGCTCTTATCAAGAAAACAACTGCTATGTATCTGCCACCTGCTTGTTATACTTTGTTAAAAAGAAGTTTTATAAGTGTTTACATGATATTAAAGTTTCATTGAACTATTAGCGGACCAGATCTCATTCATATTGGAAATAGTCAATCTCCATATAAGCAGGATATTTGTTAGGAATAGATTAGGAAAGTTGTTATGTGAATTCCTATATATATTGTACCCTTCCGTTTGTACAGCGGCAAGCAATGAATCAATGATACCATAGTAATCAATATGGTATCAGAGCCGCAATTCTAAGACCCTCCGCCACCCATTCCGTTCCATCTTCTCCATCGTCAACATGACCGGAAAAGATTCCTCTTCCTTCTCGGTTACGACCGATAACAAACCCTCCATCCCGTTTACTCCGTAACCAACATACAAAACAAAGTCAGAATTCTAGACGGAGAGAAAGTCACCTAGACGGCATGGGTAAAACTGTTTATACTTCACGCAAAAGGCTACGACGTCTTGAAACACATCGATGGAACCAAGCCACCAGCAGAGACCGACAATGATTATGAATCATGGGCTAAAATAGACTCAATTGTCTTACAGTGGATCTACGGAACACTTTCAGATGATCTCTTGGTTCGTATCTTGGACGATCAGTCGACCGCTCAACAAGCTTGGAATAAGCTTCAGTCCATCTTCCAGAACAACAAGAACTCTCGTGCGTCGTCTCTTCTACAGGCCTTCACTAACACCACTTTGTCTTCATGCTCATCTTTGAATGAGTATTTCCAAAAATTAAAGGATATTGCTGAACAACTAAAAGATGTAGACCAACCTGTTACCGAATCTCGATTGGTGTTACAGATGGTTCAAGGATTGCCACCCGAGTACGACACTACCGCCCAATTTATTAATCAATCGAACACCTCCTGGGATGATGCTAGAGACATGATCGAAAGAGAGCAGCGACGCCAAGCAGTCAGACAACAACACTCTGCCCTCATCGCCCCCCGCAACACTGGTAACCAATCGTCTATTCCACCCGGTGTCAACACTGCCACCGCCGCCGTCCCGGCACCACCTACGTCCGCTCACCCTAATCAAACCTTTGACTACTATCAACCCAGACCATATACACGTGGTCGGGGTCGGGGTCGGACCACTCGAGGAGGTCGGGGCCGTGGCAGAAACCCCCATGGTTATTACCCTCAGCAGTGGCAAAATGGAAGCTATCAGCAGCAACAAAACAATTCCTCTCCACAACCTTCTGGTCAACACTGGTACCCTACCCCACCCCCCTGCCCTCATCCGGCCCAATCCCCATGGATGGCCCAATGGACTCGCCCCCCCTCCACTTTACCACAACAAGCAAATCCACCCCCTACTGCTTTCTACGGCCCCAACTACCAAACCCTTCAGGCTATGGGCTTTCGGCCCAAACTCCACAAACCCCACCCGTTTTTTCCCCTGCACCAGGCCCATCCACTGTTGATCCCCTCAACCCCACAGAACTGGGTGCAGCGCTGAGCTCATTATCTTTCAATCAACCAGATCCTCAGTGGTACATGGATACAGGTGCGTCTTCCCACATTACTTCGGATGATCATAAAATTCAAACTCCTTTATCTAAGTTTACTAATGCAAATATATTTGTCGGTAATGGTCAAACGTTGCCAATCACGGGTACCGGTAGCGGTGTTCACACCACACCAACCAAAACCTTTAAACTAAACAATATTCTCTATGCACCAACCGTTGTTAAAAATCTTCTTTCTGTACGAAAATTTACCCGTGATAACCAAGTTTCTATTGAATTTGACCCTAACGGTTTTACTTTGAAGGATCTCAAGACGGGGCACCACCTTTCACGCCATGAGAGCACCGGCGAACTCTATCCCTTTACTTCACCAGTTCAAGCGTTTTTGGCATCTTCGACTTCAACAAATACGTGGCATGATCGCCTTGGCCACCCGGGGTCGAATATTTTGCAATTTCTTTCTAGTCGTTGTTTAATTGATTGCACTAAAAACTCTTTTGATTTTTGTCACTCGTGCCATTTAGCGAATAGTAAACGACTTCCTTTTGTTATTTCTACTTCCTTTACTTATGCACCATTTGATATAATACATTGCGATCTTTGGACATCACCGATTTTAAGCAAAACGTCTTATAAATACTACTTAGTTTTAATTGACAATTATTCTCATTATGTGTGGGTGTATCCATTAAAGTTCAAATTTGAAGCATTCACAAAAATTACTAAATTCCATCAGTTTGTAAAAACCCAATTTCACAAAAATATTAAATCATTTCAATGTGATTTAGGGGGAGAATTTGATAATCGAGCCTTTCATAATTTTGCATCCTCAAATGGCCTTGTCCTTCGATTCTCGTGCCCTCAAACGTCTTCTCAAAATGGTCGTTCCGAACGCATGATACGACGCCTAAATGATATAATTCGTGCATTACTCGTTCATGCTCATCTTCCTCCCACTTATTGGGTGGAAGCTTTACATACAGCCGCCTATCTTCATAACATCACCCCCACTACTCGTCTCAATTTTAATACTCCTACGTTCGCGTTATACCATTGCCATCCAACTTATGAACATCTTCGGGTGTTCGGGTGCGCATGCTACCCAAACCTCTCTGCCACTCAACCACACAAGCTTCATCCTCGTTCCATCCGGTGCATCTTCCTCGGGTACCCCGAAAACTTTCGTGGTTACCGGTGCCTCGATCCTTCAACCGGCCGTGTCCATATTTCTCGCCACGTTATTTTTGATGAACACACATTTCCTTTCAACGAACCACCCAACCCGAATAACTACCTTTTCCTTGATGACCACTCCCTGACCCCGCTCACTTCCAGTTTCCTACTACCACCTATCCCGCCTCACACCCGC
Organism: Flaveria linearis; assembly: GCA_024085815.1. Lineage (NCBI taxonomy): Eukaryota > Viridiplantae > Streptophyta > Magnoliopsida > Asterales > Asteraceae > Flaveria > Flaveria linearis. Next base: position 39,773,532 of record CM044016.1, on the reverse strand, counting down.
AAACGACTCCCATCAATTCCGCTCCCACCAATCCATCCCCGCACACACCGTTCCCGCCACCACCCCCACAACCATCGTCACAGCCCCCACTTCCCCGCCTCAACCATCCCCCATGACTCACCACCCACTTACTCGGCACCCATCACACACCAACCTACTAACGTCCACTCCATGACTACTCGGAAGAAGGACGGTATATCCAAACCCAACCCCAAATACAACCTTCACACAGCCAATACCCCTACCATATCACCCATACCACATCCTACCTCAAAGCCCTTACCGACTCGTATTGGCAACAGGCTATGCAAAATGAATATAATGCATTAATAAAAATGGTACATGGGAGTTAGTTCCAAAACCGGAATCTCATCCGGTCATCCGATGTATGTGGTTGTTTCGCCATAAGTTCCACGCTGATGGAACTCTAGCGCGCTATAAAGCTCGGCACGTGGTCAACGGTAAATCTCAAACAGTGGGACTCGATTGTATGGATACGTTCAGCCCTGTGGTCAAACCGGCCACTATCCGCACCGTCTTATCGGTTGCTTTATCAAGAAATTGGCCAGTCCATCAACTAGACGTTAAAAACGCGTTCTTACATGGGGATTTAAATGAAACAGTTTTATGCATCAACCGCCTGGCTTTATTGATCAATCTCGACCCACCATGTGTGCCGTTTACGTAAGTCTTTATACGGACTAAAACAGGCGCCGAGAGCATGGTTTTACAGATTTGCCAACTTTATTACTTCCAAAGGTTTCAAGGGTAGTTTGTGCGATAGTTCTTTATTTGTGTATCGTCACGGCGGTAACATGGCATTTCTCCTTCTATACGTTGACGATATTATTTTAACGGCATCATCTTCTACATTTCTACAACATGTTATTCAACTCCTTTCAGGAGAATTTGCCATGACCGACTTGGGAACTCTACATCACTTTCTGGGCATCTCGGTTAAACGGAATTCAAAGGGCATGTTTCTATCTCAAACACAGTATGCTCGGGACATCCTTCACCGTGCCAACATGACCTCATGCAAACCGTGTGCCACGCCAGTGGATACGTCCTCCAAACTTAGTGCAACAGACGGTCCACTTTTGCAAGACGGGACTTTGTATCGCAGTCTCGCCGGGGCACTACAATATCTCACGTTTACTCGTCCAGATATATCATACGCGTCCAACAAATCTGCTTGTTCATGCATGCCCCACGGGAACCGCATTTTGCCTTTTTAAAACGAATTCTTCGCTACGTACAGGGTACACTCGATCACGGAATTCACATGTCTATCTCCACGAGCTCTACTCTTACAACTTACTCGGATGCTGACTGGGGCGGATGCCCCGACACTCGTCGTTCCACCTCGGGCTATTGTGTATTCTTGGGACACAACCTTATATCTTGGTCCTCCAAACGACAGCCGACCGTTTCTCGTTCTAGTGCCGAAGCCGAATACCGCGGGGTTGCCAATGCCGTTGCCGAGACAAGTTGGCTTCGTAACCTTCTTCTAGAACTCCACATTCCCATTCGCCACGCAACTATTGTGTACTGCGACAATGTCTCGGCTGTTTACTTATCCGAGAACCCGGTTCAGCACCAACGGACAAAGCACGTAGAGCTCGACATCCATTTTGTTAGGGAGAAAGTTCGACTCGGCCACATTCGTGTCCTACATGTTCCTGCAGCCTACCAATACGCCGATATTTTCACCAAGGGCCTGTCACGACAGTTGTTTCAAAGCTTTCGAACCAGTTTGAACGTGTGTCAAGACCCCCGTCCCAACTGAGGGGGAGTATTAGCGGACCAGATCTCATTCATATTGGAAATAGTCAATCTCCATATATGCAGGATATTTGTTAGGAATAGATTAGAAAAGTTGTTATGTGAATTCCTATATATATTGTACCCTTCCGTTTGTACAGCGGCAAGCAATGAATCAATGATACCATAGTAATCAATATGAACTTCTTTCATATTTGCTTGGTATTAAACTTTAATCAAGAATCTATATTGGAATAAAACAAAAAAGAATTGTGTCGAGTCTAAGTAGATCGTCATATTTGGTTGGGACTTGGGAGGATGTGTTTATGAAGTGACACATTGTTGAGATTCGTTTTATTGGCGATATGTCTAACAAATTCGTTCAACGCTGCCACTAAATGCATTAAAAGTATATTTGTTTAATATATATAATATTATTTTAATCTATTCTTATAGTAATATTAACTCTAATATTTTTTGTTAAATTGTAGTTCGTAAACAAGGAGCTACACTGCGAATCGACGAGTGACTCGAGAAAGGCTGGCCCTTAGTAATAGTTCATCAAGTCATAGAGGTACCTCATCACAGATACGCACCGATGATGTTGGAACAAGCTCATGTTATTGACATTAAGTAGTTTATATTGCTTTAGTTTTATTTGTTTATATTGTTACAAATTTTTTTGTTATCTTAGCCTCAAGAATGCATTATACATCAACAACCAAAGTGATGAAATGCAAAACCTATCTCAACATGAAATTAATGATTCATCTACTGTCCAAAGGAATTAGTGGATTTGTATGATGTGATTAGTAATTACATTAGAAAATTTTAGGTTTGGTGGTAGATTAGAATCATTCGAATATTAGGCTTTTTGATGGTACCACCCACCTGATTTACATAAGTAAATTCACTTAAACACATGTTATTCACTTATTAACCTTTCAATTTATGAAACCATGACAACAAACTAATACATTTTGTAGCATCTCCATCGGTTGTCAAGTGGAACCCAACCAACATTTACATAAGCTAGCTACTACCACCGCCTACAAGGCAGTACCACCATAGACAGCCCTAGACATGACAAAAAAAAACAGTTCGAGATCACAAACCTGTTTTAATGGACCAAAAAAACCGGTTCGGCCCAAACCGGTTTGGGCCTGGCCTGAAGCACCGGTTCCTAGCCGGTTTGACATTTCCCAAGCAAAAACTGGTTACCGGTTACAAACCATTTTCATCGCAAGTTAAAAAACTAGTCGTTGGAGCCAAAAACTAACTTTTTTTTCATTTCATCCATTTGACCCTCATACGCTACAATAAAATAGTTGTAGTTTTGGTTGAATCACAACAATAAAAAACTCTCTTTACACTTCAAAAAACTCAAAAACGTTCACTACTCTCTTCACATTCGAAAAAAACTCTCAAAATGTCTTCATTTAGTGCTCAGTCATTTGGTTGGGTGTGATGCCTCTTCTCAAAATGTAAGTGTTTGGGTTATCCCTACTACAAGGAACCCAGAGATTTGATGCAACTAGACGGGTCCAAACAAGACTCGTTGCAAGAGATTTGATGCAACTAGACGAGTCCAAACAAGACTCGTTGCAAGTTGTGTTTCAAACTTTTCTCAAAGCATGCGAATTCTATGTTGAAAAACCACATCCAAACAAAATATTGCAAAGTGTTGAAAGATGAATCGTCTAGTGATCAAACTTTATGACAAGCAAAGAAAATTTATGAACTTACAATGTTGATGTGATTCGAGAGCAAATGACACATTTTGTCATCTAAGAAATCTTACCATTCAAGCACTTTGACATGCAATATTTGACTCGGCTAATTCAACAAACTCTATAATGGCATTACACACATGTAAGTCTTGCTACAGTTAGAAGTGATTGTTTATAAATGTGAAAAAAACTAAAAATAATTTAATTTCTTACTTTTACTAGTGTTAATTTAACTAGTTATGTTTGGTCAGCTGTTTACGGTTCACCGAACTTGTACATTTGTGTTACCGCCCATTGAGTTGAACCTGAATCGTGGCAAATGATGAAACCTACGATTGCGCTTGAATTATTTGATTAATCTTACACCAGTAAAAATATTTTTTTATTATTGACAAAGTTGTTAAAACATTTAAATTAGAAGACAAAATTTGTCAATACTTTTGATAACGCGTCAAAAAATACGCTTGTGATAGGACACCTAAATAACATATAAACCAATTTGTGATGGTGTGTTTTTTCATAGTAGATGTTTTGCACACATCATAAACTTAGCCGTTCAAGACGATTTAAAAATTATTTAACCAACAAAAGATGCTTTTAAATGAATGTTAAGTGACATTTTTAGCAACAATCAAAGATATAATAAGTATCGCACGTTTTATAAAGACGCAAATTTCAAATGCTTAGTTTCGAATTGGTACTACATGAAATTTGACTTGTAACATGCTTGAAAAAGCTATTGAGCAAAAAGAAAATTTAATTGGCTTTCATAATATTTTATGAGTTGTGGAAATGTTACGACTTACCATCTATCGGATTGGGCTACTATTGAAAAAATAAACAAAATATTTAATGTTTTTAAAACTGCAACAACTTGTATTTTCGAAGTTTATTATCTAACAAGATCATTAGTACTTCACCAAATCTATTTAATGACTTCAAAATTAAATGAGTTGTCATTTAGAGGTAGACCTTTTCGTATATTATACCTCCAATGAAAGAAAAACTTAAACAATATTTTAAAAGTTGCCTACGATAAGTGTCGTTGCCTTAACCCCTAGCTTAAACCAAAAAAGACATTATGACAACACTTACTAAGAGAGCTGTTTTTGAGATCAAGAATGTTACTTTTAACATTCTAAAGAAACGACATTAAACGGCATCATGGATGTGCTGTCAAATATGTATGAGAAGTTGTCTCCTACAAACAAAGTCTTTTTAATCAGAGAATTGGTAAACATAAGGCTGGAACAGGAGGATTTGTTACAACTCATAGCAAGAGCTTTAACTATATTCTCTCTCAATTAGGGTCGGCTGATATCAAGTTTATGATAAAGTCCAACAATAATTACTTTCATCTTCATTATTGAAAGTTAGCCAGGGTACTATCACTGCATTTGGTAGTGCATTAGAAACTACCAATGTTGTAAAAATCAGACTAGTCGGCCGATTAATTTGCCACTAGTCCGTAATCGGGACCTGGTCGATTGGATTTTACCTAATCGGAGCCCAAAATTGCTGATCGGTCAAATTGGTCAAATTCGGGGAGAAATCGGCCCTAATCAGACCTTGGCGGCTGTTAATCGGCCCCTAATCTGCATTTTTGCAGAATCCGACGACTTTTCGAAGAGATTCCGACGGATTTCCAGCGAAATTCCAACGGAGTTCCGCGCGAAATTAAAAAATTCCGACGAAAATTTCAAAATTCTGGCTAGACTAAACATATATAAAACTAAAGATATTTATAAAACTTATATATAAAAATGTGTGTGTGTATATATATATATATAAATGAAAATTATATATAAAATTTCCAAACCGATTAATCCCAGTTACTCCCGATTAATCGCTAGTCGGTACCTCACCGCCCGACTAGCACCTAGCGATTTTTACAACACTGAAAACTACTAAGCTTACTTTTGAAGGTGCTAGAGGCTTGATTTTGGGGAGAATATTAGGAGGACCTCAAGTGAATCAAAGTGCTTTGTTGTGCTTTGAATGGGGAGGTAGAAGGAAAGAAAATGATACTACTCGAGGCAGGTGAAAGTATAGAAAAAAGGTCAAAACCAAGGAAAGATATTCAATGCTAGAACTGCAAAGAAAATTAAGTGTTTAAGAAATTAATGTCCATCAGTTTCAAAAGTTATAGAACGAAAGTTGATATAACCTATAATGATATAGATGATGTTCTTATCTGTTGTGTAGACTCTATTGAACACCACTAGAACGAAAGTTCATATAACCTATAATGATGGGAATGAGGGATGGAGAATATAGAATTGAAGACTCTATTGAACACCACTAGACCTTGTTCAAGTCATTCCTAGCCTCAAAAAATAAATTAAACTCTATCAGGTTGTGGGATGACCACAAAATTAAATGCAATGATCTTGTAGTTGTCAAAGGAAAAAATAGAGGCACTTTGTAAACGACTGTAGTTCTAATGGATGCGATGAATCCAATGATCAGCGAGTCTGAGACAATCCAGTCTATGGCACCAACAACTTGACCACATGAGTGAAAAAGGTATGAACCTGTCATAGTAGCATCCAAAGCTTTCTGCACTAGAAATCCTCGATTTGCATCGTCCACCATCTATAATCTTGATTATCGAATTTCTCGATTCTAGTTTTTCGTCGTCAATCATTATTCCAAAGTACAAATGCTCAATAAACAAGTCAGAACCAAGAATAGTGCCAAACACATCAGCCGTCAGCTGCATGAACTAGAGTTTTGTTTATTAAAACATTATTCTATGACGTTTGTTCCACAAAAATAAAAGCAAATGAGTTTGATAACGCACTTGCGTTTTAAAAACAACTGACAATCAAACAACTCAATTAAATGTGACCTCAATCCAAACAACAGTATCAAAACTGCAACAGAAAACGGTCGCAAATAGAAAACGAAACCATTAGAGATTAGTTTTGTAAATCAGCAGTACCTAAAAGGTGATCGATGGCAGCAGAACAAAACCCTAGTCTGGTACAGCAATGGCGGTTTCCTGCTGCTCTAAAGATTGCGAGCGAGAGGTGGTGATCGGAAAACCTTAGCAGCGAGCTAGGTTGGCGACTAATGGTGGCTAGAAAACCCTGGAAGTGGGCCCTGAACCGACGAACAGGGGAAAGATTTAATAGGCAATCAAGAGTGAGTTGTTAGGTCAAAGCACAAACAACAACAATTTAAACAAGAGATATTTAACATGGTCGGTCGTACTGTGCAACCTACGTCCCGGAGGCAACTAGAGGTTTCTCTTATCGAGTGATAATAACTTACAAATAAAAGAGATATACTTATAGACCACAAATGAATTAATTCCTTAGTTAACAAAATGACTAAACTGAGCCAATTAAAACTAGGGTCGGTCGAACCCTGTTGTTCCATCCTAATTCATACGAAACAATGATTTAGTGGGAATAGGCAAAACACTATGATATGGGAGGGTTACAGAATGCTAAAAACGCCATAAAGAATCTATTTTCTATTTAAAGTATAGTTGACCACATTGTGTTCTTTAACCTTTTGGAGATGAGTTTTGAAGGTCAATCTTGAAAAAGGTGGCACTTTTCATGTTTGTAGTGCGTTGCATATAGTGTTGGCAATCACACGGTGAGTGAAAATGTAACCCAAAACTCTATCATCGAGCGCAATACCTATTGTTCGGGGTAGGTAGATTGAAAAGCTACGGCTTCACATTTTAATGTATTGATAACATAATTCATAAACAATTCCTTAAATTTCATGTTTTTTTACAAGATAAAACTAATGTAAACCTTAACCAACCTCAAATTGCATGCATATATCTTCCTAAAGGTAGCAAAGTCATTAGCTCAACTACTTCTAGTTTGTGTTGAACTAATGGCACGATTTATGCGAGCATTATGATTTGCAAGATTGTTAACCAATAACTACTACATATCGTCTATGGTCAAATGAGCTTACACTTACTATACTAAACTTATCATATGCAAAGACTCAATCTTAATCATAACACTCAAAAGTTGCAACATGGAAACAAATGAGCATCTTGCAAACGATAATAACACCACCCAAAATCTCAGCTTTATTAATTTACCAACCCATTTGCCAAGAGACCTCAAAGCTACATCAATGACACTTTCATCTCTAACATAATCAAAAAACAAGCAACATTAAACATCAACACAAACTAAACCTTACCTCTTGATCATCATGTGATCATCTCGTGATCATCTCGTGATCATCTCGTGATCATCGAGTGATCATCGAGTGATCATCGAGTGATCATCGTGCCAGCACCTTCATCCGTGAGAACCTCCAACAACAACGAGTGATCCAACCGCCCATCAATGATACTCGCGGTCTTAACCCCTTGCGCCAACGCCTTCACGCAGCAATTTACTTTCGGGATCATCCCACCTGCAATCTTCCCCTCATCCATCATCTTCCTCACCCCTCCCACATCAATCTCCTTCACCAAACTTGCAGGGTCATCCTTATCCTCAAGAATCCCCGCCACATCCGTCAACAAAAGCAGCTTCTCCGCCCCTAAAGCCGCCGCGAGCTCCCCTGCAGCCGTATCCGCATTAATATTATACGACTGCCCCGTCCCATCAGCAGCCACTGATGCAATCACAGGAATCAGATTATCATTAATCAACGGCTGCAGCACTGATGTATCCACACGAGCAATTTCCCCCACAAACCCTAATCGATCCGAATTGGGCGAAGGTACAGCAGTGAAAATCCGACCATCGGTCCCACATAATCCCACCGCCGTCGCACCGGCTTTGTTAATCAGCCCCACCAGATGCTTATTCACCTTACCCACCAACACCATCGACACGATCTCCATCGTCGATGCGTCTGTAACCCTCAATCCATTCAAAAAGCTCGATTGAATCCCCAATCGATCGAGCCATTGGTTGATTTCGGGGCCGCCGCCGTGGACGAACACGATGCGAAGCCCGATGCAAGAGAGGAGAACGAGGTCGGCGATGACGGCGGCTTGAAGGGCTTCGGATTTCATGGCGGCGCCGCCGTATTTGACCACTACGGTCTTCCCGCGGAACCTCTGGATGAAGGGGAGGGCTTCTGAGAGGATTTTGACGCGGGTTTTTGCAGGGGTTGTTAATAGGGGCTCTGTGAGGATGGATTGTGAAGATGATTTAAGGCGTAAGGATTGGAATCTTGAGGGTTTTGGGGATATGGGGTTGGAGAATGTTAGGGGTTGGTGGATTGAGGGGCTGGTGAAGAGGGTTTTTGCTGCTATCATGGTGGTGGTGGTGGTGATGCAGGCGGCGAGTGTTTTACAGTGTGCGTGTGTGTCTTGCAAGTAGCAACTGAAAATGATAACAAGAAGCAATGTCATATAAGGCTTCAAGTAAAGGCATCGTAATAGTAATAGTATAGTGTTGGGTAGTATTGTACCATCACTCCGCTAATGTTAACCATTTAGGCTACAACATGAGAGAATTCGTCACAATACATCTACGATAGGATTTCAAACACTTGTTTAAAACCTCTGTTTGTCCATCAGATTTGGGGTGGTATGTAGAAACCGGATTTAGACGAACTCTTTGTAACTTTATAAAATCCATACCAAAATTTACTAGGAAATATATTGGACACTATAGTACTAGGACAACCATGTATCTTGAAAACAACATCAAGCATCAGCTGAGCAATATAAACTCCTGAAAAAGGATGTCACAAAGCAATAGGTTTAGCACATAAAGTCTATGGATGGGTCAAAGTATATACATTTAGGACTGGGTAAAGGTTGTGATAGATCAGAATAAAAACCTCTTTTAGCCCTTTGACATATTTACAATCTAAAACATAAGTTATGACGTTTCCATGATTTTTAAGCCTGCGTAAATAGGATATGTACCTTAAATGACCCCCTGTTGGAAAATTATGTCTCAATCTGAATAATAATCTTGTTTAAAAAGTTAATCGTTCCCCACCACAATTCTATTCTTCCTTTCAAGCACCTTTTCATTTCAAGTAAAATTCTAAACTGGGTATCTTGTTGAATGACAGAAATAAATACTTGAATAGCTAAATCAGTAGACCGGTTGTAATCCATGTCATAATAGATGCTCAATAGAACTCGACCCCCATAAGGCTACAAAAGCCTATAACGATGCACTTATAGTGTGATTAGATGTTACCATACACACAAACCATCCATGATATATATATATATATATACACACACACACACACGCACACACACGCACACACACATAACTTAGTATCGATCCATATGTCCCCGATATATGATATGGACTAATATACCTCACAAGTACTAATTGAAGATGTTGTGGCCTAATCTCACCGTCATAAATTGTGCACATGCCACCGATATTGCAATGTCGTGCCTCTAGAAAGCTCCCACTATCTCATATGTTGTAGCAGCCGGATAAAAAAGTAGGGTTTTATATCACATGGACGAAGCAAGATTGTGAAGTAAGGGATAAAAATGACAACTAATGACAAGGGTCACTATTGTCACGGACTGATTTGTTCAGTTCTCGTGCGGCACTTAGATCCGTTCTAAGTCAGCCTTCTTGATCTTGAATGGATGGATTTCAGAAGCGGAAGTCTTTGTAGGGAATGTTGGATTTGTAGTACGCAAGTGGAATGCTTGTGATGTGTGATTACAACACAAGTAGATTGCTTGTATTACTATGAACACAAGTACAAGGCTTTGATGTACAAGGAGCTTAGGTGGTTTGCAAATGAAGCATCACCACCCTATTTATACTAGTTGCATGCCTTTCTAGATTTTTCTATATCTAGACCTTTCTTTACATAATATCTAAGATACTTCTAATATAAATATCTAAGATATTTGGTAATCTAAATATCTTAGACATTAGCTAATCTAATATCTAGATAATTCTTTGCTTAATATCTAGACATTTTACATGGAATTCTCTACTTTGATCTAGTGTTCATGGCTAGATTTTGTAGTGTCTTCTAGAGATTTCCGAGATTGCCATGTTGCCGCAGAATTATGTGGGTTGTCCCGGAGTCTTCCGGGCAGCCTTACATGCTTCAAATATGCCCCTAATCGGTAAAAATCAAGGTGTTGCGATTTGTGTTTTGACGGGTCGTGACATTCTCCCCCACCTAATGCCACGACGTCCTCGTCGTGTTGCCTGGATGCCTCATGAGTTGTCTTCATGAGTTTCAAGATAGAGATGGTTTTGCCTTGACGCCTTGTATCTGGCTCCAAGGCAACGGTGTGCACTTGGTCTCCCTTGATGATGTACATGGTGTTAATGAATGTCACTGGGCAGGCCTTTGCTTTTCGGAAGAAATCCATCCCTAGCACAATATCATAGTCGTCTAGTGGGACTACTGAGAAGTGCAGCTTGCCTGTCCATGTACCGATCTTTGTTTTTACGCCCCATGCTTCTCCTTCTATTGGTTTGGTGTCTCCTGAGGCGGCCTTGATCCATCCTTCTTGTGTGGTGATCCTTAAGCCAAGTCTTCGAGCTTCTTTAGGTGAGATGAAGTTGTGGCTTGCTCCGGTGTCAACCAACGCTTTCACAGATTGCCCTTTTATTTCCATGTTTACGAACCGAAGTCCTTTTGATTTTGTCTGTGGGTTGTCTCTGGTTATGGTTTGGTTTGATTGGTTTGCCATCACCAAGGGCTTGCCTTCAACTGTACTTAACGCATTAAGTAGTTGAATTTGCATTGTTCCTAGACGAACCTCTTCTGGTTCTGATGGTTCATCATCAGATCTAATCAAGGCTGTAAGTTTAGCCTTTTTCGGACAATCCCGCGCATTGCGCGGTCCATCGCAAAGGAAACATCCTTTGATCATTTGTACCTCCTTCCCATATCTTGGTGGTCGTCGATTATCTTCTCTTTGATTTCGATTTTGGTTGTTATTGTGGGTTCTCGCTCCCCCACCTTTTTCATCGTTATCCTCCATAACGACGGGTTTTTGTGATCGCCTTTCATTATGGTCGATCAGGCTTTCAGCAACAACGATGGCTGAGGACAAGTCTTGAACATTTCTTCGTTCAAGTTCGGTTCTTGCCCATGTTTGTAAGCCATCGATGAAGTATATGAGAGAGTCCTTTGGTGACAAGTCCGGAATTTCTAGCACAAGGGTAGTGAAATCTTTGACGTAGTCCTTGATGCTACCCTTTTGCTTTAGATTACGAAGCCGAATCTTTGCTTCGTGTTCAGCGTTTTCTGGATAAAATTGTTTCTTGATTTCTTTTATGAAATCAGCCCAAGTTTGTATGGTGCACGTACCTTTATCAATCTCCATGTGCTTTCGTCGCCACCATAAAGCTGCGGTCTCCTTCAAGTAAAGAGTCACCGTCTTGATCTTCTTGGCGTCATCGACAATATCGACGACCTCAAAGTATTGTTCCATCTCCCAAAGGAAGTCATCCACAGCCCTCGCCTCTCGTTTACCAACGAATGGTGATGGTTTGGGGATGTCCACCTTTGTAGAGGCATGGATTATGTTGTCACCTCCAGTTGCTAGTGCGCGCTTGCAAACACTTAGTTCGGTTTGCAAGTCTTTGATTTCCCTCTCGAAGTTAGCTTTTAGTTGACCCAACTCCCTTGTGAATGCCTCTTCCATCTCCTTCCTTATCAAGGAGAGGGCGAGTTTGAGGTCGCTTCGCATTTCGTTGAAGTCATTACCTAACGACTCAACATGTTGCAAAGAGTCGTAGGTATGTGTTTTGAAGATATCGACTTCAGCCTTGAATTCCTTCATTTCGTTTTTGAATTCAGACAATAATACCTCGACATCTTCAACTCTTTTGTCCATGCTTGCAACCAAGTCTTTGGACATGCTTCGAGTTCTCTTGTCACCTTTACGAGCCTCCTCCCGTCTACGGGTCTCGTTTCCGGCAACGCTTGCGACTACAATCTTCTCTGGATTTGATGCCATCCCAAAGAGTCGACGCGGCTCTGATACCACTTGTCACGGACTGATTTGTTCAGTTCTCGTGCTGCACTTAGATCCGTTCTAAGTCAGCCTTCTTGATCTTGAATGGATGGATTTCAGTAGCGGAAGTCTTTGTAGGGAATGTTGGATTTGTAGTACGCAAGTGGAATGCTTGTGATGTGTGATTACAACACAAGTAGATTGCTTGTATTACTATGAACACAAGTACAAGGCTTTGATGTACAAGGAGCTTAGGTGGTTTGTAAATGAAGCATCACCACCCTATTTATACTAGTTGCATGTCTTTCTAGATTTTTCTATATCTAGACCTTTCTTTACATAATATCTAAGATACTTCTAATATAAATATCTAAGATATTTGGTAATCTAAATATCTTAGATATTAGCTAATCTAATATCTAGATAATTCTTTGCTTAATATCTAGATATTTTACATGGAATTCTCTACTTTGATCTAGTGTTCATGGCTAGATTTTTGTAGTGTCTTCTAGAGATTTCCGAGATTGCCATGTTGTCGCAGAATTATGTGGGTTGTCCCGGAGTCTTCCGGGCAGCCTTGCATGCTTCAAATATGCCCCTAATCGGTAAAAATCAAGGTGTTGCGATTTGTGTTTTGACGGGTCGTGACACTATGGTAACTAATTTTTAATTTTTGTAGTTTTAGTAATTTACACTTAACTTATTGTAAAAATTCTATAAAGTTCTATTTTTAATGGTTGGATGTTATCATATCCATCCTACTCCACCCAATCTGCACTATTTATAGCCAGAGTTCGAATTCTTTACCACAACAAAAGTTTCATCACTTTAACTACAAAGACTTAGCCATAAAAAAATATTCAAATCTAAAAAACCACTACCCCCCACACATATATATGTAATTATCTTTGGTTTTATATATAAACAAGCTGTGTTATATTTAGTAACTGTAAGTTTTTTTATATTATTTGTATATTTTTATAATATAATTTACAATATTTATAATTTATTTTTATTTTGTAGAAAATTTAACATGACAATTTTTTTTCAAATTTTTTTTTGTCTACTAATAACTTTCCAACGTATATGTGGTTGTAAAGTTATAAAAAAAACAAGTTCATTAGTAATGATGTCTCACGTGAAAGAAAATTAATCGGTAACCCATATAACTTGTTACATTTAACAACTTAGCAAAACTTGTCAATAATCTGCCAGTAAAATTGTCAATCAATAGTAAACTTCGTTGATAGTTTGTCGCGAACTTAATTTCCTCATCCATTTCTTTGACAGAAGGTTACCTATGGAATTTCGTCAGTTACAATCTTACCAATCGTTAATGGAAGTCTCGTCTGTGATTCTCCATTGATAAACAGTGTTGTTTGAAACCGTCCATTCCCCACTCCTGAATCTGCGACTCTTTCTTCTCTTCTCTTCTGTTATTTTCTTTTTCTTTATTCTAATGATTTTCATTTAAAAAAAAAAGTTTGCTTATGATTAAGTGGAATTCACTTCCATTTGTTTTCAATTATTCCCACATATTACTTTGCCCAATTACATGGCAAAATCCACAAACTTAAAAGATTATTGTCGTTTACATCTCACTTAAATAAACAAATCTATGTTTCTTTTCTATTCCTATGAAATCTGAAAACTAAATAAAATTTGTCCAGATTTGTCTAGTGATCATCGATTGTAATCATATATGATTATCATAAACTTTGGCCCAGTTTGGAAGCTCTACAAATTTTTAGTTAATGATCATGGGCTGGGCCAGCCCAGTACTACTTCTTGCTTCTTCAAATGTGATGTGGAGGGTTGGGCCGCTGTGGGCTCGGGGCTGGCTTTGGTGGTAAAATGTTATTCAAGTGTCTTGTGTTTTGTAAAGGTGCACATATTTATTAGAATATACTATAACTAAAAACCAATGTTGAGAATGAAGTTCTAGATTTTTCCTCACTAGATTTTCTTTTAGGTTAATTAACTTACGTTGCAATTTGCAAACAAATAAGTTATTTAACCCGGGTGGACTAGAGGTCCTCCTCACTAAAGATGAGGATTTGGGTCCAAACCGGAACCCATTTCAAACTAGTATATAAAGGAATCAGTCCTAGCCAGAGAAAAACCGGTTGTTCTGACCCAGTTTTGCATTCGCCAATGCAAACCGTTCCAACTCTATACTGCTCTGGAACATGCTAATCCGACCAAAAACAACAGTTCCTGCCAATTAAAAAAATTTAATCGCTAAGACACTGTTTTAGAGCTGTTATATTACTTCTTTGGTGACTTTTTATATGCCATTTTAAACTCCCCCCACCTCCCTCCCTCAAGTTACTATAGATAAATGTTGAATGTATTAGTTAATTACAACACTAGAAAAGTCAAAACCGAACTATAAAAACATAAAAAAAAAGTCTTGTTATGAATGCTATGGCTTTCGAAAGTGCTCAATCTCATTCATTTATTGGTGTTGGTTCGACAACTGAGCATATTGTTGTAAAGGTTTTATCTAATACTAGGAACCAAGAAGTTTGAGTGAAATTCAATTTGTGTAAAATCTTGCAAGTCTCAAAAATGGCATTACAAATTTAATAATACTTTTTTGTTAGCCACTTAAGTTTACAATGTTAAAGTTTGACCACCGATTTGTTTTTTGTTTTTACTTTAGCCACTAAATATTAGGATCTTAGAGTCTGATCACTAAACTATATAAGTGATATTTTATTTTTCGAGTTTCGCCACTAAAGTTTAGTATTTTTAGCCATGAAACATCGATTTTATGGTTTTTGACAAACAAGACAGATAACAACCAAAATAAGGAACGTTGTGTGTGAAAAAATTTACTGGACACTCCTGCCGCGAAACAAGGGAAGAAAAACTAGTTACCAATGAAAATACAAAAAATCATACTTGAACTATTTCATCATCTGCATATCTAGTGCCCCAATTAGAGGCTGTAGGTCATAACACAAACCAAAATACGACATGAAAATATCATATTCTAGGTTGATTAATTTTTTTTTAAAACACGGTTAATCCAAAATGATTCATTTAATAAAGGGGTTGATATGAACATGACTTGTTTAATATACGGGTTGATCTAAACTTGTTTTGGGGATTTTATTAAATTTATACTTGGACTATAGAGTGAATTATTTGAAAAATGTTAACATTTAAAGTTTCATACTTTTATATTTAAATTTTTCCCAACTTTCATTTTCAAAAGTAAAAATAATTTTCCTTGTTGAATTCTCTATCAACTTTTTATTTTTAGCAACTAGATTCATCACTCATAAATACTTATTCTTACTTCCACATTCTCCCATCATTTCCATCATGTTTCTTTAATAAAACACAGTTTATTACTTGACTTTCAGAGATACTGAAAAAAAATTAAAAGACACTACTTAAGAAAACGGTTTATTGAGTTGTAGTCATTACCTATTTAATTTACTATTATTTTAGTGTGTTTTGTTTATATTCATAAATGAACATGAAATGTTAGTAATATAAATTGTTTGTTATGCGTGGTCCCAACTCCCAACTAAATTGAATAATTAGCTGAATCTAGAGTTTTTGTATTTAGTGCAACAACACAACTATTAATGATCGATGTTACTAATTATATATGTCACAACAACTAGAGTTTTGTTTTTGTTTGCATATACATGGTTGAAAGAACTATACATGTTCTAACTCTATTGAGATCATTGTCTAAATACATATAATTCATACTTGAAGCCTCACTTTAAGATATCTTTAATTTATAAATTACATTTCATGCACTCGTATTATTTCTTATGAATTTAAGGGTGACGATTTCTGACATGACTAAAATACAAGCTAGATGAACACAATATGATTTTAAATGAACTCATATTAGGGTTGATGTCTTAAATATAAATAAATTTGTGGGGTAATGCTTGATTCTCAATTCAACTTGGGACCTTCAACTTGAAACCTAACATAAACTTGACACAAATACAAACTAGATGAACACAACATGATTTTAAGTGCACTTTGATAACGGTTGGTATCTTTGATGTGAATACATGTGTCGTGTTTGAATTCACCAATTCAACATGCAACCTGCCAACTCAAAACTTTTATACTTGACACAAATTTAAGTATGTCTAAGTTATAACGAATGCTTTTAAGATGCATGAATATATAGGTCAATATTCGGATTCTCTATATGAACCCTATAATATGAAACCAGTCAACTCGTCAACCTAACATGATTGATACACTTAAAACTTGGACTTCTGAAAAGAGTAGGAGAAATAACAAACTAAAAATGAAACTATCTATCAACCGGAGTATAAATAGATTAATGAACGTGATTTAATATTTTTGTTCATCTTCAAAACCATTTATTATACTAACACGTATTTTCAAAGGTCGGTGGCACATGCCACAGGCCAAAAATCCCCCTCAATTCTTTATTGACACTTTTTACCCCTAAACCTTTTTTAAAACTTTAAAAAATGTCACTTTGACTCCTCTCAAGTTTCTAAAGTTCTAGGTTTACCACTGTACAACACAAATTTAAGTCTATTTACGTTAGGACGTAATTAGAAATGACTCTGCTTAAATATAAAATGTTTGTGTGCCTGACTTTATATACAATTTAGAACTTCGTATGGTTCGACAAACATTTACGTTTTGAAGTAAATTTTGTTCAGATATTAGTTGAGTTAAATATTAACGTTTCGACGTAAGTTTTGTTTGAAAATGTGTTGGATCAAATATAATACATTTTCATTTACCTTACGTTTCAACAAAAATGTATTTCGGACACGAGTCAAATATAATTGTTTCAACATATCTTTTTGTTTGGAAAAAAGTAGGATGAAATATAATAATTTTTTTATATAAACAATATAAATTCGAGTTACTCTACGTATTAACGTAAATTTACTTCGGGAATAAGCCGGGTCGATTCTAATCTATACATTATCACGCAGCGTGTAATACCGTGACAACGTTAAAAACTAGTTATTAATTATTTGTTAGCAGGATAGGATGGGTTATGTTACTAAAAAAAAGCTTTGAGAATGTATTAGATTATCTGCATTTACTATTTCTCCTTGCATGTGCTATAAGCATGCACAAGTTTCCAAAACTAAATTATGATTCTCTCCCTTTTTCCCTTTTAATTATAAGAATTTATCCTAAATTCCCGCAAATTAAATCTTAAGCATTCAACCAAACAAATGATCCAACATTTTCATATTATAAAACCGATGTTTCATATAACATTTATGATGAAATATAACTTGGTAACACTTTTTCATGACAAAATAAGGACATAAAGGAAAAGATTATCACATGCTAAAGAAATAGTAATGTGAATGTATTGACGTGTACTTTGAACTTTCATCGTGTACCTATAAATTGGTCACCATGTGCACTCTTGCTATAAAGCTCGAAATTGGTCGTTCGAGCATCTCGCTTTCATACTATTTAGGGATTTCGCTAATTTATTTATTTGATTTACGGAAAAGAAGGCACCGACAGTCTTTTTTAAGCATTTAAATACAATAAGTCGTGTGTTTGAATGATATCATAATTACCATTATACTAATTGGGAGGTTTGGGTAAGTATATGAAAATATACTTTTTGCTAAAAAAAGTCAAATGTTTAATTTTTTATTTCGTGTAATTATAACAAAACATGAATAACAATTAACGCGTCTTGATTTCATAAGCTATTGTATAATTTCATCATAAGGTATTGTATTATGTGATTATTACTAAACTATGCAATTTTTGCTTCTTTACATGATTTTAATGGTTTTCATGAAAAAGAACTCACACAATTTAGAATTTTTTTTGAACTTTTTATGTGATTTTTCTGTTTACACATGATTTTAACTACTTACCTGATTTTATTTTTCTGCTGGTATATATTATTAGTGATCTTAGTTTTATCAATGTCATTTAGCTTTAGTGATCTTAGTTAAAAAAATCCCCATATGAAATTTAGGTTTAGTACATTATATTACTTTGGAAGCGGTCTCTTTATCTCTTAAGTAGATGAAAGACTCGCCACCACCTACACCTATCAGACCCTTTTTTTTCAATGGGATATATTGGGTATATTTGTTTGTACATTATATTACTTAAGACCTAATGAAAAACTATAGTAGACATTTATCGTGTTTAAGAGGTGTAAGGTACATGTGATTAACCTGATTACACACACTAAAGAACTTCTAATTAAGATTCTAAGGGGCAAAACGTTAGACCATGGGTGGTTTTGGGGGACCCACTTCCCTGATGGACCTAGAAACTTCTACTGGATAATCTATGATGTCATGTTTTATATTTAGAAAGATAATATATAAAAATAAAATAAAAAGTCATAAGGAGAAGTATAAATCATGTATAAGTAAAAATATAGTTAAACATTAAACCGTATAAATGTAGTAGGCTCAAAAGACAATCGTGTAAATGTGATACAACCAAAAGAAGAAAATCATACAAAACCAGGTTAATAGGTCAAATTGAAGGGTAAAGTAAGTAGCCGGTATGCCAAATTCCGTAAAATTGAGGGACTAAAAGGATCATCACGCAAAAGTGAGTGGCGAGAAAACATAAATAGCATAAACGTGAGAGTCAAAAGTTCAATTTGCATAAAACTGAATGGCCAAAAGGCAAAATATGTACTACGAATCATCAAAGTGATTGACGACTTATGGTTGAGAAGCCTATTCTTATAATGAAAATTTAGATGTATGTTTAGAGAATGTATTTTAAAATAAGTATAGAAGGAAATAGCATAAATCACTAACTTTTGTGATACGTATGATTTTTATTAATTAGTTTATACATCAACCACGTAACAGAAAACATAATGATATATTAAAGACCGAATAATTTTAGAATTCTATATTTTTATTTATAATTAAAAAGTAATAAGTCGTGTAATCAAGTAAATTGCTAAAGAAGTGTATAGGCTTGTCAACTTGTCACTAGTTCTTATTGTTTAAATATTGTGAAGTAAACAACTATGATTATGTAATATGTTAGTCAAATGTTATTTCTTGATTAATTTTCTTGGTCAAAATAATCATCCCTTATACTTCTCGTTTAGCGTTTGTAATTAAAACACTCGGTGTCACTATAAAAAACTTAATCAAACCAATTAAGACCCAAAAATCGGTCCATTTGAAAATTCAGCAAGTCTACTGGAAATGAGCACAAATTATATGATTAATTATCAAGTAGATTCTTAAATAAGAGTGGGTTGGGTTCTAATGAGGTTAAGGGTTGAGTATTAACTATAACAAACTAATGTAAACTGGTTATGGTATAGATTAAGATTGTATCAGATAAATGCGTAAATTAACTTTGTAAAATGTATTCTTAAATAAAACAAACCAAAATTTCAATTTGCTTAATTGTATATCTCATATATATGATATATATGGTAAAGTAAGATATAATCTACTCCAGTAAAACACAATAATCTAATCTAATAAATCAAAATAAGTTTTGTTACATGTCATATTCTTATAACATTTTTGTCACGTGTTAATATGATAACAAGTCAACTCTTAATGATGATATTAAATACTAATTATATCACATATCTTTTCCAAATTAACATGTTTTTTATTAAAAAAACATACATTTTGTAAAACACAAAATTTATGAAATACAAAGAATTTTTTCTAAGAAATAACATTGTTTAAAGTTCTTTTAAATAAAATGTGTTAAAAATTGATATTTTAAACAAAAGCTTTTTATAGACAAAAGCTAAGAAAATATTTTTATTTTATTACTTAAGATAGTTAAATATTCAACAGTAACTGTTAATTTAATATTTTTCTTCTGTATAATATACATGTTTTTTAAACCGGTTAGAAAGAATAGACCATGATATTTCCTTACAGGCCGACACAGAAACTAGTGATCAGTGGACCTCGAATTGGGGACAACAAACTCGGCATCTCACATGGACAAAGGTCCCATTTTATTATATCCAAAATTAAAAATTAATAATACATATAAGAGGAGTATTTTAAGATACCAAAAAATTAAGAACACTTACTATATTCAATGCATAAAATACAATCAATTTTAAGGGTAAAATAGTATTTATAGCATTATTTACACATTACCCCTTATAATTAGTTACACAATAACCTTACACTTACTAATATTTGCATAAAATTTTATATTATCTACCCATAAACCCAAAAACTTAATATGTTTTAAGATTTCAGCTCCATCTGTTAATCTATCACATTAAAAAACGTTTTGAGACTACAACTTAACCTGTTTTTATTTTTAAATATTTTGGTGTAACTTTTTGCTGAAACGATCTGTATTTTGTGAGGTACAATAAGTTAATGCGTATATACAAGTCGTCATGCAGAACTCATTTATCTGTTGTTTTAAATTTTAGCTTAGAAGAAATCATAATACTTTTATAAAACTACTACAAGAATAACAAAATATTAAATGCACGTGTCAAATATAAATGTTATTCCGCTGCATTGCGCGGACACCCTTCTATCTTATGAAAAGAGG
This sequence comes from Flaveria linearis, assembly GCA_024085815.1. Lineage (NCBI taxonomy): Eukaryota > Viridiplantae > Streptophyta > Magnoliopsida > Asterales > Asteraceae > Flaveria > Flaveria linearis. The sequence goes on along the minus strand of CM044016.1, from coordinate 39,752,589 downwards.
AAAAGGAAAGAGTAGTTATTTGAATAGGATGGTTTGATAGAATCCATCTAACACATACATCAAACCCTGTATAGTTCTATTTTATGGCACATGAGCATCCTTTGTTGAACAGAATTTGTGATAAAAAGTTTGATGATAAAAATCCAAAAGCTTATAATTAAACGTGTCATATTATCTGTCATATTAAATTTTCACGCTATCCTTTAAGCAAAATCAATTCTCTCCAATATTACATATGTTCACTTAAAATACTTTTTTATAGAAATAATGTACATATATATCCTCCTACTCTAATAAAAGAGTAAATGAGTTGACACGTGTCAGCACTATATTAATTTCTCAACAAAATTTTTCCTGTTTCTCTTTTCTATTAAATAATTATATTAATTATTAAGTTTATCAAATTACCACATTAATTATTAAAATAGGGAGCTATAGTAAGAAAATTTTTAAAAATGAAAAATTTTTAAAACGTTATTTTAAAATAAAATGTTTAATTTATCTTTGAAAAAAATAAAAGTTCATATTATTGTTTTATTACTTATATATATCTTCAATCATATCATGTCTTAGTTTATTATTTTATAATTAATACTTTTTTATTGTATTTAATATTTTATGTAATACACATATTTACTATAAAGTTAGTTAAATATATTGGTTGTGTGAAGGAGGGGCCACACTCATTTCCTCTGGTTGCGTTTGAAGTCCCAGACGAGATCACAAAAGTATGAAACTTAATCCGCAAGAATTTTGTGGTGAACCCTTTTTAATTAATACATGTAATTAGAAAACATAAAAATAATTTACATAATGTAATATACTATTATTATTAATCTAATAATTTTGATAGTATATCTATTTAAGAAGTTTGATAATTGCTAAATATATATTTTATATAATCTTACAAGGAAATAAAACTTAATATATTTCCTTACATTTGTATTCAATATATATATATAGAGAGAGAAATAGTTTATTAAAATAAATAATTTAGTAATACTATATTAGTGTAAGAAAACCAAATTAAAAATTATAAGCATAATTATAAGACTAATTAATGCATTAATAACCATTATGTAAAAATATAGTACATCTGAAAATTGAAAATGGCAAGTGACGTTATACTGTTATAGATACAAAGTTTCAAACGGTATGATGTGGTCTTATGAAACCCTAGCTACCACAGCCTATGCCAATACTTATTATGGGACAAAGATTACATTTTTGCTTTTATCACTAACACATGAAATTTTCTATAATAAAATTATAACATCATACTTCCTCTAAACTAGAACTTATAACATTTTGTTTGAAGAGTACAACATATACGATCGAGCAGAATGTTACATCGGGACGATTAAGATTGCATATGATTAAATCTTTACAACCCATAATTTCACGATCTTCAATTCGTCACAATTCTAATCTACCAAAGCGAACAAAATCTAGTATATATGTGTACACACGTCTTCACGATCTCATAGACCGATCATCTAATCATCAACGGATCAAACCGAACCATACACATTACACGCACCGTGTCTTTTAAGCCCGCAAAGCACTTCACCCTTAAACTAACCGCACCCACACCTAGCTACACCGCCACGCTTAAAAACACTCGCCCCTCAAGATTCAAGAACACGCGAACTTTGCAAAAGATCATAAGGCGCCCAAAGCGCGTCCAACGGGCACGCTCTACCCCCATCTAACCGCACCCACGGCTTCCCCTTCCCGCTCCAATGCAGCAAACTCACCGGCCCGGGGTGCAGATCCCGACACAGCCCCTCATAATTATCCCCACCCAACCCATGCTGGTTCCACCGGTGATCCACCGAACTATTTTTCCGGCGAACACCAACAAAAACGGAGGCAACGACCCCAATTCGTATATCCTCAACCTCTTCTGAAGCTCCATCCATTCGATTATCTTCGTAGTGTAATCCCCTTTACGCCATTTCACAAGATCGATCACCATCACTCCTGTGTTGAAGTAACACGCTTTTCGATCCGAAAACACGACGGATAACGACGGATTCGACCAGAACGTCGGAGTGAAGTACGACGTGAAGTCAGCGTTACAATACTCCGGCGCCGCCAGTACCGTTTCGTCATCATTATCATCTCCGAACGGGGTGGCGGCGAGCTTCGCGATGTCGTCAACGAGTACGAGGTCGGAGTCGAGGTAAACGACCTTTTCGACACGTGTCGGGAGGAGATCTGCTAGGTAGTTACGAGCGTAGTTGAGTGGGCAATCGAGTGCTGATCGGATGGAGGTGGAGATGAGGCCGGCGACGGCGGAGTCGTCGAAGGTGTGGGTGGTGAAGTGGAGGTAGGGGAAGGAGGTGGCGATGGTGACGTGGATATTATTGGAGGAGGAGGTGCTGACGTGGATATTATTGGAGGTGATGAAGTGGAAGCGGAGGTTTTCGGGGCAGGTGGAGTGTTGGAGGACGGAGAGGATTGCAGCCATTGAACCACGGAGGTATGGTGCGTCGAGGGTCATGGCGATGTGGGTTAGGTGATCCGGTGAGGTGTTGTCGTTGGGTGTAGGGCATGTGGGTGAGTTGTAGAATTTGGGTGCTTGTTTGAAGTTGAGAGTGGCGGTGGCGGTGGCGGTGGCGGTGGTGACGGTGGTGGTGGTGGTGGTGGTGGTGGTGGTGATGGTGGTGGTGGTGAGGAGTAGGAGTGATGATATGATCAATGAGAGACTTGAAGAAGGCATTTCGGTCTCCACTTATGGTGGAAGATGAATATGGTGGAAGATATAGTAAAGAGTGGAAGATCATATTTTTAAAGTTTTTGATAATAATATCTGGGAAATGTAACATGTGTACGTTATTATAGTTATGTTTTAACTTGAGGAACAAAGCAAGTAATATAGAAATACGGATCCAAAGGATAATTTATTACGGAGTTGACATGTTGCGCAAGTAAGTAGTTGTTTACTTCTAGTGTCCTGATATCCATCCAGATAAATCGACACCCCCTATACGTCGCGTATGGGTTCATACGCAACGTATAGGGTCGAATGCACAGAAACGAGAAAAATTTAGGGGGGTGTCAGAGAGCTAACGCCCCATATAGCCCTATACGACCCCTTTATACGACACATATAGGGCTATACGACGCATATAACTAATTTCGACACTGACTACGAGGAAAAATTCAGGGGGCTGGGTTATACGCCTCGTATAGGGCTATACGACCCCCCTATACGACGCGTATGGGGCTATACGACCAGTATATAAATTTTAAGGTGTTGATTTAAAATAATGGGGTGTCTATTTAAAACGACACTACTTCTATTGTATTAATTAAGGTGCCATAAAAGTAACAATTTTTTAAATTGCGTGTTCTGAACAATCGACTTATAATAAATAGTGAGTGTGGTGCATTCGTTGGTGCGATTAAATGTTAACAAGAGTTAGGGGGTGTTTGTTTTTTGAAAAAACCTCTTCCCCACCTCTTCATGTGCGCGCTCGCAGACGCGGGAAGAGATTTTTACTTCACAGACTGTTTGTTTTCTGGAAGACGTTTCATTAAAAAACGTCTTCCTGACGTCTGCACAGAGAAGATGTGAAACAAGGTCTTCACAAACTCTTCTACACTCTTCTAAACTCACCCTAACCCTTCCCTTCCCCATATACCCACCACCCCACTCCTCCTCCCCACATTTCCACCGCCACCGTCGCCACCTCGCCACCATCGCCATCTCGCCACCGTCGCCACCTCGCCACCGTCGCCACCTCGCCACCGTCGCCACCTCGCCACCGTCGCCACCTCGCCACCGTCGCCACCTCGCCACCGTCGCCACCTCGCCACTGTCGCCACCTCGCCACCGTCGCCACCTCGCCACCGTCGACCCACTTCGGCCCCCCTCCCCCTTCGGTCTGTTGGCAGTGGTCATGGTCACGGTGCATCCTCCGCCCGTCGAACCCACCACCTCAAATCTATCTGCGATGAAATCAACAATATCCACACGAACAACATCAAACCCATGAACAACCACGGTTTCGTCACGACGGTGGCGGTGGAGCTTGACGTCAGCGGCGACAGCCCCGCCGTTGAAACCTCCGTCAGAAAGGCGTGGGATGCCTTTAAAACCGCCGGAATTAGGCATGGAGTGCTGAAGTCGGATCGGGCGTTGGTGATGGATCCGAGAACGAAGGCGTATGTGGAGTTGTATGCTCGAGATTAGAAGGCGTTCTTCGAGGCTTTTGCTCGAGCGATGGAGAAGCTGAGCTTGTACGATGTCAAGACTGGCCGGAGAGGGGAGGTCCGGCGCCGGTGCGATTACGTCAATTAGGGCACATTTTGGGGATGATGATTCTATCGTTTCTGTTATTGAATGAATTTGTTGTTATTATTATTTTTTAACGATGATGTATTGATGATCGTGTAATTTGTGATTTGGTTAGCAGTGTGCAGATGTTAAAAAACAAACAGACTTTTTCTTGCAGACTGCAAACGTTTGGTCATCCTCTTCTGCTGCAGATGTACGTCTGCAGATGTGGTCCGTAGACTGCAGACATTTTCCTGCAGAAAAAACAAACAGCACCTTAATGTTGACTAAGAAATAGATCCGAGGCAAAATAACCAAAAGTCATTATTAGAAATAAATAAATATGAATGTTATCCGACTCACATAGCGCTTATGTTACACTGTTCCGGTCTAAAACACAGTAGGTAACTTGAGCTATATAGGTTTGAGGTAGTTTGGATTTAATAATGTATGTATTCCAAAATAAATAGTAACACTCATTACACACCAAACATATACTATATTCCCATCCTTTTTTATTCTCTAGATAGAAGTCCACCTATAACTCTTGGTGTTTGTTGGTAAATTAAAGCTTTCTTTTTTGTGGGTATTTCGTTTGAAATGTGTAAGAATTTCTAGTACTATTTTTCAGTCGGAAATTGTCTCATTTCCTAGTAGTAATTATATGATTCTTTATATTTTGCACAACTAAATTATTATAAACATTGTAAGCGAGAACGAGTATATATAAAACCTTCATCCCTGTAAATCCAACTCTCTTCATTTATTAACAATCATAATTAAGCAATGCACAAAAACTTATACTACATTCACCTACGTCTTTGGCAACCATGATCACCTAAAAGCCAACTAAATATAATTTCACATGAAAGAGCAATTTTAGAATAATATTTTACTAAGATCAGCTAGTTGATAAACGAGTCAAACATTGAGTTAAAAGAAAAGTGCAAACACTAGCAAGAACATACGGCAGCATGACTGAAATTATTGAATGGCATGTGGCATTGGTGGACTATTTGAAGTTTATAGACAAAATGAAAAGAAGGAGAATATATGACCCCTTTCATATCAAATAATGAGAGATTGGTATAATCCCATGTTCTGCACATGGAATAACTATGAAAACCAATATTTATCGTCTCCTAATTAATTCCACAAAGAAATGACACCTACATATATTGATATATACTTCACTTGAAGCTCATCTTTTATTGTGTTAATTTATGAACCCGTTCAAAGTATTTTTAACCACCGACACATGGGTTGGGTGAGTTAAGATTTGAACCCAAAAGTAAACGGTTATATAATATTAATGTACATTGACTTTTGTGTACTTAAGGCTATACTTTTTTTAATAGCATGCAACTTTTTTACACATAAATACACATATCTCATACTTGTTAAGTTATACTTACGAAATGTGAATCAATGTTTTGGAGACCGGATCGGACCGGCCGGTCTGACCGGTTGGACCGGGGATCGGTCCGGTGGCCAGTTCGGTCTGATACGACTCGTTCTGGACGGTCGAATCGGTCGGTTCGTCCCGAACCGCTGGTCGGACGAGGAAACCGGACCGGTTCGGACCTTTTGTTTTTTTTTTAATTTTTTAAATTTTAATGGGTAAAAACGGGGTGTTAAACCATAAATTAAAACGGGGTTTTAATGGTTCGGACCGGTTTTTTTTTTTTTTAGTTTTTTTAAATTTTAATGGGTAAAACGGGGTGTTAAACCGTAAATTAGTACGTTCGATGTACAAATATAGTTAAATTTTATATATAACTATAAAATACATATGTAAACATATATAAATTACTTATATTTAATTACATATATAAATATAGTTAAATCCGGTCTAACCGGTCCGACCGGTCCGACCACCAAACCAGTATGGCGTCCGGTTCGACGTTCGATCCGGTTCTGAAAACATTGATGTGAATAGAAGTTGAAGAAATTTAAAGCTAATAAAAATGAAACAATTTATCTTAGTAATCATTATGTTGATTAAATGTATTACTAAAGCAGTCGATGCCATTATTTTTAAAACTTATCAATTTGATTTCTATCAAATAGTATAATACGCAAAACTTAATTCACTTTTGCACTTGCACTGTTTGGTAATTTTCTCTAAAGAAAACAAGGTATTAGTAGATAGATTCTTGTTCCTAAATTTCGCTTTTTTAACTTATGGATGCTAGTAAATCTGACCTCAGTTATTGCTTTTATCTATCCTATCTAATAAACAAAGCTTTGCCTTGCCACATGTTAATTTCTTAAGCAATGTATTGTATACGTGTCACTCTCTCAATCCCTTCTATTATTTTTTTCCCGCTCAGGTTTTCAATGGATCTTCACGCGAATCCTATTCGGGTTATATGTGAAAAATGGGTCTTCCCCAATACACATCTCACCACTTTTCTATTCCCAATCTATTCTCCAACCCTAATCGGCCGACAAGTCTCATCCACCGCTGCTTCTCTTCTTCGCCTGTTTCTCCGTCCAGTTGATCTCCTTCGCTTTCAGCAAGTTCCATTTGATTACTTATCTTCTTTCTCCGTCGTTTTGTGCTAGGTTTGTTCTTTTATCTCCTAAACTCTGTTTTACTCTGTGATTCTTTCGATTTTGTTTGGGTTTGGTTGAATCTTCTGTACATCATTAACAACCTAAACTTTTTATGACTTTTGGTTGAATCTTTCATGTTGATTTCTTTTAATTTGTTCTTAATCGGTTCTAGGGTTTTCATCTAATTTGTGTTTCACTATGAAGGATATGTTTGTATATTGTTTTATATTTGTCTATTTATGGTTGTTGTTGAATCACCATGTAATTTTCAGATGATGTCATCCCTGCACAATTGTAATCTTTTCCTCTTCGCTGCTTCATTTCTATTTTAATATTGATTTCAGTTGTTACCTTGATGCACATACCTTGAAGATGATATCAAAAGTAGCTTTTGAAAGTCATGATTAGCTTAATTAGTTTACAATGGATATTTTCTACTCTTTTTTTATTTATCATTTTTAGGGTTCTTAGACTTTTGAATTTATGTATTCAGTTGGATGGGATGAGCTTTGTTCAAATTGGACTGTTACATTGTCGTGTTGTTACATTTCTTAATTAGGTAGAAATAGATAATTGTTATTGTTTCTGTTTGTTAGGGTTTTTAAGCGTTTGAATTTAGTTTTCCCTTTGGGTGGGATGAGCTTTTGTTCAGAACTTCATACTAGATTATTATTTCTCAATTCTCACACATTGGTAGTTAATTAGGACTTAAATGATTTATTTATTTATTTATAGTGTTTAGTTTAAACTGAGATCAAAATGTTTAAACTAAGATCAAAATGCCATTTACAATTGAATGTCTTTCTATATATAGCTTCATAAGAGGGTGAAAAGATGTTTGATTTTTATTAATAGTTATGAATGTTTTAATATTATTTCAGTCATTGAAAATACAACTAACAAAAGTGTCAAGTTCTATATTAACAATTATGATGATTATATCTTAGGGGGTGTAGAAAAACCAAAGTTTTCTATTTTCTTTGTTTTTGTATATGTTCTTTGAGACTTCTGTTAATATCAATTGTTGAAGCTTCTAATATATAGTTGCTTACACTTTTGCAGTCAAGACTTTAAGCAAATACGAAATCAATACTATTAATACCTTGACATAATCAGGCATCTAAAGTTTCTCTATTATATTTTAGTAAATGCATTCTAAATCTAAGTTCAATTAATGCAGGCTACTTGCACATGGTTGACATGTGATCTGGAATCATTTGGATTAAAGGTACTGACTACTTGATGCATTCTAGACTAATTAATTTGCATTTGTATTGTCACGTTTATAATTTGTAGTTTATGTCATCTAATGGTATTAATTGACGCTCATTGTTATGTTGTGCAATACTTACATAGATGTTCTTATTCTTTTGCATATTGAGAATCATATTACTAAAAGAAATTGCATTTTTGTGTGTTTTTGTTTTATGAAGTGTGCATTAGTTTAAATGTTGCAATTGGATGCCTGAGATAACAAATGTGCAGCATGCTTACTCTTTTCTTTATTTTTAAATAAACGTAAATGTACATTTAATCATTTTATTTTATGAAGTTCTAATATGTTGAATGAAATAAGCCAGATGCCAACAAATTTGGTTTCAAGTACGTTTGTATGCTTGGCTTCTTTAAATCCACTTTTACATTGTAATGAAAACCAACAAAACTGATACAAATGTTTCAAGTATATTTTTATACTTGGCTTCTTCAATTCACTCTTACATTGCACTAAAAGAAATGAAGAGGAGGATGTCATTGATGACAGACTATTATTTGAAACCAGTGGGACTTCTACTTATGGCAATGCTATTTGACCAAAAGAGGGAATGATAGGGAATGGTAAAGATGATGATCATAATGTTGAATCACTAGAGTTGATTAACAAACCTTGGAGACCACTAACTTGCAATTAAGGAACTTGGCTGCTGTTTTAAAACCATATAGGTACAAATCTTTCTTTTATCTTTGTTAAATGTTCAAGATTCATGACCATTTGGTAGTACAAATCAGTAAATCATATGCTAACGAGAAATTTTTAATGAATCTACAAGTCCTTTAAATTCAAGGCATTCTTTAGATTTGATTAGAATGCTTTGATGCAAAGGTTCAATTGTCAGCTTTTAGTATGTTGAACTCAATTTAAAACCAACAAAACTTAAGTGTCATATAATTGATTATGTAAATGCATATACATTATTCAATCTCCATTTAACATCAACTGAAGTTGTTGCTTGCGAATGCTAGAACCCAAACTATACAGAACCTAATACGAACATAAACTTGGTAGTGAATAAGTTTTTGGAAGGGGTAAATATATTTTTAACGAATGAGTCTAGACCCCAGGGCTTTGGTGTTTCATTCACTTATCACACAACATGACTAGAAAAATTTAGTATGTTTGACAATCTACTAGAGGACAATTATTATGTTGACTGCCATTTTGTTGATATGATCTAAACACTCTATCCTAAAGGAATGAGAGTGTTTGACGTGTATACTTGTAGGAATATAAGGAAAGAATAATTTCCTTTTAAAGTTCCCATAAAAGTTATTACAAAATTTACAATCCGAGATTCATTTTCTTTTTAATAGGTTCTTGTGAATATAAGCATGTTTTTGTGAATATTGCATGTTCTTGTGAATATTGCATGTTCTTGTGAATATTGCATGTTCTTGTGAATATAAGCATATTCTGTGTCAATGGAGCTAATAAACCCTTACAGTTAGTTGACTCAAGACTTAAAGAATACGGGCAAGGCAATTGTAGTTACCTTTCCATGGATCATCGGTAGTCCTATGATTAATGGAATATGCATAAGAAGAGCTCCTAATATTTTGGTAGTTTATTTTCTGTAAATTTAAATTATAATTGTACTTGTGACAAAACATTTGAATTAGATTTTGACATCCCTTCTCTGTGGATTTACTCACACATGATGGTGACATGGTGTATACCATAGTTTTCTAGGATGTTAAAATTGTGCTACTCATATGAAAGACCCTTCAGTTTAGGTACGGTGTACTTATTTGATTGTGTATATATGTAAAAACTATTATCTTAACTATATTTAAAGTGTCAGTATTTAAAGTCATGAAACTAAAATATTGTTTATGATTGACTCTATTTCTATGTTATGACTTATGCTACATCTTATCAATTAGTTACAAGTAAATAGCTCCCCTGTTTCTTTCTCATCATCTATTTTATCATAATGTAAAAGAATTGCAAACCTTAATCCTGCACTTAACTTGCTCAAAATCCAATTATCCAACTAATACCAAGTAATGGTATTAGCTTAACATATAGCAATTGAACTTATTACTGTTTTATGTGCGATGTAATATGCATGTATATTTTTTTTTGTCTTCCTACCTAATTTTATTGGCAGGTGAAATATTGTTTGGAAGCTATATATATTGTAAATTCTTAATCTTCATTACTTATTATTTATATTTTTTAAATATTTATTTTTTCTTAATTACCAAAAGTTGATAATATCTAACATCCATTTTTTTTAATAAAAACTTATGATTTTAACAACTTAAATTTAAATAACTCATGTAATACATGGGCTCTAACCTAGTTAGATTTATATATTTTACTATCATGTTTAGCGTATAGAGCACTTAAGTCTTTATCACATAATTACTAACATATACGTATCAAGCTAAATGCTAAAATAGTTAACGTGGTCAACAATTATGAAAGTAATATTATTAATTTTCATAATATATATATCTCTTCATTACCAACTACTTTACTCCTAAGGTTGCTTCCAAAAACTACCTATCCACTGTAAATATTTATTCTATGAGGTGAAGATCTCTTTCTTCCGTTCACATGTTTACCCACTATTAAGTATACATTCTTATGGTAAGATATCGCTCCTGAGACATACGCACATACGTTAAAACTGAATGTTTCACTTTATTTGCACTTCATTTCTCTAGAGTCGAGTATTGTTAGATAGAAAAAGCTTTTTTTACCCATCTTGGGATAATTATAATGTTTTTCAAGACAGGTCTTAAAGTAAATGATTATTAATTTATAACCTTGAGGTTATGGATTCAAAATGTGAAAAACAGTTTTCTATACAAAATGTAAAGTAAAACGGTGTACATGCATTACTCAGACTACGAAGTAATCCTGCCTCTTCTTGAGTTAAATCAAGTCAAACGAACCTTTCTTGTACCACATTCGTAATTTAAGTCGAAGTACTTTATTAGTTTTTCATTAAAAGTTTTTTGATTGAATTTCTTTTATTAAAATTATTGTTGACATTTATTTTCATAAAATTTATTGCTCTCAAAGTATAGGTTATGTTGTGCTTATGAGAAAAAAACTATATACAGCTTTTTATCATTGTTTGATATTTTTATTTAGGTGTTGATTTGAGCCAATTTTAAACTTATAACTTTAAAATTTCAATTTTATTTTCGAATTCAACAATATTTCTTTACTTTTATTGTATTGAAATCCTTTAATAATGTCTCATTTCAAATTTGGGATCTAGTACTCTTTTGAAAAACATCTCTTATTATCATGTAAAGAAATAAATTTTATTAGCTAATTAGATAATCACATAATATGAATAAACCAACCTGTGATGTGACACCATGAATAGTACTATTTATGGGGTAATTTTGGTATTTCCTTCTTCTGCTCCTTTTCTTCTTCAACACCCATTTACCAAAAGCTTCAAATCCAATCCAACTCACGACACCCACCATCGTCTCCCACCTCATCCCTCTGCAACTTCATGCTTTCACCGGAGATCTTCCCACCGCCACCACAACCACCACCACCACCCCACCACCTGCGTCAACTGCGGTGGCACCACCTCCTACCCACCACCACCACCACCGTGGTCCGAAACCTCTCCGCCACCAGTCTACCGCCCCATCCGCGCTCCGGCGATCAACCTCCCACCCACCCACAACGTCCAACAAACCATCATCATGACCCCTGTTCCCCAAGCCCAAAAAGTCCCCGTCGTATCGCCGCCGTATCACTTCCAACTCCCGACCAAAATCATCCACTCCGATGACGACATCCGCCGGTTCCGCGACTCCACCACCGCCAAAAACTACCTCGGATTCATCGTATCCTTATCCGAATCAATCCGAGGTCACAGCCTGCTGGATCACATGGGGTTTCGGGGCTTGATGATTACCACGTTTTGCCTTTCATATTCGGGTCTTCGCAGGTGTGCCGAATTGGAAGAAGGTGAATAGTGGGTTGCTTAAGATGTATAAAGTGGAGGTCATGGAGAAAGTTCCTATTATACAGCATTTTCTCTTTGGGTCTCTCATAAAGTGATAAGTTTGATTCTATCATTCTCAATTGGTAATATGTGTTAAAATTGGTATCAAGTGCTAAGTTTGAATTAGACTTTATATACGAAGAACTCATTTGAGCTAATAATTATAATTGGTAAACAGATGAAAGTATTCATTTTTCAAAAGTTCATGATAGTGCTTTAAGTAGTCGAGTTTGTATTTGATAAATAATTGCTATTGATATGTATGTTTTAAAATTTGACAAGTACTTCAAGCCATATATTTTTATTGTATATTATAGAAGTAAAATGTGTGTTGTGATTATATAAGATTTGAAAAGGTCATGCTTTTGGTGGACAAGTGTATTTAATTTCTTCAAGATGGCAAAGTTAGGGCGATAACCATGATATGTACCTTTAGATAGTTTTCACTCTTGTCTATCTATTAAAATTAGAAGTGAATGAATAGTAGCTTGAAAGATCTGAATCATTCATTTTGAATTTCAAGTACACTAATTTAAATTCATTCGAGAACACCATATGCTTATAGTCTTTGGTTACGTTTAGTTGCCTAGGCTAGGGGTATACAAAAGAAGTGCATATTGCTTAATTTGACGCCTTAGGTTCGACAACTTACAAATCATAGTAAGAGTGAGTAACTAATTATATTTTTACTTTTCCTTTTGAACGCATCAGTTGTTCCGTATGCAAAAGATGCAAATATGAGGTTATGATGTTCAGTAGCTACAATGCTCAGACAAGACGCGTGATATATCATGCCATTTATAGACGCAATATACCATTTAATGGGTATATATGGTTTGTTGGTTACTAACTTTAACAACCACTTTGAGATAGAACCTTTCTTCTAGATATTGATTTTTTTTGTTAGTTTGCAGTTTGAGGTTGTGGTTACTTGAGGGTCATGTTACAGAGAAGTCGGAGGCCAAGGTATAGTTTTTATGTCATGGTATACCATACTGGTTTATGCCACGTTTAAAAAAGTGTTTGTTATTATAAGAATGTGTTATAGTTCTAAAAGTGGGGAAGCACATGATGTAACTATTCGATATGTCTGCATGCTATAATTATGTTTAAAAGTTTTTTAAGACTTAATAAGGAAGTGCGTTAGACAAAAAAAGAAGCAACTTGGACAAAAAGAAACGAATCTGATCCTTTGATAAAAAGATTTATTCTCTTCATACTTCTTTTTTGTGAAAAAGAAAAGAGAAGGGGGTCATAAAATCCATTTGATTATCATTATTCAATGAGTTTATAAGGTTAGCCCTTTCTAAAGCCACATTCTTTTATTGTATTTATGGTTTATATTAAAACAAGGTTTATGAGGTCAACGTACATACTCTGATACACATTCGAGACGAAAATTTTGTTTACAAAAAAACTAAATGATATTATGGGTTAACTTACAGTCTGAGGCTGTGAGGCTGTGGTTACATGATGGTCGTGTTGCAGGCAAGCAGAAAACCAAGGTAATATTTTCCATCATGATCCACCATACCAGTTTATGCTATGTTTTTGCTGTGTTTGATTAATGTTTATTAAAAGTGGGCAGTGTCGTTGAGTTGGTATTACAAATCTCCTCTTTAGCCGGACCACATTTTGTACAAAAAACTTTTCAACTTGAACAATATGTATAGTATGCTTATGCATTTTATGTTCTTTGACTGGATATGGTTTTAATTCCATAAACTAACAGAATGCTTTTGATATGTCTATCTTCACCCGGTTAGGCTTGAGGTGAGATCAGAAGTAAAAGTCGTTCTATTATCCGTTAAATATTCAAATATTTTCATTTTGTTGATTATATATTGGTACAGGTAATACATGTATTATTTTTTGGTTCCTTTTCTTTCTTTTCTAAAATCATTTATGTTTTAGATTAGCTTTTGCTTTTCCAAAACAAATAGTTTATTTTTATACATTTTTATAAGTCGTGAGACCTTTTCGGGTAGGAATCAAATATGTAGCGAAATCACTTACAGCGTGCTTCACTTTTGTTTTTGTGAAAGTATGTGGTTTTGAAGGTCTACTATGTGTGCATTAAATTAATAGCTTATGATAACCATCTATTTGAGTCGATCATTTCGTAGATCTAATTCAAGTTTAAATTATGTCTTATTACCAGATGGGTTGGCAACCTGGCATGTGTGTTGTATATAATTTATATTGTTGTGAAGACTGGTTTTGTGTGTATGGTTGTGTGCTTGCCGGGGGTGTTGCCGTTTGTGTCATTTGCATCAACACTATATGTGCAGGTTGGAAAACAAAAAAACAATTTCCGTCAACATTTCGCGCAACGCGCGATAAGGAATTCAACTAGTTTAGAATTAAGAGTACAAAACTAATCATATGATACTTTCAGCTCATCGAACCTATATGACTTCTATTATATAAAGTTTCCAAAGATTATGTCACACAACGTTGATATTGTTATGACAGAGTTAAATAATTAAAGGGGTCAAATTTCATATTTTATTTGTGACTAACTAATAGATTTTGTTATAAGTAACTTTTTTTTTCCTTTCAAAAAACAAAAAAAAAAACTAAAGCCACTGTTATATGGGCCTACTGCCTACATAACGCCCGCATAATCATTTTAAATTTTAATTAAATTATGATGTCCGCAAATTTGACATTTATTAATGGTAGATATAAAGATACATGTTTAGGGTTAGTATCTTTGCAAAATTATTTGTAGTTACAGAAACAAAAGAACAATTAATTTACATAAATATAAATTATAAATCGTTGATTTTATAAATTAAACTACAAATAATATGTAATATATTATATATATATATATATAATATATATATATATATATATAATATATAGAGGAGGGATCAAATGAAAACCACCATTTTAATTGAAAACCAAGAAAACCACATTCAACCAATCACAAAATTTATATTTTTATTTTTATTATTGTTTAAAGGGTATTTAGTAAACTTATTACACTCTTATTTTTAGTATATATCTTCAAAATCTCAATCGAAACCCTATTTTCCATCGCCTGTAATCTCTGATCAACCACCAATTTCTTCATCAAATCACTTGTTTCATCTTTCTCACTTCAATTCAATCGATGGATGTTACACCTCTGGAGCCGAAATCGGAGGTCGATTTGAACAAAACAGAGTGCGAGGAGGAGGAGGAGGAAGAGGAGGAGACCACCTCCCCACCACCTTCCGCCACCACCCCTCCGCCACCCGCAGCCACCTCTCCTCCCCCATCATCCTCACCATTCACATATTGTTTATTTATAACTGGTGATTGATTGTTGTTACTGTAGTTTGATTACAAAGCGTTGATTTAGTTTAAACTCAAAGGTATGAATTGTGGAGATAATTGTGGTATGTTTGATCAATGTTTACGGTGCTTGTTGCTATTAGTTTTAGTTTGAAGCTTTTCTGCTATGAAGTTTGTCGAATCTTGGTGTTGAAATCCAAAATTTATATATGGACCATATATAAATTTGCTTGTTAGTGGATTTGGTGACTGTTATTTGCTTGTTAGTGGATTTGGTGACTGTTATTTGCTTGTTAGTGGATTTGGAGACCAAGGATGGGAGAACCACATTTGTGCCGAGAATATGTCAGACGGGTTACCACAACAAGCAAATTTCGAAAACAGAAGGTATTAATGCACCGGTGGACAACTGTTAGAGCGTATGAAACAGAAGGTTCGATACACCGAGCGGGAGGCTGCAAGTGTTATGCGTGACATTGTTGAAGGTATTAAGGTAAACTAATTAAGTTCTATCGATCCATTACTAACTAATTAATAATCTGTTCTAGTTACGTACGTAGTACGTAGTACTGTATTTTAAATAATGGTGGAATTTGATCTAATTATGATGTCTTTGCTAATAACGTACTGATTATGTTTTCGATCGGTCGATCATGCATATTGTTTGGTGTTTGTTGTTTTGTATGTTGCAGGACACTTTTCTATCCAGAAATCCAGCTTGGAAATCGGTTTTGTTCTCTGAAGATCTTAAATCTAGCATTTGAAGCTTACAGATGATCTGTTGTTTTGGCATTTCTATACGTAACTCTATTGTTACATATATGTACCTCTATGTTGTTTTCGTATATAAGGAAGAAGAGAAAGCTAGAGAGAAGGAATTGAATGATTTGTTTAAGATTGCTGTTGTTCAACCTAAAGTACGTATATGTACCTAAGTATTAGTTGTTGATGAATGATTTGTTTAACTGTTACGTATATGTACCTTAGTATTAGTTGTTGATGAATGATTTACGTATGTTTATTAACTGTTACATATATGTACCAAAGCTTCTTTAGCATATAACCAAATCCTAATCGCACCATTACACAAACAAAGACTTATTAAATGTTACATATATGTACCAAAGCTTCTTTAGCATATTAACTGTTACATATATGTACCAAAGCTTCTTTAGCATATTAACTGTTACATATATGTACCAAAGCTTCTTTAGCATATTAACTGGTATGTATCATTGAAGTTTTAAAATATTTTAATATTTTTGAACAATTATCATATGTACACATATGTACCGTCGTTGTATTATCCAAATTTTTCAACTTAATTAAGTCTTTAGACTCTTAATAAACTTCTATTACTGTAAAAAATGTTCATCATACATCACTCAACCGTTCACATTATTTGGTACACATATGTACCATCGTTGTATTAGGAGAGAAGAGAGAGAAATAAAAATTAGGAAAGTAAAGAGTAATTAAGAGAGAGGAAAGAGAAACGAAAATTATGGAAAGTTAAATAGATTTATTTTTTGTTTTTCCTAAAATGCCCTTTTGTATTAAAACTTGTCTTAAAAACTTCACAAGAATTACAATCATACCACTAGTAATTAATAACCATTGATCTACATAATCAATGGTTAAGATTTAGTTTGCAAGGTTTTCATTTATAACTAGGTTTTCATTGGATCCTCCCCCTATATATATATATATATATATATATATATATATATATATATATATATATATATATATATATATATATATATATATAACAACTCAAGTATCAACCAACTTAATTAACATTTATATAAATCAATAGTTTTTTTAGTTCTTGAGATAAAAAACGGTTTTGTAATGATCGGTTTAGATTATACATAAGAGTTAGTGTAATATAGGAAAAGAGTTAATTAGTAAAATAGTATCAGATATCTCTTAATACATATTGTAATTCAAATACATACCACAATATATAAATTTCGAGTTTTATTAAACTATTATGCATCTCATATTCGTATTGTGTCGGATGTAATGTCATAATATATAAATTCGAGTATTGTGACCACACTTGTTAACTTGATTGAATTTATCATTTTTTCAAATGCAATTTCGTGATTTCACATCTCATATTCGTATTGTGTCGGATGTCATGCCTTATGTTGTAAGTTGTAACGCTCTACGATCATTGTCTAAGATCTCATTTTAAAGATTCATGGTTATGACGCATGGGAATGGTAGGTAATCAAATTTATAACTCGTGATTTAAAAAAAGCCAAGGTATTCAATGAGATGAATAAAGCTAGAAAAGACACCTTTTCTTTCTCTACTTTAATAAAGCCAATGTATAGATTTGAGCGGTTGTAATATCTTTGTGTTACGTAAACATTATTCTAGATGGAGATTATGAAACATATGGGGGGTAAATTACAATTTTGATCAATTGCATGAATGAAGAAGTCACAATTAATATGCAAGAAAAAATTATGATTACTTAAAGCTTCTAATTGATGTAATTAAAATATGATTTTGGGTGGATTATTTTTAATCATGTAAGAGTGATTTTCTATGCAATAGAAATCATATTGAACAGCCTAGCAAAAGTAGGCAGAGATATTTGTGAATTCACATGATTGGAAAGTAGAAACACACAAACACATGGTCAAAAATCAAAATGATCAAAGATCAAATGCAACAGAAGCTTAATGGGCTTGGCCATAATCAGTATTATTGTCTTTGTAGACCCTAAAAGCAAAGCCTTCATTTCTGCCTATGGTTTGTGTTTTGAAAACACCTAATGTGAAAATACATAACCCATTTATAAACACACGTATTAAACATTATATTCGTTGAAACATATTAACAGCTAAGAATTAAGCCCAAATATTGCGTTGTGTTTGCTACTTTTGTTATGTGTCTTGTAACGATAATATTAACGTGGTTAAATAAATACAAAAAAAAAAACGTATGAAATTGTTATGACTCAGTCTAGGAGATTGAAATATACATAGAAAATAATTATAAGACTAGCACGTTGCGACTTAATAATTAGAATAAAGTCAAAACAATTTGAATAGGAAAGATATAAGAAAAATAAAATGAGAAAAACAAAACACCCTAAAAGAAAAAATAACTGTAGACTATGATGTTTGAACCCACATTTCCTAACTCAAAGGGGACGTCCCCCACCACCTCAAAATCTCCATCTTTAGTGTTAACTAGGTTTTGGCGTCACGCGTTGCCGCGCCTATGCGAGTTTTAATGTAACCCTAAACCAAAATCAAAATGAAGGTTCAAAACCATAAAATCAGCAAAATACACAAAGTAAAACACACCAAAACCCCAAATCCATAACACACCAGAACATACAGAAGTAAAAAACTAAATCAAAGCCTAACACCATACGCAAAACAGACGAACATCAAAATCGCAAGAATGCGACACAGTCCAAAATAGAAAACCAATAACAATCCAAAAAAAAAACCCCACCCGCAAACCTTAAACACACACCCAAAACAAATCTATAAAAACACATAAAAAAACACCCACCGACCAAAGGGATTAATAAAAATTATAATGCTTAAAAATTGAAACAAAGATATTTAAACATCAATAAAAACCGAAAATATAAATATATTTGCAAACAAATAGGGTGGCAACAAGTGACATGACGGTGTAAATCCACCGACCATACTTTCTAACGTATAGCGAATGTAAATTAAAATATATACTAATTTGCTAATATTATCGGTAGTAATCTGACACTTCTTTTGATGCCATAGACAACTATAAGTTTTTTATTTTTTTAGTTTTGTTTTTATGTTTAGTTGGATCACTCGCGACCTCTTAACAAAAGATTCATGTAAGATTCTCTTTATAAGTGTATTCGTCAAGTACCATCCTTCTATTTGTGACCGCACTTTATCGTTTTGTTTTTTTGTTTTTATAATTTTCAACCACCCTTAATATGTTTTTTTCTAATTTGTAGATAAATGCTTCTAAAAAACTTAAACATATACAATTTGTAAGTTGCTATAAATATAATCGGTCAAACATTTACAATCTCTTCAAACACAAGATACAACTCTTTAAGTTATAATTATTTTAATATTATAATAACCTTTAAGTGTATTTTGTATTTCTTTTATAACTTTTAAAAAACATCGTTTTACAACATTCTTAATAAACAATAACGGCATCTTTATTTATATATGTTTCAATTTAAATTTATTTAAATTTGACCCTAGCCAAATATTATATATTCTTAACTTTTTTTCTTAATACAGTTTTATTAATTCTAAAACATTATTTGCTACATTCTTATTTCTACCCACGTTTTCATATAAATTTTGTTTAAAATGAAAACCACAATAATGACTTAGGAAGTAAATACTAGTGTTCACAAAGATTGGTTTGTGGAGATGTTAAGTGGTGATATGAGTGACTTTTAATGATTACATGACATGATCACTAACAATTTTAATTTAATAACATTATTTTTTGAACTTCAATGTTCACCGTTTAATTCCACCTAATTTTGCATCTATAAGGATTTAAACAGAGACAAACGCATTATTTTTTAGTAGATAGTAAATGAATATATTTCACAAGATGCCTTTTTGTTTTAATGTTTTTTTAAGTAAAGTATGATATCCTGAAAAATTTTATAATGTACAAAACATAATAAATACAAGATTCTTCCCAATCTCCAAATACATATTAAGTTTTCCAACAAAACCTTCTTATATGAAGAAGTTTAATCTGTATGTGTACCAATATACCTAGTGATTTTAAAAGATCACCTATGTTTACGTTATGCAGTTTCCATGTGCACGTTTGTTTATATAGCTTACATCTTATAGACTAACTGGTTTATCGTGATTCAACAACCTCAAAATGTTTATGCGTCTTAATATTATAGGGCTTGACAGTTCTAATAAATTGTTGCTTATCATTGAAAAAAAATCTTTTCTCAGCTCACGAGTGAAATCATTTTTATGCAATTTCCATCAACTGTTAGGTTAGTTTCCTCTAAATTAGTATAACCATTTGTAGGTACTTGAATATTATCATACTATATTTATCTTTTTCTACTTGTGTTTCATCTCCAATTCCATCTTCTACTAGTTCATCATCCATATCACATTCAATCCCATCTTCTTTATCCACAATATCATCATTATTTATAATAGCAATTTGAGATGGTGTCTCAAATCTTTATTTTGAATTATGTATTGTATTGCACTAATCTGATTCATTTGAACAATAATACAAGATTAAAAACATAATGATAATTAAAAAAATGACGGAACTATATAAAGTAATGAACTTGAATTTGAGGTTGTGAATTTGACTCGAAGTGAAATCCATAAACTGAGGTTTTGAATCAAACCTGAATTTGAGGTTCCTAGGAACTGCATATCGAACAACTAAAATCGCAAATAGCAAACTGATTGACAATGAAAATTGAACAACAAGCTGAATAGGAAACTAAAATTTCTGAAGTTAGATCTATCGGGACCTGTTTGAGCATCCAAATCACAAACATCATACCCAGTATATTCCACTCAAAGGCAGGGTCTGGGGGTAGGTGATGACGAGTCTTTCCTCTATCTTGGGAGATAGAGATACCGTTTTCAAACCCCCACTCGATAACTATGTAATTTAACATATATAAAAGACAAGTAGGCCGTAGGCACATAGTCGTGAACCGTAGGCCCAACAGATGAAGCCCAATTCTTAGCAGAAGTCTAGAACATCTGTATCATACTTAAAATTTAGAGTAAATTACCATTTGCATCCCTAATGTTATCCATTTAACAGTTTGCATCCCTATAGTTTCAAAGCCTCGATTTGCATACCTGACGTTTATAGTTTTAACCGTTTGCATCACTAATGTTTTTATTATGTAACCATTTGAATTAAAATGACTAACGCCGTTAGTCAAGTCTGTTAATAGGCCCTACATTATTTGTCTTTTATAAGGGTATTGTTGTCATTTTCTTTTAATCCTATTTTTTTTATTATTTTCATAGTTCTATACTATCCATTTACAACCCATTTTTATCATCTAATCTCACCTAACCCCAATCACAATTCAGCTACACAACCCCGTCTTTATCATGGCCCCTTAACAACCACCGCAGTCCAAAGGCGGATCTCGCCGGATACCTCCACCGTGCTAGTCCGACGATGAGATGGTGGCGTTAATCGAAGGGTACCGTGAAAAATAGTACTCCCTCCGGCGAGGGAATCTCCGTGCCCCCGAATGGCAAGAAGTCGTCGACGGCGTCATTGCCCGTTGCACGTTAGCTGGTCCACCGAAAACCTCGATTCAGGGCAGACATAAGATGGAGAAGCTCAAGAAGCCACTCGTTTGGTTTTGATTCAGATCTTGTTGACGTCTAAAGGGATCACTTTTAAGTTTGGTGTGGTCTTCATCGGAAAAGCTTCTAAGAATATCTTTATTCACAACAAGTACCAGATCAGACCAATCGATAACTTTATTCACATTTCAAATTAAATTAACAATAAATAAATGAATCAAATGATGTGTTCATATGGAATCACATGAGTTTGTGAGAATTAGGGAACTTACAGTTGTGTGTGAGTTTGGATGAAGACTGTTGGAGATTGGATGTAGAGCAGGCTGATTCTACTAGCGATTTCACATCGATGGTGGTTGTGGACTACCAATCAGACACACACCGATAAGACACACACCTGATCTCACCGACACAACCTCCCAGTCTCCACCACAGCAGCCTCATCACCACCGCCATAACCACCCGGTCGCCACCAAATTACCAATAAATTACACCCAAAGAACCATATTTATACACGAATAGATCCTGTCGATTTGACAGTGTTAGGGCGTTTGGCGGAGAGGCGGCGACGCACAACGGAGGTGAGAAAGAACGATGGAGATCATAGGTGGAGGCACACGGCAGAGGCGGCGGCGCACGGCGGAGGCAGTCAAATGGTGGCGCGACCATGGAATTGATCGGGATCTTGTGAAAGGGAATGAGAGAAAGATGGGTGTTTTAGAGGTTTAGAGAGAGAGAAAGAGAAAGAGAGAAAGATGTGGTGGTCCCTATTTTTTTAACTTTTATTTAAATTCTAAGGGGCATTTTAGTCATTTTATTAAAGAATTAACAGAAAAACTAACGGTGTTAGGTTTTGGATACAAATGGATATAAAAATGAAACATTAGGGAGCAGATGGTAATTTTAAAACTGCAGGGATGCAAGTGGTTTAAATGAATAAATGTCAGGGATGCAAATGGTAATTTACTCTAAAATTTAAGTGAATTCAAACTATATACGAAAACAAAATTCAGAGGTGTGATCAACGGGACTGTCAAAATCTAAGTTTCATGTTCAATCGTTAGTTTGTGCGTTATTCATTAATTGCCTGTTATACAACCATATATTCTTTTTCGTTTTTTAGTCATGTCAAATACAAATATATTGTTTTAAGTAGATATCTTTAGTGGGTAAGATTTTTGTTACTAATTGAACACAAAGAATTGAAAATGAACAAATTCGAATGACAGAAACTTCAGTATTGATGATCGAAAGATTGAAAGAGATTACAATATAGAAAGGAAGAAGATCCTGTTAAACACCCTATAGCCGTTAACAATAATTAACAAACTATAACAACCTTCTATACTATCACTAAACACCTCATACTTTGATTATTGACATAAAGCACCCCTAAACTAACCAAAGTAATATGAAGCTGCTTCCGAAGCTTATTGTACTGCTTCCGAAGCTTATTGCATAACTTCCGAAGCTTTAGTATATTACTTCCGAAGCTTAATTGATAACATCACATTGACTAACTATAGTTGACTTCACAATCCATACAAGAATCAACAATCTCCACCTTGAAGTCAACTCTAGCATTCCATTAGCCAATTCCCAAAGCATCAAGACAGAAACTGAACTTTGATCCAGGCAACGGTTTAGTAAAAACATCAGCTGGATTATATTCAGTATCAACCTTCTCAACATCCACATCCTTAGAGCTCACAACATCCCTTATGAAATGATATTTGACTCTAATATGCTTAGTTCTCTTATGAAATAGACTATTCCGAGACAACAACACTGCACCTTGGTTATCACAGTACACAACTGCACTTGATTGAACTCCCAAATCAATTACAAACCTTTTCAGCCATAGAGCTTCTTTGACTGCCTCAGTCAGAGCAATATACTCTGACTCAGTTGTTGACAATGCAACTACTAATTGCAATCTAGCCTTCCAACTGACCAGATTATCTAAGAACTTAAAGGCATATCCAGTGATTGACCTGCCACGATCTAAATCCTTAGCATAATCTGAGTCAACAAACCCAATCAAATTCTGTGCTGTATTACTCAACTCTTGTGCTGCATTAGCATTGACACCATATACTAAACCAAACTCTCTAGTACCATTAAGATACCTCAACAGCCACTTAACAGCCAACCAATGTTTCTTACCAGGATTAGCAAGAAACCTACTCACAACACTAACTCCATAACCAATATCAGGCCTACTACACACCATGAGATACATCAGGCTGCCAACTGCATTTGCATATGGAACATTTCTCATATAAGCACATTCTTCTTCTGTTTGAGGACTATCATTACTAGAGAGATTAAAATGATGAGCCAGTGGAGTACTAACAGGTTTGCTGTTGTCCATACCAAAATTTCTCAACACCTTCATTAGATAAGCACCCTGAGACACTTTCAACTGCTTGCAACTTCTGTCTCTAACAATTTCCATCCCAATAATCTTCCTGGCCTCACCAAGTTGCTTCATATCAAACTCATCCATCAGCAACTTCTTAGTAACTTCAATTTGAGATTTGTCTTTGCAAGCTATAAGCATGTCATCCACATAGAGTAACAAGAAAACATTAATATGACCAGCTGCTTCTTTCACATAAACACAACTGTCATATAAGCTTCTTCTAAATCCATGACTGACAACATACTCATCAAATCTTCTATACCATTGCCTCGGTGACTGTTTGAGACCATACAAGGACTTTTTCAAGAGACACACTTTATGTTCACTGCCCTTTTCTTCAAACCCTTTAGGCTGTGCCATGTAAATCTTCTCATCTAAGTATCCATGTAGAAAAGCTGTGTTAACATCCAGCTGTTCCAATTCTAAATCCTGATGAGCTACTAATGACAAGATCACTCTTATTGAAGAGTGTTTGACCATTGGAGAAAAGATCTCAGTGTAATCCACCCCAGCTCTTTGGGTGAATCCCTTTGCCACCAGCCTAGCTTTGAATCTAGGCTTGTCCCCAGCAGTAGCCCCATCCTTTAACTTGTATAACCATTTACATGCCACTAGCTTTTGATCAGCAGGTCTATTAACAAGCTCCCATGTCTCATTCTCAAACAAAGATTTCATTTCATCCTTCATAGCAGCAATCCATTCACTCTTCTCACTTGAATTGACTGCTTCATCAAATGTCATAGGCTCATGCACAGCTTCAAACTCAGCTGCCATGTATGCCACCGCAGATATGTCATCCCCTTCCCTAAACCTCAAAGGTGGTTGAACATTTCTTCTTGGTCTTCCCCTACCAATACTGTAAGGAACTTCATGATTATGACTACTATCATCATCTCTGTCACTTTGAGTACTTGTGTGTTCTGGTGTTGGAGGCTCCACCTCTATCTGAACACCCTTGGTTAGAGATTCAGGGACCTCTGCTTGACTAGAACCACCTACTATATCCTTGTATAGTACCTTTTCATTGAAAACTACATCTCTACTCACCAAAACTTTGGAATTCTCAAGTCTCCATAACCTGTAGCCCTTTACACCTTCTGAGAAACCCAGAAACACACATTTTTAAGCTCTAGGCTCCAACTTCCCCTGACTGATATGTGCATATGCCAAAGACCCAAACACCTTCAGGTTGTCATACTTCACCTTCTCACCTGACCACACCTCTATTGGGGTCTTCTTTTGGATAGCAGCACTTGGAGATCTATTAATCAAATAAGCTGCTGTTGACACAGCCTCCGCCCAGAAGGACTTAGGCAATCCAGAACTTGTTAGCATACATCTCACCCTATCTAACAGAGTTCTATTCATCCTTTCCACCAACCCATTTTGCTGTGGTGTACCTGGTACTGTCAGATGCCTTGCAATCCCTTGTTCTCTACAAAACTTTGAGAACTCTTCACTACAGAACTCAAGCCCATTATCAGTCCTCAATTTCTTTATCCTTCTCTCAACTTGTCTTTCAACCAAGGCTTTCCAGTCTTTAAACTTGTTAAAGGCTTCATACTTCTTCTTTAATGGATACACCCACACCCTCCGGGAGTAATCATCAATGATTGACAGAAAGTAATACGCTCCACCCAATGACACATGCTTTGCTGGCCCCCAAAGATCAGAGTGCACATAATCCAACACCCTTTTGTACTATGATTCCCTTTATTGAACTTGACCCTGTGAGCTTTACCCAAAATGCAATACTCGCAGAACTCAATGGTGCAATCAGATAACCCTGGCAACACCCCTTGGTTCTTTAGTTCAACCAATCCTTGTTGACTTATGTGCCCAAGCCTTTCATGCCATAAGATAGCAGCTTCACTTCCTGTGGTCGTCACCATAGACACCTCTTCTATACATACATCCCCATCAAGAGTGTATATGTTGTTCTCCCTCCTGGTCCCTGATAGCACAACCAATGATCCATTGATCACCTTAGCTTTCCCATTCTTGAGGCACACTTGATGTCCAGCCCTTTCAAAAGTGCCCATTGACATCAAACTTCTCTTTAACTCCGGAACATATCTAACATCAGTTAGGGTCATCTCAGTGCCATTGTGTAACTTGAACAACACTGATCCAATCCCATGGATTTCACAGACTCTATCATCCCCCAACTTCACTGTCCCGGACTTCTTTAGTGTCAATTTAGAAAATACCTCTTTCAATGGGGTCATGTGGAATGAGCATCCAGAGTCTAACACCCATCCTTTGTTGTTGCTATCAGCGCTAATAGTCATCAGTACATCGGCACTCTCATACCCATCAGAATTCCCATCTGACTGTGTGCAGTTGTTTGAAGCTTTAAACCCCCTTTCTCAGTTTTCTTTCCTTTCCACTCAGGGCAATCTTTCTTTAAGTGCTTCTCGGATTGACACACAAAGCACTTCCTCTTGGATCTTGATTTGGACCTTGTTGGATGTTTGATTTTTGAATTCCTTGAGTCTCTTGTCTCAGTCCTGCCTCTTACAAAGAGACCCTCTCCACCTTCATCTTATGAATCTGACCTTTTCTTCAACTCTCTTGAGTTTAATGCTGCTAGTACTTCTTCCATGGTTAGGGTATTCCTACCATACAGCAGTGTGTCCACAAAGTGTTCGTAGTTTGAGGGCAAAGAAGTCAAGAATATGAGGGCTTGATCTTCTTCGCTCAACTTGATTCCAATGTTTTCAAGATCCAGTATCAGCTTGTTGAAGTCATCAGTATGGTCTTCAACTGATTTCCCTGAGTTCATATGAAAGGTGTATAGCCTCTTCTTCAAATACAACCTATTCGCCAAACTCTTTGTCATATACAATGACTCGAGTTTGGTCCAGATTCCCGCTGCCGTGGTCTCCTTCGTGACTTCACGAAGCACCCTATCACCCAGGCTGTGGATGATGGCGCTGTGGGCCTTGACGCCCTGTTCTTTCCATTTCTCGGTGATTTCCCTCCTTTCTTTATCAGTCGCTCCGACCGGAACAGGGGCTTCACCTCCGGTGAGTGCTTCCGCCAATCCTTGGTGAACAAGAAGGGCCTTCATCTTTACT
>CM044016.1:39712874-39717874 GCA_024085815.1 Flaveria linearis | reverse complement strand
GTTAAGACGATAAACATGTTGATTATAACATATAAAATGGTTGACTGGAGTAAGGTTGCTTTTATGGTCTTCTTATTCTGTTAATATAGTGGTACTTCTTGTGCACTAGATATCATCAAGATTGATATGTTATTGGACAATATCGCTTAAGGATGTCTTTCCTAAGTGACTTATCTAAGTATCTCTACCTGAGGCGCCAAATTCTTTATGAAGGGGTCTATATGGGTCTTGCTTTATCTCTAATAGGTCAAACATGTACAATATAGTAAACAAAGTACCTTAAGAGGAACAATTAGTAATCGTGATCTGGTACCACGTGTAACACAACATTACATACATTAATACTATCTGTTTTCAAAACACTGCATTGTTTGAAAAAATAGCTAGATTTTAGTTTGTTGTCGATCAAATCATACTATCTGTAGGGTTAAACAAATCATAAGTTCTTTTGAAGTAACCTCCTTGATTTTTTAACCTATTGGGTGGAATTTTAACCTAAATTCTTACATAGGTTGGTCACTTAAACTTCATGTCTGTGGTGCATGTAGTTTCTGTTGTTGTTTGAATATGTTTTCCCATTATAACTATCATATTTGTGATCCACTTTGGTTGCTTCCATTTTGGGTCTGTTTGTTTAAGGATATAACCATTAAACAGACAAAAAGTAAAAACTTAAGAAACGGTTTTACTTCTACAAACAGTAACCACATGTAACATGTTAATAATTTCCTTGGTTTTAGTAGAGCAGGATATTACAGAAATTTGTTTTGGTTTTTGTTGCCCTACATTGCACACATTCCTCGTTTAATTGTGTTAATATGAATTTCATTGAGGTTTTAAACAATAAAATTCATATGAACTTTTGTTGCCACCTTACCTACCCTAATTTTGCTGTTTCTAATTCTTGTTGTATAGTTTAATAATGCCACCATGTTTTCTTGATTCAAAGTTCAAATAAACGTAACTGAAGAGCACAACAATTAGGGAAAGATGTGCTTGTTCTACGCTATATATACATTCATGTATATTGTTACTTCAAACTGCTTTGTTCACCAGTTGTAGACATCAACCCACCTTGATGTGGAACGGTTTTACTCACCTTTTTCTTAACCAATTTCAGATTCTACATGTAGGTGACACTTCAGTTTCCGACTGCTGAACCTGAGTTGGTGGCTATTCCATTTCACAAATGGAACCTCCGTTGCGGTCCAAACCATTTGAAGGTAAGTATTGCATTCAATGTGTACCACATATGCATGGAAAGCTCATTGCGTTTACTATAATTCAGATTTGAACATTAAAGTCTAGATAAAATTAAAAAGAGTACAACATGCTTGCTTACAGCAGCAGCATTGAAAGGTGTTAGGAAAAAAAATTCCTTAAAAATCATGCAACAATAGACACTTGATCAGTGGGTTCCATGTATTGGATGTGTCTAATACATTATGATTATGATTCATTATTATTTCCTTATCCCATATAATTTCCTCACCTGAAAATCTCTTTCGCACAGGGAGCAAACATATAGGCGCTTGTACAGGTACGTTTCTAATGCTGTTTGTTTTAAACATTACTTCCACTCCGTTTCTGATACAACATGTTGTCACGATGGTCCATACATATAATTCGTACATTTTTCCTTATATCATCCTCCCAGATGTTCAGATATCATTTTGTTTTTTTAAAGCGAACAAGTACGACTCTGGTTATACTACCACGGTCCAACCCCATAACACTGTTCAACCAACCCACCCCTCAATTACCTTGTTATAAAAGGCCACTCTCTAACAACTACGCCCCTGCTTATACGACCAACCTCCAAGGTAATTAAATCCCTGCTAATGCGCCTATTTTGCCTTGTCAGCTTTGTAGGCATAACACGGTTCAACCAACCCCACCATGAAGGTGTGCCCACCGATATTATCATATTTGGAATACTTGCCTGGGCGACAACACAAACTGTTGGGAGGTGCAAAACTGTTTGCAAGGAGTGGTACGCTTTACTTTCGGTAGCAGAGTTTGAGATAGCACACGGGTGTCGGCCAATAATTCCAAGTGAACAAAGATTCCTCATAATTGACGTCGTCAGTGGTGCTGTACATGGAACAGACTTTGACACCGGGGAATATGATGCAGGTGTTGTAATTTCATGCCCATTCACTCCTAATATCATAAACATCTCTGTTCTGTCACACCTGGACGGGCTGCTGTGTGTTTGGGTGCATGGCACGCATGCACTGTTCTTATGGAACCCTACTACTACTCGCTACATCAACCTAGCAACCTCCGATGAGATGGGCATCTACCTAGATTCCAATGACACAATAGGATTGTACAAGCACCCGATACATGACTACAAGGTGTTGCATATCAGCCGCAGTTCATATAGATTTGACATAAACATATACTCACGCGAAACAACAAGTTGGAGAACCATACATTTCAACCCAAAGGTCGAGTACATTCAACTTACTTACTACTGGTCCCGTGCTACACAGTGTGGTGGAAGTCTTTACTTCGCAGTTTATAATTGTCGGGATGCAGGCCAAAAAACTGTCGTCTCCTTTGACATCACCACGGAACAGGTTGCAGAGACACAGTTCCCACCAGTTGAATCTTCAGGGGTGTTCGTAGCCAATCTTATCACAATTCAAGATAAGTTGCACATGTTTGTCACTACTGGCGTACATGAAATGCTCCTTCAGATGTGGGTCCTCAGTGGAGAAGAATGGTTTAACGCCTTCTCAAGCCATTGTACCAGTACTATCCCAGTACCCATTTGGTCCGCCAGCACACATTACATGACCAACGGCGTTTGGTATCTCATGAGTAAATCTGTGAAGGTTTTACAAGTCGGGTCATATAGCGACCCCGTTAACTACTTGCACTGCCTCCCCTCCGCCCATGATGATGTTGCCACACTATTCCTCCAAACCCTGGTATCACCAACCCTACAAACCCGCCTATTTAACTGAACCACTGGGAAAAATATCCCATTCGGTGGAAAGATAATGGTAATGGGAGGAGACTTCAGGCAAGTGCTACCGATTATTAGACGAGGAACACGAGCACAAATAGTCGATGCCAGCCTCCGAATGTCACCAACCTGGGCCATAACTAAAAAGATGCGACTGTCAATTAACATGAGAGCTATCACAGATCCTTGGTTCTCGGAATTTCTGTTACGCGTAGGTAACGGAACTGAACCAACCATAGACGAAGCACTCATTCACATCCCAGAGGACATGACCATTCCATTCACCACAAAAGACACGTCGTTGGCACAACTAATTGACGTCATCTTCCCGTCCATCCAAAGTAACAACAACTCCTCAGAATATGTAACGTCCAGGGCAATCTTGACCACTAGAAATGAGAACGTTAATGAGATTAACAACCTTATGATCAACATTTTTAAAGGGGTGGAAAAACTTTACTACAGCTTTGACACCGCGGACGATGACCACCAAACCTATATCCATCAGAGTTCTTAAACTCCATAAACGTCAGCGGTTTGCCACCACATACTTTGCGTTTTAAAATAGGATGCCCGATTATGCTTTTACGAAACATCTCACATGGCCTTTGCAATGGCACAAGACTTATTTGCAAAGGGTTTCAACAAAACGTTATTGATGCGGAAATATCAACAGTTGACCATAAGGGTAAAAGGGTGTTCCTACCAAGAGTAGTGTTGTGCCTATCTGAGGATGACATGTTCCCGTTTAAATTGAAAAGAAAACAATTCCCTATCCGGCTAAGCTTTGCCATGACAATAAACAAATCACAAGGCCAAACAATACCATACGTAGGTGTTTACCTACCTCAACCGATTTTCTCACATGACCAACTATACGTTGCACTGTCAAGAGGCATATCACGTGAAAACACAAAGGTCCTCATCATCGATACCAAAAAAAAAGAAAACATGGAGTGTACACTTGTAATGTCGTATACCATGAAGTCCTACAGTGAAAACAGGTACAATACTAAAAACACAACAAAATTAACACAACTCAGAAACATGCAAAAAAAACAAAAAAATTAACAAAACCTACTTCCTAGAAATATGATTAAATGCAACAACATCCGCACAAACTCCTACATCATATACAACCCATAAGCATTACTAACATTCAACGACACATTTAACAGATTCTCATACACAACATGGATGCTACAGGGAATAGGAACACAAAACCCACTGGCATGTACTACATTTTAATCTCCCTCCTATCATGCTTCGTACATGCTTTTTATTTAAAGAATAACAACTACCCTTATCAGGAAACCAAGACAAAAAAGGCCACGTCCTAATTCGCCTGCGGCAAATTTAAAGGCATCCAAAACAGCAACCGATGAAGGCAAACAATCCCCCAAGACCAAAAAACCAGGTACGTGCAAATTCACCTCTTCCCTTACACTTTTATACGTATGAACATATATATGCATATGCACACAGACACACAGACACATCTATGTAACGACACATACTTACAGTAAACAACACCCCTTACACGTGCTCAAAACAATTGGTAACAAAATGTTGCTTCCTTTTAGCAACACCACCTCCGAAGGTAACAACACCAGTAAAGGAGGATAAGAAACATAAGACTCTTTCAACATCCAAAAATCAAAAATATGTTGAGCAGAAGGAAGGTAATACAAGTGATTGGGACGAAGAATGGTGGACAACCAACATGGACGAGATAATTGAGATGTGTAAGCGTTATGACAAACCGGGAACACCATAACGCAGAAGTACCAAACTATCTACCGTATTACTATGTCATGTTTTAAGATAATTTCTATGTCCAAACATAATTGACACATTTCCCTTTATTCCCCTACAAACATAAAAACCATAACGTTCAACTTCAACAAATGACATAGTCTTTTTGCTTATTCAACAGTACTTCATGACGTCCTTTTTGGGAGTATATTCTCCTTACACATTCGCACTATTAATGGTCTTCCTAAGACTATTGCTACTACTAATT
>CM044016.1:39692874-39707874 GCA_024085815.1 Flaveria linearis | reverse complement strand
ACGCATATGCATACGCATATGCATACGCATATGCATACGCATATGCATACGCATATGCATACGCATATGCATACGCATATGCATACGCATATGCATACGCATATGCATACGCATATGCATACGCATATGCATACGCATATGCATACGCATATGCATACGCATATGCATACGCATATGCATACGCATATGCATACGCATATGCATACGCATATGCATACGCATATGCATACGCATATGCATACGCATATGCATACGCATATGCATACGCATATGCATACGCATATGCATACGCATATGCATACGCATATGCATACGCATATGCATACGCATATGCATACGCATATGCATACGCATATGCATACGCATATGCATACGCATATGCATACGCATATGCATACGCATATGCATACGCATATGCATACGCATATGCATACGCATATGCATACGCATATGCATACGCATATGCATACGCATATGCATACGCATATGCATACGCATATGCATACGCATATGCATACGCATATGCATACGCATATGCATACGCATATGCATACGCATATGCATACGCATATGCATACGCATATGCATACGCATATGCATACGCATATGCATACGCATATGCATACGCATATGCATACGCATATGCATACGCATATGCATACGCATATGCATACGCATATGCATACGCATATGCATACGCATATGCATATGTATATGCATATGTATATGCATACGCATATGCATATGTATATGCATATGTATATGCATATGTATATGCATACGCATATGCATATGTATATGTATATGTATATGTATATGTATATGTATATGTATATGTATATGTATATGTATATGTATATGTATATGTATATGTATATGTATATGTATATGTATATGTATATGTATATGTATATGTATATGTATATGTATATGTATATGTATATGTATATGTATGTATATGTATATGTATATGTATATGTATATTGTCACACCCTCAAAATCCACGTGCGGAGTTTTACCGCGAGGCGTGTGAACAAACCAGGATCACTGTCACACCCCAACCTTGACGGCGGAAACGTCGAGGTGTGAGAGTTAAGATCGTTCACAGCCACATAACGCTATTATTAAATCCAAATATATTATTCACAAGTTTCAAAGGTAACATTACATTCATAAGTTTCAACAATGAACTAATATTTGACAAGACATAACAAAGTATAATCAATTGATTTTATTAACTAGGTCCAAGTCCTAGATTATGCCAGCAACATAAGTGCACTTCAAACTTGGGGTTTTCCTGAAACATGATAAAATAAAAGGTCAACTATAAATAGTTGGTGAGTTTCCAAGGTTTTCATACATAATATGAAAAGATTACAAGTAGCAATTCATGTCATAGGTTATAAGCTAGTAAGGTTATAGAACACATATCGTTACAACCAAACCTCGACTTGATTACAAGTATATAAGATTGGCTAAGTGTATTTGGTTCCCTAGTGCACAAGCATACGGCTCCTAGGAGTCGGCAATACATCGACTTTAGGACCAAATAGGCTTGTCAGGCCCAAAGATCTAAGACGTCGCCAGGCTAGCAATAGTTAATGATTGTAAACAAACTATGTATCTCATATAATCACTTACAACACACAAATAACCATGACAAAATATAAAGATGAATTGCAAGTGCTTTACAAGTCTCAAACATTTATAAGTGTAAGTAGTATAAGTATCATGTTTCACCCCAAATAGTGTGAAATAAAGTAAAAAGGGGCAAGGAAAACTCACATGTCAATTAGGTATATGATGAAGATTTAATAAGATCAATAATAAGCGTCGTTCCAGATGTAACGTCACAAGGCACCTAATCATATATTATGAGTTTAAGGTTAATAATAAGATTAACGTTCAAACATGGATTAGGGTTTTGATAGAATTATGGGGTTTTAATAAGTATTAAGTTTCCAAAGTAATTATTTACATTTTGATTCCATTTGAAGGATTATATATGCATGTTTAAATATTTTAGAATGATATTAAATATAATAATGATGAGGTTCAATATGTAATTTATAATCATCTAAGAATAACTAAAAATAGCATTTCGATTAATAACAAGATATTAATCTATACTATTAGTTATAATATATTCTATAAGAAATAATATTCTTAAATATTTTGTGTAGTTACAAAATATATATAATTTCCACAATTATGGAAGTATTTCTTTAAAGAATAAAGATAATATGGTGTCCATTAACAATTTAATAATTTTTAGATTATTGTTTCAAGTCCATTTTTATATAAATCATTATTCAATTTTAAAAGAACACTATTGGTAATAACTAATAAGATTCAAAGATAAAATTAAAATAATCATAGTTTTAAAAGGTAACGTTTGAACCAAACTAATTTATTATTTATTATTTGAAACAAATAAGCTAAACAAGAAATTAATCTAAAGTATCATTGAAAATATAATGTTTTAATATTAAAAATAACATTTAAAATCTATTTTATAAGAGAATAAAAACTAAATATATTACTTATCCAAACTATTTAATAACAATATTGAAATATTTTATTAAATAAATTTACGGAAAAATATGGTGTCTTAAAGTTTAACAAGTTTATAATATATATTTAGTTATATCATTTGTAATTAAATTTCAAACTATAACATCAAAGGTTTTACAAGAATAATTTTACAGAAAATAAATAATTAACTACTAAAATAAAGAAATTATAAAACTGATTTTTATAATTTTTTTAGAATTTTTATAAATTTTTTTAAAGGCTGAAACTCTTGAAAACATTAAATAAATAAAAAAAATGGTTTGAGGGTCCTTGGGTTCGAACCCAGGACCTCAAACACACACTCCCGCACCCGCACCAGTAAACCAAAGGCCTCAGCCGCATTAGCTGATGGTTTTTAAATTATAAAACACAGCCCATAAATTTTCCCATAAAATCTATGAACCCTAGTTTGATTTTAAGCCAAATTGAACACCAGATTGTTGTTGTTTATGAAATCCAACTTAGGGCTTTGATTCTTTATGTAAAACCGAGTCTGTATGAGGGTTTAATTACCTGAATTGATGTAATTTCAATGGAGAACGAGTACAAGAGCATATCGCGGCCACGTATGACTGGTTTGATACCCAAACGACGACGATAATCAAATTCGTTGTACAGATAGTTTCTAATGCTATTAAGGATGAATAGCCCTGTGTTAATTTCGAGTTTAGAAGCTTTGATGGTGGTTTTGGTTGAGTTGCAGGTCCGCGGCAATGGAGGTGATCGAAGGTGTGATTTTCGTGTGTTTCAGGTGCAATTGGTGATTGCAAACGATTAGAGTTAGATAAACGTTCGATTATGTTTAGTTAATTGAATTATTATTGATGTTTAATGCCCGAACGGTTCAAGGGGGTGGCCGACGGTTACCACGCCAATCGACACCCATTTCCGACTTTAAAACTCGAATTAATGTGCACATTAAGGTTCAAAACGTTTTCTAGAATAGTTTGGGACCGGTTTTTGAATCAAAAATGGGTTGAAATAGTGTTTTTAATGGTGGCCGGAGCCGCGCCGGAGTTTGGCCGGACTCCTGGCCGGAAAAACGGGGTAGGGGGTGGTTTGGGTTAAACTTTCAACAATGGCATAATTGGTCCCTGTAGTTTTAAAGTTTATATTTTAAATACAAAGTTTAGATTTTAGTTTTTTTTAAATAAATTACACTTTAACCCCCTTCAGTTTAAATGTTATTATTTTATGACGAAACTTATTATTTACAAGTTTTTAACTAATATAACTTATTTGTTTTCATTTATTACAAGATTAAACACTAATCAAGCTTATTATTACTATTATTATTATTATGATTATTATTACCATTGAGATTATTGTTATTAATATTATTATTGATAATACTAGTAATAATATCAATATTATTATTATAATAACAATTATTTTTAAGATTTTTATCACCAATGTTTTAACATAATAAATATTATTTCTATTATTTAAATAATTTGTTAATCCCCAAATTAATTATCAAACATATTAATTCCATAAAGTTACAGAATTGACATAAAAGGTCCTTACAAGGATTAACAAAGTTAACTTTTAAGTTAACGAAAATACGAGATGTTACAGTCTCCCCAACTTAAAAGAATTTCGTCCCGAAATTAAGAATGACTTAAATGAACAAAGAAATTATAATGAAAGATAAGTGTATAATGGACAGTGTTTGACGTTCGACTACAAACGAGATGTTTCAGTTTATGGAATATTACAAGTCTCTTGACATAATGCATGTCAATTTGAACTTTTCCAGTGAAATGTGAGAAGTTTTGAGATGAAATGTTGGAAACGATGATGAGTTACCGTGGTATGTTAGATTTATAAGCCACAACTTCTAAAATGTAGTTTCGTGATAAAGTGATGTCTTGAAAATAAAAGACCAACAATGATAAGAAAGGCTAACCGTCACGATTTAAGGTTCCCAAACGTCACAATATACAATGAAACAATCTTAACGCATATATTGTGAATATATACTTTTCCTTTGACCAACCATTGGTCCAAGAATAATACGGTATGCGAAGATTTTGGAATGAATTCACGACGATGATTAGGAACATTATTAAAAGCAGAAATGAATCGGTTATTCAAAATAACGATCGATGTTTAACGCCATACCACGGTATACGAATATTTGAAACAGATACAAGTCCATTTCTCGACCCGTCATCCCACATAAATCAAATTAAATTTTTAGCCAATCGGTCTATAATGCACCAATTTTTGTCATGACCTCTAAGATAAGAAGCATTTTAGTTGAAAGAAAAGTTAAACAGGAGATCCATAGGATCACAAATGTTAGGTCTTGTCGTATGTGAAGGTAAGACACTTGGACACATACCAAGTTACGTCTTTTCCTTTATGCCAAACCCATGACTACAAGTTACGAAATTTTATGAACCATTATATCCACATCGCAATGAGGATAATAACGAGTCTTGTTGTTTGAAATCAAGATAGAGTTTTAAATATTTCCAAGGTTAAGGATCAAAAGCGATTCAAAAAGTGATACACACAATAAGAAAAGTATTTGTAACCATGTTTTGCAAGGCAACAAATTTTCAAATGCAGATTGCTACGTAATTCATCAAACAATAGGATAGGTATTTGATAATACCTTTATTTGACAAAAGATTATTTAGGAAGACTATACTTATGGGTTTGATGATATC
Organism: Flaveria linearis; assembly: GCA_024085815.1. Classification (NCBI taxonomy): domain Eukaryota; kingdom Viridiplantae; phylum Streptophyta; class Magnoliopsida; order Asterales; family Asteraceae; genus Flaveria; species Flaveria linearis. The sequence goes on along the minus strand of CM044016.1, from coordinate 39,702,622 downwards.
TCAAAATGAAAGTTGATAAGTAAGGAATAAATGGTTCCATATAGCTAGATCAAATCAAAACGTGAAGATAAAGGAAAAGAAATCGATTTAAGAATTTACATACTCCAAGCTCGGAATCAAAATCAACCTAGAGTGATCGGGTCTCCTTTCAAGTTCAGAGATCATGCTTTGGCTTGATAGGTCGAAACACTAACATTGATTCACCCTTTTCAAGTTACTACATGCTTCTCGTCACTTGATTACAACCTTGGTAAGTTGAAGATCAAGAAATGAGAATAGTCATCAAGGTGTGGTTTTCACTCCTAACTTGATGGTGTACTCCCAAGGTATGATCACTAACTTACCAATCAAAAAGTTCGATCCCCAACTCATTGTTAAGGATCCACAGAAATAAGACGAGGTAACTCACCATTAAGGTAAGGGAAATTACTCCTATCTTAACGGTGAAGTTTTACAAAAACAAAATATAACAAGACGAACTTTCTCATCAAAATCTAGAATTCACTCCTACTTTGATGAGGTTGTTTCATTTGAACAAATTCAATTCATAAAAATGATATTATCATCAAGGTATGGAATTCACGCCTATCTTGATGATTGAATTTCATATTAACAATAAAACAATCGAAATTTGACATTTGTCACCAAAGTACGGGTTTCAATCCTATTTTGGTGAGATCTTGTCATTTGTGAAATGCAAGTTCCAAAGAAAATAATTGAAGTCAATCCTAAAGATAAGGTAATCACCCCAATCCAGAGGATGAAATTCCATAAAGCACACGATTGAAAACCATTTATCGAAACGAATAGAGAATCATCAAAGTAAGGGAATCACCCTGTTTTGATGAGTAAGAATCATTTAGGAGATACGAATGTTCTTAGTCATAGGTTGACTTACAAACTCTTGCATCTCCCATGGTGCAAACGGTACGAAGTTTGACATAACAGCGAAAATAAAAAGAATATCAATTAGAAATTCAGGAAATTTCAAGTTACATTAATGTAACAAAAGAGAAAATCATGCTTACAAGCTTAAGATCAAAGTTCGAGATAGCAGAATTTGTTGTAATGGTGTTCAAATCTTGGGTGGCTTAAATCGGGAAGACGAAATCAAAGACAAGAATAATTCAACACGATAATGAGATGTGAACATTCAATTCACAATCGAAAGAAAATGGACTTCTCAAATTATGAGGTCAACCATAACCTTATTGAAGACACGCGTACTTATAAGTGATAACTCATCTCAAGGGTTTCAAGTCAAGTAAACGAATTTAATGATCGAGTCAAATCACCATTTACACTTTACCTAGACAAAGTATCCCGAGATGTAGGAATTCCACCTTACAGCATTGCATGTCTTTAGTTATAGGACATGTTTTTAAGGAGATTTGTGATCCATAAGTAACGGTTTAAAGTTTTGAAGACCATTCGGTTTAGATTCCCAATATCTTTGGGTATATTAAGATCCATGTTCACGTTGGTCAAGGTATAGAAATAGTTACATGAAACGCCTAATGCGTAACGATGTTTAAACGTAGAAGTAAAGGTAAGATGAGTTCAATATCACAGGAACATTATGTATGATAAGAATGAGAAGAAACCAGTTCAAGGAATCAAAGATTTTTAAGATACAAAGAGAATGGTTCCATTTGGTAACGCATTACCATTTGGAATCGTTTGACACGTCAAGGTAAATTGACCTACTTGCCTTAGAGACTTGTGTATGTTGACCATAGTTTATCACTCATCCCAGAAATCCCCAGGTAAGCATAACTGGTCTCGCAGTGAGATTTATACGATATGCTTGCCTTAGCCCGAAGGCCTTTTGTCAGGAAATCCAGAATACAGGTGTCTATGTGTCATACAAATTTCTTAGGTTCATGAAATCAAAACCTTGATGAGATTTTCATAGATTAGACATAGAGTCTAAGGAATTAATCTCACGATGATAAGTGTAGATTCCACATGTCGTTGAGAATAGGTTTAGGAAGTTCATTTGTCGGGAAAGTCAAAGAGTCAAAGTTAAGTTTAGGGAGACAAGTAACTAAGTTTTAAACATTTAAAAGGCAATCTTATGCTAAAGCATCAAGTTGCACAAAAGGCATCCCTAAATAGATAGCATCATGTGACATGCAACAATAATATACACAAGATTATAAGGATTTTCCTATAAGGTTCATGCATAGCCTATAGTCTAGGTCACCATTTCTAATAACCTAAATCCCTATAGTTATGAGCTCTGATACCAATCTGTCACACCCCAACCTTGACGGCGGAAACGTCGAGGTGTGAGAGTTAAGATCGTTCACAGCCACATAATGCTATTATTAAATCCAAATATATTATTCACAAGTTTCAAAGGTAACATTACATTCATAAGTTTCAACAATGAACTAATATTTGACAAGACATAACAAAGTATAATCAATTGATTTTATTAACTAGGTCCAAGTCCTAGATTATGCCAGCAACATAAGTGCACTTCAAACTTGGGGGTTTTCCTGAAACATGATAAAAATAAAAGGTCAACTATAAATAGTTGGTGAGTTTCCAAGGTTTTCATACATAATATGAAAAGATTACAAGTAGCAATTCATGTCATAGGTTATAAGCTAGTAAGGTTATAGAACACATATCGTTACAACCAAACCTCGACTTGATTACAAGTATATAAGATTGGCTAAGTGTATTTGGTTCCCTAGTGCACAAGCATACGGCTCCTAGGAGTCGGCAATACATCGACTTTAGCACCAAATAGGCTTGTCAGGCCCAAAGATCTAAGACGTCGCCAGGCTAGCAATAGTTAATGATTGTAAACAAACTATGTATCTCATATAATCACTTACAACACACAAATAACCATGACAAAATATAAAGATGAATTGCAAGTGCTTTACAAGTCTCAAACATTTATAAGTGTAAGTAGTATAAGTATCATGTTTCACCCCAAAATAGTGTGAAATAAAGTAAAAAGGGCAAGGAAAACTCACATGTCAATTAGGTATATGATGAAGATTTAATAAGATCAATAATAAGCGTCGTTCCAGATGTAACGTCACAAGGCACCTAATCATATATTATGAGTTTAAGGTTAATAATAAGATTAACGTTCAAACATGGATTAGGGTTTTGATAGAATTATGGGGTTTTAATAAGTATTAAGTTTCCAAAGTAATTATTTACATTTTGATTCCATTTGAAGGATTATATATGCATGTTTAAATATTTTAGAATGATATTAAATATAATAATGATGAGGTTCAATATGTAATTTATAATCATCTAAGAATAACTAAAATAGCATTTCGATTAATAACAAGATATTAATCTATACTATTAGTTATAATATATTCTATAAGAAATAATATTCTTAAATATTTTGTGTAGTTACAAAATATATATAATTTCCACAATTATGGAAGTATTTCTTTAAAGAATAAAGATAATATGGTGTCCATTAACAATTTAATAATTTTTAGATTATTGTTTCAAGTCCATTTTTATATAAATCATTATTCAATTTTAAAAGAACACTATTGGTAATAACTAATAAGATTCAAAGATAAAATTAAAATAATCATAGTTTTAAAAGGTAACGTTTGAACCAAACTAATTTATTATTTATTATTTGAAACAAATAAGCTAAACAAGAAATTAATCTAAAGTATCATTGAAAATATAATGTTTTAATATTAAAAATAACATTTAAAATCTATTTTATAAGAGAATAAAAACTAAATATATTACTTATCCAAACTATTTAATAACAATATTGAAATATTTATTAAATAAATTTACGGAAAAATATGGTGTCTTAAAAGTTTAACAAGTTTATAATATATATTTAGTTATATCATTTGTAATTAAATTTCAAACTATAACATCAAAGGTTTTACAAGAATAATTTTACAGAAAATAAATAATTAACTACTAAAATAAAGAAATTATAAAACTGATTTTTATAATTTTTTTATAATTTTTATAAATTTTTTTAAAGGCTGAAACTCTTGAAAACATTAAATAAATAAAAAAATGGTTTGAGGGTCCTTGGGTTCGAACCCAGGACCTCAAACACACACTCCCGCACCCGCACCAGTAAACCAAAGGCCTCAGCCGCATTAGCTGATGGTTTTTAAATTATAAAACACAGCCCATAAATTTTCCCATAAAATCTATGAACCCTAGTTTGATTTTAAGCCAAATTGAACACCAGATTGTTGTTGTTTATGAAATCCAACTTAGGGCTTTGATTCTTTATGTAAAACCGAGTCTGTATGAGGGTTTAATTACCTGAATTGATGTAATTTCAATGGAGAACGAGTACAAGAGCATATCGCGGCCACGTATGACTGGTTTGATACCCAAACGACGACGATAATCAAATTCGTTGTACAGATAGTTTCTAATGTTATTAAGGATGAATAGCCCTGTGTTAATTTCGAGTTTAGAAGCTTTGATGGTGGTTTTGGTTGAGTTGCAGGTCCGCGGCAATGGAGGTGATCGAAGGTGTGATTTTCGTGTGTTTCAGGTGCAATTGGTGATTGCAAACGATTAGAGTTAGATAAACGTTCGATTATGTTTAGTTAATTGAATTATTATTGATGTTTAATGCCCGAACGGTTCAAGGGGGTGGCCGACGGTTACCACGCCAATCGACACCCATTTCCGACTTTAAAACTCGAATTAATGTGCACATTAAGGTTCAAAACGTTTTCTAGAATAGTTTGGGACCGGTTTTTGAATCAAAAATGGGTTGAAATAGTGTTTTTAATGGTGGCCGGAGCCGCGCCGGAGTTTGGCCGGACTCCTGGCCGGAAAAACGGGGTAGGGGGGTGGTTTGGGTTAAACTTTCAACAATGGCATAATTGGTCCCTGTAGTTTTAAAGTTTATATTTTAAAATCCAAAGTTTAGATTTTAGTTTTTTTAATAAATTACACTTTAACCCCCTTCAGTTTAAATGTTATTATTTTATGACAAAACTTATTATTTACAAGTTTTTAACTAATATAACTTATTTGTTTTCATTTATTACAAGATGAAACACTAATCAGCTTATTATTACTATTATTATTATTATGATTATTATTACCATTGAGATTATTGTTATTAATATTATTATTGATAATACTAGTAATAATATCATTATTATTATTATAATAACAATTATTTTTAAGATTTTTATCACCAATGTTTTAACATAATAAATATTATTTCTATTATTTAAATAATTTGTTAATCCCCAAATTAATTATCAAACATATTAATTCCATAAAGTTACAGAATTGACATAAAAGGTCCTTACAAGGATTAACAAAGTTAACTTTTAAGTTAACGAAAATACGAGATGTTACAATCACAGTCAATAGCTACTCGGAACGACTCTATATGCTACATTTAATGTAAACCAACCAGAGTTTAAACTTTAAAAGACATGCGGAAGCGTAAAGTAAATAAAACAACCCAAAACATGTGAAAGTACCATATGGCAAACAAGTGCCAACCAAGTATTTTAAACCATAATAAAAGACGAGTAAATATGTTTGAAGTTTAAATCTCTAAAATGCATGCTGACTCGTGTAGTGCTCCTATCAGCAGTCCAGATTAATGACCTGAGAATAGCATACTAAAAAGTCAACACATAGTTGGTGAGTTCAAGAGTTTGCGTATAAACATAACAGTTTATCAATTGTGTATAAATAGCATGTGCATTGTAATAGCTAGCTAGTCCATTAACAAATTGATATTAATACATAGTGATTTCGACATTGAAGCTGACTGTGTTATGTTTGCCTTCCGTGATGACGTCACCATATCGTGACGATAATCATAGGACAAATTGCACCCGGTTGACCTCGAGTCTCACAGGTGGGGCTCGTCAGACCCAGTAGTACTACCCAAGTTTCCCCGCTATTCAATATTAACAATTCGAAAGTGTGAGGACTTTATCATAGTAAACAACACTATATTTATATCATACACATCTTAAATATATAAAGCGTTTGTAAAATTTACCAGTATGCTATCTCCCCCAAAAGAGATTTAATAAAACAGAGGGGCATGAACTCACCTGATACGCGTGTTAGATACCTAAGGCTTAACTTGACAAGAACGAGTGGAAGGACAACCTTCAAAGGTTACCTAGAACACACAAGTACATAAGTACATGTACACAGAAATCCCAAGAGAAACCTTAAGTGTTCTACAAACAAAGAACTCAAGGTTCTATAAAAACAACATACATGTGACCTAGTTGACCCGTTTGACCCGTTGGTGACATTATGTGTTATAAGCCATTTAAACATACATAAGCATGTAACATACATGGTTAACATTCCAATGAATCACATTTGATGCTACATTCCCAATACATTGCTTAAATCACCATACTATGCACATATCATACAAGTTGTATAAATCCTTAGCATCTAGCATGCTCAGTGTGTTCATATCATAACTAGTGTATCATATAACAGGTTAGATCATGCATAACCTACTTATATGACCTATAGCCCTGATTTGGCATATATGGGTCAAAACAGATAATTTACCAAAAAGTTAAGGAGTTCCAAGACGAGGCTTTGAAAGAAGATCGTCTTAACTCCGAAAGGATGAGAGGCCTAGTTTCGGAATTGGGTGAGAACACACTTGGTGTTAAGACCCGATTTGGGCGAATGTGGATTCCTCGATACGGGGATCTACGTGGTAGAATTATGGACGAGGCCCATAAGACCCGATACTCCATTCACCCCGGTGCTACCAAAATGTACCACGATATGAAGAAAGAATATTGGTGGCCGGGTATGAAACGCGACGTAGTGGAGTACGTAAGTAAGTGCTTGACTTGCTTACAAGTGAAGGCGGAACACCAGAAGCCCTACGGAAGATCCAACCGTTGGATATACCCGAGTGGAAGTGGGAACACATCACCATGGACTTCATTACGAAATTACCACGTACCCCAAAAGGGTATGATGCCATATGGTGATAGTTGACCGATTAACCAAGAGTGCCCACTTCCTACCGATCCGCGAAACGTACTCATCTGAAAGATTGGCGGATCTGTTCATCAAAGAAATTGTAGCTCGTCATGGTGTACCGGTGTCTATTGTGTTTGATCGTGACACCCGGTTTACCTCCAAGTTTTGGAAAAGATTTCATGATGCAATGGGGACGAGACTACACATTAGTACAGCATATCACCCTCAGACAGACGGTCAGTCTGAGAGGACGATCCAAACACTCGAGGACATGCTTCGGGCGTGCGTGATCGATTTGGAGGAAGTTGGGACAACCACCTGCCGTTAGCGGAATTCTCGTACAACAACAGTTATCACGCCAGCATTGGCATGCCACCTTACGAGATGCTATACGGTAGGAGATGTAGGACGCCCGTGTGCTGGGGAGACATTGGGCAGAAAGAGTTGGGAGGTGTCGAGGTAATTGAAGCAACGACTGAAAAGCTGGAAAAGATCAAAGCCTTCATGAAGGCGGGGAAAGATAGGCAAAAGTCGTATGCTGACAAGAGGCGAAGACCGATAGAGTTCAAGGTTGGTGACCGAGTTATGTTGAAGGTCTCACCTTGGAAAGGAATTATTAGATTCAGGAAAAGAGGTAAGCTAAGCCCGAGATACATAGGACCTTTCCGAATTGTCGCACGAGTAGGAGAGGTGGCCTATTGACTTGAATTGCCAGATGAGTTAAGTGGAATTCATCCTACATTCCATGTATCTCATCTGAGAAAGTGCTTAGCTGATGAAGGCATGGTTGTACCACTGGAGGATATCGAGGTGGATGAGCGGCTCAACTACGTGGAGCAACCAGTGGCAATCATTGATCGTAAGGAGAAGAGGTTGAGGAATAAAGTGGTTCCTCTTGTGCGTGTACAGTGGAAACACAGGAAGGGATCCGAGTCTATGTGGGAGACTGAAGAAGAAATGAGAAGGCACTACCCACAGCTGTTTGAGGAATAACAGGTTTCGGGGACGAAACCTATATAAGGGGGGTGGACTTGTAACACCCGTATTTTTAGCAAGAAATAAAAGAATAAAAGAAAAAGGAAGAAAAGGAAAGAAAATAAAAGTCAACTAAAAAGAGGGACCAAAAGTGCCAAATGGGCAAAGTTGTTATTTATTTTGTACAAAAAGGGAGGCATGGCCGCCCATGTTGCCTGCATTTCCTATCATTTGATATTTTTAGAGAGAGAAAGCACAAAAGCAGAGAAAACTTTCGGATTTTGAAGAACAAGAGGAAGAGTTCGATTTTTAGGTAAGGTTTAATGTTTTTTTAGTTGTTCTTGGCTAAATTAGCCTCGGTTATGTGCTTATGTGTGTGTATATGTGTTTGAATGCGTGTTTAAAGGATTCCTAGGTGTTAGAACCTTTTGAACAGCTCGGGTGAAGGGTGTAAATTCGAAGAAACAACTAAGGTGAGTTTCTAGACCCCCTTTTTACCTGTTTTAAATGTTTTGGGGCTGGAAAATGCATGTAAGTATGTTTTTATAAAATTTGGGTTTTATACCCGTATGATTTGAATGTACGAATGTATGTGTTTATGTTAAGTTTTGCCTAGAATCATGTGAGCATGTTTAGAACTAGGCATTATGATGTTTGGGACTTGGACTATGAATTAGACACATGAACAGGTTACTAATACGTCTGAAATTTTGCCTTAGAAATATGTCTGAAATTTGGACTTAGAATAATTAAGTATAAGTTGATGAGTCCAATAGTGCTTATACACCCAACAGGACTCATGAGTCCCACAGTACCCATGAGTCTGAAACCAAGTAAAAAGGTGAAAAGTCTGAATTCTGGTCGTATGACCAGAAAATATTTTCCAAGTATGGGATGGTACGACCAACAGGGCTAATACGACCAACAGGGCTAATACGACCAACAGGGCTAAAACGACCAACAGGGGTCATACGCCTAGCAGTGCTCATACGCCCAGAGCCTGAAATTTTTCTAAGTGTAGCTGATGAGTCCGACAGTGGTGAAACGCCTAGAACAGGGCTCATACGCCCAAAATACTTAGACTTTTTAACATATTTCCCTTGGAGTTTGTGCAGTAGGGTTTCACCTGACTGTTGACTAGGACGTTATTGAATGTGAGTGATGATGCTATGTATGATTACGTATGTATGATGCTATGTATGATGATGAATGTATGATGATGAATGTATGATGAGTGTGTATGTTCCTTGTAATTGGGTATGCTTATCTTTCCGAAACTTTACGAATAACGAGTATGAACAAATGAAGTATTATGTAACGTAAAGTGAAAGATAATGAAAGAGGAACATGATGATGAATGCATGTATTAACGAATGAACAAAAAGAAGAATGATGATGAATACATGCATTAATGAACGAACGAATTATGTCTTGCAAGCATTGAATAACGCGATTGGTCCTTCTCTGTGATTGACCATGGTCATGGTACCTCTACCGCTTACCTCTAGTACCGTGGCATACGTTTTGTTGTTCATATGTTGACTTCGGCCCGGTAGCTAATAACGATCGGGGTGTAGCATATGGTATTGGTACAATTCACCTTTCAATGTGCAAGTAAGTATGAACGGGATTCTTGTCATTCGACCACAGTAATCATAGCCAAGTGCTATGAAGTGGGTAAAGCCTGACAGAATCCATACGAGAAGTTGAAGATAACGATGTATAACGAATGATGAAGATAATAACGAATATTATCTCTGTGTACGTATGATGTATGAACGCATGCATGAAA